>OX463861.1:7918441-7970561 GCA_949825065.1 Odontocerum albicorne
ATATATATATATATATATATATATATATATATATATATATATATATATATATATAATATATATATATATATATATATATATATATATATATATATATATATATATATATATATATATATATATATATATTATATATATATATATATATATATATATATATATATATATATATATATATATATATATATATATATATTATAAAATGTGTTTCCATCAACATACTCTAGTTTTTATTAACATTTTAATATTTCATATTATTTAAAAAAAAAACACTTTATTCACAAAACAGAAATATAATTTAGTTCTTACTTGAAGTATTTTTATGAACTAAATCAATTTTAGAATCTTACTGCACTATTGCTTTAGAGAGGGAATATATTTTTAAAACTGATTTATATTATATCTTTAAGACATTATTTTCAGGTGTAATGTTAAAGCTATTCATTGACTTTCAACATTCATCCATGACATTTCCTTTGTACACAGTGTACACAGACAACACCAAACATTCTCCTATTATTATGTACAGATATGAACAATATATTCCGTTTTAATTCCGACATTTATTTTACAATAAAATATTCTTGCATGCTTTTTAAGTGTTATTTGATTTAGTTCAATTTACAGCACAGTTTTAACATAGTCGGTGAAACGTGGAATGAATTAATATCTATATTATTTTTTAACTTTTTTATGATTATAAAATGTTAAATAATCTGTTTTACTCGACATTACACTAAAAATATTTACACTAGCTATTATAAAATTGCTAAAAAAAATTATCAAGATAATATCCTCTGTAAGGGGTTCTTTCCAAACAACTCGACATTTGCAATACAATAAAATAAATAAAGTTATATTAATATATTATAATGAATATAACAAAAATTAGTTATAAAAATATGAGAATGTTACAAAGCACAACACATACACGTACACGAGCACACACAAACAGAGGGCAACTTGGTTATTTGTGTTGGAATGAAGTATTTGTTTTTGTCCAAACAGAATGTTTTAAACATGTTTTTGTGCAATGAGAATGATATTGCTGTTTCCAAGTGCATCGATTCCCTTATATCCACAAAAATAGTGCATTTGGAATTGGATAGTTCTACATTGTTTGTTGTTCCTGCACTGATCATCTTATTGCAAAGTGGCTGATGCAAGAACTCTAGTGTCATGAATTGATCCTGCATCGGACCTGCATGTCTCTCCCGTGGACCCACACGTAGCGACCACAGTCTTCACATTCATCTTCACCTTAGTCTGTTATTATATGATACTAATTAGATTGTCTGCTTTTGGGAAAAGTTTTTCTTGAAATTTAGAATAAGTTTAATTTAATATATATTTTTTTGCTGATTTGATCTCCTGTAACACTTCCCTCAGAAGATGTTTACCGTAAGAAACAAAATTGATCTCCTGTAACACTTCCCTCAGAAGATGTTTAACATAAGAAACAAAATTGATCAATGCTTAGAATTAAAAGTTATCGCTACATAATGTATGGGTAGTTCAATTTCAATCACATTATTTTATTAGTTCACCAGTAGAGTATTGTGGTTCTCTTTTATAATATTGAAAATAATTCTCAGAAAAAAGTGCCATACTTTCAGTCACATTCTTATTATTTTGTTGTATGTTAAATAAATATTCAATTATATTATTAAATAACTCATATAATAAAAAAAAAATCTCAGTCAAATCAATTTTTTCATGGATTTTTTATACACAAATTAGTTGAGTAAAAAGTGTTTTCCAATAACTGCAGACAATCCAATTATTTATTCAACCATCGCATATTACCTATAAGACTTTTACATTATTACCTCGGGGTGTTTGCATGTTGCATCAACACATGGATCCTAACAAATCACTTTTTAGATACCTTTGATATCTAGATTATGTTCTCATGTTAATATCACTGATAAGCATAACAAAACATCAGAATATAATATAATGTATCAGTGGCATTAACAAGATAAGGCAGTACATCTCCGTATCATATCAAGTGTGCGGAGAGTGTTGTAGTCTACATGTGTCTGCATGGTGAACATGGTACATTTGCTAGTTTTTCATTATCATTTTTCTCATTTTATAGGTCCCAAATTTTTAAACCTCTTTAAACCTTAAATTTACATTTTTAAATCAGAAAATATAACTTGATTTTTTTTCTTTAATAATATTTAAAGTCACTCACAAATTCAAATCCTAAAAAACATTATAATTTGGATAGAAGGAGAGGTATTTATTAAAGAAGAGATTTATTTCATTTTTAAATGAAATATGTAAATCTAGCAGATATAAAATTTACAGTATTTGTTAATATTATATGATAATACATAATTACTGAATAAATTTATACTTTCAAAACAACCTCATTCATTTTCTTATTTGTTAGCAAAAAACTTGTGAGAAAAGCTGCAAGTTTTTATTTGTTTTTCACATTTGTATCGAAATTAATGAAACATTTTACTTCTAACTGCAAAAGCAGTTCGCCATGTGAATTAAAGATTGTCCTTTTTAAATCACCTTTGTAAATAATAGAAAATTAATTAACTTCTATTTAGATCTCAAATGCACCTAAAAATAAAACCACAATAATTATTTTTCAAGCATTTTTGTTGATGTTGAATGATGTAGATTCATATGAATTGACACATGATATGGAATGCTCATATTTTTTACATTAATGCATGATTATTTTTATTTCACCGATTTCATGTTTCCTAAATGTTTTATTTTGGTTACGAGTTTAGTGTACATTGCACCTCTAAGCATGTGTGAGCTGAGTCGGTTGTTTATCCTGTTTGGAGAGGGAATTCTTGCATTGACTTGTGTTCACTTTGTCATGTACCTGTGTGTTATGTCGACCACCATCGCAACTTATGGCTGAAACACTTTTAGAGGAATGCTTCCTTACTCTTAGAGAATGTTTCCTTCACTCGGATGTCTTGTGAATATCCATGGAATGATTCATTAATCCCTCACATATATTTCTCGCACTGTCCTTACAGAATGCACGCTCATTAAATTAAATATTTTTATTTATCTAAATTACCTTTTGAAGAATGATGCATTATCTTGCCTGTATTTTTATTTGGCCCTTTCATAGATTTTTGTTGTAAAAAACTCATTCATATTCTCAGTTATTAAATGGTTTTTGTTTTTTTTTAACAAAATAAAATGTTACTAATAATCTTGGTTTCACACATTGACAGCAAAGAATTTCTAACAAATTTTGTTTTTATTTTTCCTTTTTATAACACCCATTTTTTGGTGTTGCACACACAAACGAACAATTTGACAAAATGTTCGCTCTCGACCCGACGACAACTCCTCCTGAACCGGATGTATTTGAACCAACTTGAAAATGGATTCGGTCAATACACTCACATGGGGAAATGGACCCTATCAATATCTACGATGTCTCGAACAATATTGAAATCACAGTATAATAAGCAACATGAAACATACACCAAGATTTTGAAGTACTCAAACATCGGATTTACTGGAATGTTTTCGGCAGAGACCATCATGAAAATAATCGCGTATGGGGTAAAAGTAAGTATATGTGACAAACGGCAAGAATTTTTCATTTTCTTCTTTTTTCATCTCATTTCATATTTGAGCTAGTTTACAAGTTTTGAGCGGAGCAATTATTAACCTACTTAATACATATTCCTAAAACTCTATGGTTAATGAAGATGTTTTTTATATCCGATACATTAGAATTTTGGTTTCTCCAAGTTTTATATTTATTGTATACATAGAATTTTACATTGTACCTGATTTACAATAATAAAGTCTTATTTTATAATTATAGTTTATTTAACTAGCCAATAAGACCATTTAAAGAAATATATCCATATTGACCCACAAAAATACTATCAACTTATTTACGTACACAATTTCATTTTCTATATATTTTGTAATTGCTATAGAAAAAAAATTCACAGAAAATTGAAAATAAATCATTTTATTTCAGGTTACACTTGAAGATTTTAATATCAACCTTTAATAAGAACAATTTCATTCTAAGTTTTTGTTTAGTCTTTTCTAAATGAAAATTTTCAAATTTTTGGCTTCTTTTCATGCTTAGCTATCTACTCGTATTTAAGTGGCATAATTTATCACAAATTAATTACAAAAATTTATAAAATGTATTCCATACATTTTATAAAAACTATGGCTTATGAACTGTGAGTCTTATCTATGAGTTTTATTTTCATTTCAATATTTATATTTTATTATCAAATGCAAAATTAAACACTTTAAAAAAATATTGACATATTATAGATTTTCATTATTTGTTATTATAAAAATTATTATTTTATAAAATAGTATTGGATTTGCCACACTTTCAAATATGGCAAAAGGAATAAATATCTCGAAGTAATCATTGTGAAGCTCAAATATTTATTTTACCATCTGATTATTTTGTCTTACAACTGAGACTTTATGAATGTCTAAAGAAGCAGACAAGTTTATTCTTCGGATTTTTATAATTTATTACTTGATTCTTTTTTATTTCACCAAATTCGTTCGCCAATTTATTTAATTTTATAATTCACCTGAATGTTTTTTATTCCTGTTATAATTTTTACATTATTTTAATGTCACGGATATTTCCTTCAATTATTCTGAATTGTACAAATCAATCCTAACATAATAATTCAATATGTTTGGCATATTTTTTTTTTCATTTACGAATTGACAACTTTATTTGCTCTTGTTATTTTAACCCCTTGCACTTGTTTTATAGTTGTTACTCCAACAATATTAATAAAAATATATTTTTACATATTATGACTCTTTTTTTTTTTAAATGTAAAAAAATATAAAATTTCATGGAAAAACAAAACAAAAAATGTAGATACTTGTATAAAAAAAATACAACTTATAATCTTTAACATGTGATGTTGTTCGAACAGTCCCAGACATACACGAAAAAAATTTTGTGGGTATGCATCGCAAAAAATGCGTATATCGTATCTCCTACCTAAAATTTTTCAATTAGAACAAACTAAACATCGGACCCATTCCATTTCAGTCATACAGAAAAAAATTATATTGGACTCCTTATATTCTTTTGGGTAGTAATATTCATCTTATTAACATAATTCAAGTCACTGACTTACTCTATTGACTCTTCACCACTTTCTTCGGTAGCACTCTAAGTTCTCGGAATTATCTTCTGCCTTTGAAATTTGATTCAGAATCGCTGCTAACATTATTTATTTCATCATAGTCGTTGAAAATAAATACATTGTCACTGCTATCGATCACATAATAACTAATATTAATTTTATCTGCCATATTTGTGGACTATAATTATGATCACGAATAATAATACAGAGCTCAGATATGACACAAAACCATCAGCTCTGAATATTAGCACCAAACTTTAAGCTAGTCTTAGAAAAAATCTAAATTGTTCTGCTGTGACACTCAGGAGCAAGGGTTAAGAATGAGAGTTGTTGCACACTTCAGAGACATATTAAGTGGAACATATTGGCCCTGTTTGAGCTGTTATATTTTATTTCATTATTTTTATTCTTAAAAATAAAATAATTTATATCAAAACAGACATAGGTTCTTATGAATATGCCTTCAAACTGTACTAAAATCTAATTCTTAAATTAAGTGGATTATAGGTGCATAATTTATCTTATCAGTGTCATTTTGACTTAAAAAAGTTTAGTATTATATTTTCAAATCATAGTTTAATAATTTAGTAGGTTTCCATATTTAGTATCAATTACGTCCAGTAGGATGAAGATACTCAATTACTTACGATGCAATAGGCTTTTGTTTTATGTAAATCATTATTTTAATAAAAATTAATTCATTAACACTTAATTTTTTATATGTAAGGAGTCCAAATTGTTTTATTTTTTTATAAATAAATTTTTGATGTATAATTTTTTTTAATATGTAAAAAAAGATAACTTAACAAATATATGTATATGAAATAAATATAAGTTGAAATAGGAAATAATGCTTGCTTAGTAAATACTTTTGGGTTTTGTTATGTTTTTTAATTTCTTTTCTTATTATAATTATGAAAATCATTTATAAACTTTACTTTTTGTGTTAATTTTTTTAAGACATATAATCTAAAATGAGTTTATTTAACTTTCTATTTAACTTGGAACTATTTCATACATTTGTTTTACTTTCTTAGGCTTGTTACATAAAATAAGTATTTCTTTTATGGGCTAATTATAGACTGAAGTCACTCCAAGACCTTTTCGTGACACGCAATTTATGACATGTGACACTCGAGAACTGGATGTCCTCTGTATTATAGTTGGTAAGATGCCTGTCTTTCAGCCCCGGGGTTGTGAATTCATTTCCTGTTTTCGTTTAAAGAGATTCCAATCAGGTTTTCACTTAAAATCTTTCTGACTGGTTAGAAAAGATTGTCACATGGCAATAAATCCTTGTACCGTATACAATGGAAGTGCTATGCGATACTATCCATTTTTTTATGTTTTAAAACGAGGTTAATATTGATTTTCAGTATTGGAAACTCACTCATTTTAGCATTCATATTGTAAATTACTCATTTGAATTCAATATAAATTACATATTTTTTAATAACTTCTCAATACTGTACATGCCACCCCCCCCCCTCATATAAGGGATGTTCCAGCCTCACTTGAGTATTACCAACACGACTATTCCAAAAACTGGAGAACTAATGACACCTTCAAAACAAATAGTATTTTTACTGTTTAACAGTGGGGAATTGCTTCACATTCCTTTAATCCACTTTAAAACACAATGTATTGTATTTCTTCATTTTGATTAAAATTCACAAAGTCTCAGTTTCACTAAATCAACCTTGCTATAAATTGTAATTTTAAGATGTAAGGTAAGTATTCATCCATTTTATTGATGTAAAACTTCATCATTTTTATTTTAACATACTCGTGTGTTTATTTCATTCCCCCTCCATGGTTTTATCATTCTCTTAATTTATTTTATTTGTAGACCCTTCTTTGTAATCCCTATATTTTTCCCCCTGTTTATTGCACCGGTGCATGGTTCTGGTTGAATACGCTTCGCATGGCATACATGTTTTGTGTTTTCTGTTACACCGTGATGTGTTGTGCATCTTGCATCAAGTGCGCATGACTCTGGATGATATTATTGCATGGGCATGAATATATTTTATTTGCATGATACTACCGTATATATTTATAGTTTCATACTATATAGATAAAGAGAAACAAACCAATATATCTAAAAAAAGAAAATACTTTTTCGAAAACAGTTTGCAGTAAATATTCTAAATTATCGGGTATAAAAATCAAAATATAGAGGTATTGTTTTTTACTAAGCTAGTTTTATTTACATTGTTTTATAAAATACACTTTTACATTTTTTCTATAGCAATTAGTTGTTTTTATCATAGAAGAAATTGATATATGCTCTTTTTTACAATAAAGTTTTTTTGAAGGTGCATTTAAATAACAAACAAAAAAAACTAGCATTATTTATGACGCTTATTTTAAATTTTGATAAAATTTCTTTGATACCTTGCTTGTATCAATTGGTTTGATTCACTTCTCTTGCATGGTTTGAAAACAAAGATTTCTTATTTTCAGTGTAATTTTGATATTATGAATAGAAAATATTCATTATTTTTGATCAACTCAATTACAACTTTCTCATAAATTTTAGACTCCTGTATAATACACTAACTAGGTGTTCTTCATAAGTAAATTTTTACAAGAACTGCATTTTATGATGATATAAAAACATAATTTCTTGTTATAATTAATTTTTACTTTTGAGTTTAGTGAATGTGGTTATCACATTTTGTAGTCTTAAGAATCCAACCTCAACATTGATTGACGAAAAAACATCTGAGTAAGTAAAATAAAATAAGTGGATTGAATTATGTCTGTTATGTCTGTTCATAGTTTTATTGTTAGATATTCCTTTATTTGAATGCAAGATTACCTTCCCAATATTATTTAGGATTTTGATAATAAACTGTGTAGGTTTTGTTTGAACGTTCTATAAAATGCTGTTATTGTGTTAGATATGTTTAGATGAAAGCAACTTTGAATCGATACAAAATCGTGTTACATCCGGATATAGAATTTTTAACTGTAATATAATTTTAACAAAGGGCACTAATTAAATACAAACAATGTGAAACATTTTGATGTGATAAATATTCTGTCATTATTAAGGCAATGTTTTAAAGAACAGGTTAAATTTATTTTTGTGCAAATCTAAATTTCTTAATACACTTCTCTCTTTCTTTAAGAAATGCGCTTAATGAAGAAACCTGTAGTTACTTTGAAATTATTTTGGAGCATTGTTCCTTCCTCAGTTTAGTTATATCATGAAAATAAAAGAATTATTGGTCACTCTCACTTCCAATAGCATAATTTGCTGCATATTTTATGATATATTGTTTTTCAAGATGTGCTGAGTAATATTTTCCACACACTTAGGAGGTTTAATAAAATGTGCCCAAACCACCTTTAGTTCATTCTGGGTGAAAGCTTAGACATAAAAAAAATCATTGCATATTCTATACAAATTATTGCTTTTTTCCCTTCACCCATTAAAAGCCTTATTTTCTTGCGCATTCATGCAACTATCATCCTTGTATAATGAAGGTATGTTATATTTTATTCAAATTTCACTTTTTTTAGATTGTCAGAGGTTTTCGTCAATTAGTAACTATCTTTTTAATATCATAAAAAAAGGTGAACAAATCATAAGAGAGCCAGTCCAATCTTGGAGTGACCAGTCATTCTATTTTTACGTTCACAGGTTAAAACTTACTTTTCCAAAGGATGTGTCACTATCTGATTTTACATTTTTAGTTCTACCCAATATGTTGTTCATTTCTTTTGTTAGACATATTTTAGAAAGTCACTTTTTTGTGTCTTATGAATCTTGGTTAATCAATTGGTTTTATACACACAATACTCGCATGTGCCAGACTTGTACAAGTGTTGTGACCTCAACACTTGTGGGGCTTATTGCCAATATGTATGATGATGAACCACGAGTTCCACGCCTACTTGAATATGTTGAAGAGTATTATGGAAATGAAAAAAAAATTAAATGGAGTAATTTTTTTACTAAACAAACAAGAAATGCCATAAGCTTAAATTTACATCTGACTCAAAACATACCTACCACTACTACCAATTCATAATTGCAACTGGATAATCTGCCCAAGTTATTCTTAAATATTTCTTTATTGAATTATTATTTTGCCCGTTGAAGGGATTTATGAAAATATTTCAGTTGTATGGATATGAACTTCTCATTTCATTTCTGAATATTTCTTATTATTCTAACTTGGATCATAGACCTCAGATGTCCGAAAAAGTAGTATTTTTTTTTTAATATTTCTCATTGTTTCATATAATGCAATCCCTTCATATATTCAGCCTCGATATTAATATATTTCTATTAGGTTATAGGTTGGATGAAATTTCAAGTATATTTCAAATCCATTAGGTCTTATAACCTTTTCCTATTAAAATAGAACATAATTTACACAAAAATATAACTTTTTCAAATGTCCATCAAGTTTTAATGATGTGCATATCTTATAGGATAATGTATTTTTATGATAATAATAATAATAAAAGGACAATTTATACAGCACCGTTTACAGACAAACTCTCTTCAAAGGTGCTGTCACTCAGAATTCGAACCCACTTTTATTGACAAATAAAAGTGGGAATAAAAACGACGAATAAAAAGTGACGAATAAAAATTATAAACAGTATGATTTATAAATATAACCAAAAAAATTAGTTGAGTGTAAAAATAGAAAGGCGGTGGCTACAGCCATTAAATTAAGAAGTTTCTTGCATCTGTATATGTTTAATAAAACATATTTGGTAAGAAAACCGCAGAAAACTTACCAAAGCGAACTACATAGAAACCTTTGTAGATCTTCCGATATGTGATAGTAGCTTATTTGGCTTTAGGTGGAGTGTAGTGTATGTGTGTAGTGTTCGTATATAATTATAAACTTTGATGAGACTTTCTAAAAACTGTTATCTTCAAGTGCTTCATAAAGTTGCACACTCCACCCATAAATTTAACGGTGTGAGGTAGACAAAGATCAATTGAATTGAAATATTATTGGAGAAAATGAACATTAACCCAAAATAAAGATCATCATTCATTAAATATTACGCAACAATAATATTGTATTACACTTTCATTGTATACAATACAACCTGGCGGACTTGTTACAATGTAGCAATATCTTCCAACCAACCAGAAAGATTTTGAGGCCTTAAGTGAAATTCTTTGGAATGGCTGGAATCCTTTCCAAAAAATTCTGGGTTTCAACGGGAATCGAACCCGCAACCTCCAGGTTGGGAGACAAGCGTCTTACCAACTAGGCCATCGTATTTTTGTAATATGATTGTTGCAATAACAAAACAAATAAGTTAAAATGATGAAAAATATACTGCAATCAAATAAACCAATCGAGACTATTATAAAGGGTCTTTCAAATTGAGCCGTTTTTTTTAATTCTAATTTAATTAATTCTTGAATAAAACACAATTTGCTTTGATTTCAAAAAACTTTTTATTGGTCATTAAAGTATGACATTTAAACACTAAAAAACAATATCCGCCAAATGTCCACCTCTTACAGCTCCACAGATGTCCACTCTTTTGTCAAAATTTTCGATGACATTTTGGCATCATTGCAGTTCTAACTCACCAATAATGCGTATAATTTCTTCCTTCAGCTCAGGAATTGATCGGGGGGTTATTTTTATAGACCTGGTTTTTCACATAACCCCAGAGAAAATAGTCCAACGATATCAGATCACATGATCTTGGTGGCCAATTAACATCACTGTTTCCGGAGATAACAATACTTAAAATAATTCTACAATTTGAACGCGTTGTTGTATTGTATATGACTCCATTTATATAAATGTCATACGTTACACTTCTCAAATATCACAAGGCCAAGGCAAGTTCGCGACGCCATCTGTGTTTTATCCAAGAATTTAAAAAACCGCTCAATTTAAAAGACCCTTTATTACGGAATATGTGCATAGTTTCAGAAATAGTCAAAAATTTATGATATCAATATAAATTAAATATTTTAAGTGATTAGCATCAATTATATTTCTGATATGACGCCTTCAAAATAAATTGTATTACATTTGGGTGAAATTTCATCCAGAGGACACCGTTGAAATAATGTTGTATCGCTACTATATTAATGACAATGGTAGCTGAAGAGAAATGTTTTGTAAATACAGGTAGCCCTCAGTTTACTACTGTTTGATTTTCTGTTTGGCTCCTCTATGGCTAGTGTCCCACATAATTAATAGACGGACTAGAATGTAATTATCTAAAGGAAATTGATGTAACAAAGTTGTTAGATTGCGATGCAAATCCTTTTTGTCAACGAAGACTGAAGATAGAGGAAGAGACTGATAAAGTTGAAGATCCTCCTCTATAAAACTAATAAAAGCAGACTATATACTCGTACATTGCAACTTTTTAACAGTGCATCTTACCTTTTTAGCAGTGCATCATGCAGATTAACTTTGTGAAATTGACTTATTGGGAAAAAAGTGTCAGTATGAAAAGATGTGTAATGGTCATTTGCTCTTAATCTGAAATTCTTCAAGAATGAAAAAGAACATTTGATCAGGAAACTCTGATTCTGTCACTTAAAAAGTAAATGATCCTTAACTAACAATCCACTTCATTGGATTAATACATTTTGTAGTAGAAAACTATCAAATTATATAAAATTAGCTTTTTTTTTCACATTTGAGGTCTTTTTATTTTAGTATTTTTATTTACATATATATACTTTAATTGTACATTAATTTCAAAGCTTTATATATATATAGCAAGATTATATATTAGGTCCTTACATATGAAATTGGCGTTTTGTTTGGGAGGAACATAAAGTTGATTTTTTTTTAATATAATATATTTATTTAATCAAAGTATGTACCATTGCTATCTATGCACTTTTGCCATCTCATAGGTAGTTCATCGATCCCTTTACTAAAAAAACCATTCAGACGGGAATCAATAAAATCTTTGAAGTCGGTTTGGACTGCCCCATCGGAGTTGAATTTTTTCCCTTGCAAGAAGTTATCCAAATTTCGAAAAAAATAGTAATCTGTCGGGGCAAGGTCCGGAGAGTACGGTGGATGTCTTAGACATTCCAATTGAAGCTCTTCTAATTTGGTAGCCGTCTGTTGTGCAGTGTGTGGTCTAGCGTTATCATGAAGCAGCAGTGGCCTAGAGCGATTAACCAGCCTCGGTTGTTTAGCAGCTAGCTTTTCCATCATGGTTTGCAGTTGCTGACAATAGACATCTGCCGTAATCGTCTGGCCAGATTTAAGAAAGCTGTAGGGAACGACACCAGCACTAGTCCACCAAACGCTCACAAGTAACTTTTTTGGAGTCAATTTTCGCTTGGGGCATGGTTTGGCTGGTTCGGCAGGGTTCAGCCATTGCGATGAGCGCTTCCGATTATCATACAGGATCCACTTTTCATCACAGGTAATGATTCGATTCAAAATCCCTTCATTATTGTGCCGGTTGAGTAATGCAACGCAGCAGTCAACGCGCGTTTGTTGATTTGCTTCACTCAATTCGTGAGGTACCCACCTTTCAAGCTTTTTCACCTTCCCAATTTGCTTCAAGTGGATTAAAACAGTTTTATCACTAACACCGCAGCCTGCAGCTAACTCGGACGTGGTTTGCGATGGATCCGCTTCCACAATAGCCTTCAATTCTTCATTATCAACTTTGGTCTCCGGCCGTCCACCGGGCTTGTTCTGCAGATCGAAATTTCCAGAACGAAAACGTTGGAACCAAAAACGCACTGTGTTTTCTTTTGCGGCACCGTCGCCATACACATCATTAATCCTTCGAGCCGTTTCTGCAGCACTGGTGCCACGGTGGAACTCGTACTCGTAAATAACGCGATATTTCAAGTTTTCCATTTTGTAAACTGAGTGACGCAAAGAAAAAAAACAATTGAGGAAAAAACAAATGAATTATAATTTTCGAAACACAAATACTTGAGTAAATAGCTGTATAAATTTGAATTTGAAATTCCTAACCAAAGAGAAGATATTTGAGATCAAAGTTGCCAGTACGGCAAAACGCCAATTTCATATGTAAGGACCTAATATTACATGCCTCTATTATAAGAGAGGCCTGGAAAATAACTCATTGACTTACTTTGTATAATTAGGTTCATTTTATACCGATTAATTTAGTGTCAATTTCTTTAAAAGTGGAACTGGAGTGTAAATCAAGGATTACCTGTATATGCTAACATTGCACAGGGTTCAAAGCTCAATTTCTAATTTGAAAAACCTCTATGGTACTTATTCAATAAAACAACCTATCAAAATAATTATTTTAAAACTGGTTAAGAAAAAATATTTTTTGACTTCTTTAATATTAAAAGTCATTTAAACTCGATATTTGCATGACTAAAATACTCGTTTATTGAATTGCTTTTATGTCTAAATTATCAGCATGTTTTTTTTGCTTTTATTATATGTTCAAAAATTAAAACGTAACAGAATCGAAAACTATTGTAAAACTATAAAACAGGATTAATATACAGATCCTTCGAAAATGCAATTTAAACTAACTTTTTTCAAAAAAGCACATGCCATGCCATTTCAATAGAAAACAAACCTTTCATTTTATCAATTTACTGGAAAGTTCATTTCTTTATGATGATCATTTATTCAAAAATGTTTCGCATGATTTATGAAATTGAACGAATTATTTGAAATGACTTTATTCTTGTACAACATTTTTATTTCATAATCATATAATTTTTATATTTTTCAAGCGATTAAAAGGAAATGTTAAATTTAGGGATATTTTGTAATGCAAAAAGCATTTGTTATCTTTACTTAAAACAAGTGGAAAGATATAAGTAGACAATATTTTGATAATTTCTCATACTAAACATGGCTATTTCTCCCCTCATCTTTTTCTATTGAAAAAGAATTTATAATCAAATGAGTTTCTTTTTACCATGAAAACCGTTTATACAGGTGAGTATTTAATTCTGTTATTTTTGCATTGAATATTTCTGCATGTATATTAATTGCATGTTTATACCGCATGCTTTTTTTTTTGTCGTTGGTAACTGGTACCACATAAACAGATAACAGATACTCGTCATTCATCTGGAACACACAAGATCAACCAAAATATTTACTAGGAGATATTTCAAATCGTCGGAATAATGGCAATACTCAGTTTTAAAAATAAACCCTCGCACTATTTTTATCGATAAGTTCAATTCAAACTGAATAACCGTTGAAAGAAAAACTTCAGGCATTCAAAGTATACAATAATAATCATTGCATTTCTTTGTAAAAAATTATTGAACATTTTTATTTTATGAACATTTAAAAAGTTATCATTTTTTATAGATATTTTGTCTTTCATAAACTTGTAGAATCCTAAAAAAACATTTTTTTTCCCAAAGGAAAAGAACTTTTATGATTGAATTTTTTTTATATCATTTTCTCATTCAGGAATTATAAAAAAAATAGTCCAATGTTACCAAAAGCTATGCGGAAGTTTTTCTTTCGTGTCAATAAATTTATTTTTTAATTATATATTATGGTATTAAATGTGGAGACTTTCAATTTTAATCCATTCAAGTGAAATCATGATAATATTTTTATGTAAACTATTTGAAATCTAATGCAACGTAATTTTTCTTTTTTTAATAAGCGCATCAAACTTCAAATCTACTTATAAATTACAATAAAAATACACATTTAAAGTTGAATGCAAAGTTTTACTACATTGTTACCAATATATATAATTATTTTACTAATAAAATCTCTCCTCTTATTCTTGTCGTATTGAAAATCTGTGACTTTTAATATGCCATTGGAATATTGAAGATGAGTGCTAATATCTGAGGAGTGTGATAGCGTAGTATAATCCTAAATATTGCCATAATTCCATGGATTTGTTTGTTGTCATCTTTCTCCGATAACTAGTTCCATGACGCCCCGTTTATCCTCATCGATACGCTGTCATTTATGAACTTAATCTTCACTCTCCTCTTCCTGATTGAGACCATTCTGAAGCTGGTTGCATTTGGCTGCAAGGTAATGTACAAATGTATTCAACTGATGCAGCCGTGCATCTCCAATAGGTTGTATACATTTATTTTCCATTCTTATTTTTATATTTTTTACACCATTACAACAATATGATTATTCATTAAAAGCGAAAATGCTTTCATCTATCTTCATTAAACTTTAAAATATGAAACAAATATTGCATAAACTAGAACAAAATTGTTTAAAATCAGTTTTTATTTGGTCTAGTGAATAGTACCGTAATTTTATTTATCATTTTATTTTTTCTATTCATATAAGAATTAATAATAATTAAGTATGATTGGAAGTATTTTGGAGTATTGGATTAACATACTTATTTGTAAAAAATATTGTTTTTCTATTAATATATTTTTTTTCATTTAGATATTTTGGCATATTTTTTTTCACCTCTGTATTTTTTCCATCCCCTTTCTTTAATTTGTTTCGTAGTTTATTTTTATAAAATGATTATCAATTTTTGAGGTAGTTTTTATAGTACATTTTCTTAGGTATAGAGTTTGTAGATAAATTAGCAGTTAAAATCATTTTACTTTGTTCCTCCCACTTCCCACACCTTTTTTATTGTTTATCTTTGAAGCTTCTTTTCAATTATTCTCATTTTATCTACATTGTTTTACCCTGAGATTTTTGATATATCATTATATTTAAATATTTCAAATCAGCTAGCTCTAGGAATCTAAACAATTTGACTCCATTTCATTCCAGTTTGACAAAATCCCTTAAAAAAGATTACATATGTTTTTACATCAAAATAATATTGATTATTTTCTAAATTTCAAGTGGTAAATTAATATTTTATACTACAATAATATATTAATTTGATTACACAAATTGGATTTACTCATATTTTTCATATGATGTTCATTTGAAACGGTTTAAATATATAAATATATTATTTTTCAAGTTCAAATATTTGATTGGTTTCAAAGATGTATGGCTTTATTTATTGAATTAAAAGTGAAATTTGCTAAAGCAAATTGGGCTTCGAAAGAATCATAAAATCCAACTGATTTCTCAATTTGGTAAGCGAAATCATTGAACTTTAACTTTATCATTTGCATAAGAAAAATATCATGAAAGAAGCTTACAATGAAAAGAATCCCCCATAAATGTTGAGCATTCAATGAATTTTCCTCTCTATTAAACAAGTTTTATCTCATTTATACGTAATTTCTGAGGAAATTTCAACTTACTAAATAATATTCTAATTTGTACCTTTAACAAAAATGCGTTTAATTTAATGTTTTTCATTATCTAGCAGTACATATTATCAATGACCTGCTAGATAATGTAAATCATTAGACTAAATACATTTTTGTCAAAGTAGCATTGTTACAATTACTTAAATAAAATAGCATTCTATTCTAATGCTAGCAATACTTTACAGCTACTCATATTCTCAGGACCAAGTGTAATCCATGTAGTGCATTATTTATAACACTGATTAAAATATTAATTTATTTCAAAATCAATTAAATTATGCTTAGGAGCACCAATATATCGAAACTGTTTTTTTTTACAAGAGTGATTCATTAAGTAAATTATTTTTATTATTTAAAGACAGGTCGGAATGAATGAAGATATTATCTATATATTTTAAAATGTCAAATAATTTAAGACTTAGATTTTTTATTTGATCTGATCCCATATCCCCAAGAATTGAACCTTGCAGTTGTATCTCATCCTGATTGCAAATGTACACTGTTAATAATTGGCATTATTTGAATTAGCTATTGATGCTTTCAGAACTTCTTCAAAGATCCATGGAATATATTTGATTTTGTGACGGTGCTTGGGAGTATCATCGATGCCATTATACAAGAAATTGGTGTAAGTTAATCTTTCATTCAAGTAAAGAATTTTAGCTGTAAAAAGTTGGCAATTTTTACATTTGTACCCATTTGCTCTAGTGATTTTGTAAGTTTATTATCTAAGTTTCGGTGATTTTTATGAAAATAATTTAGTTTTGGGTATATTTTGTGAGTTAAAAAATAAAACACGCAAAAGAAAATATTCACTCTAATAAAAGTTTCTTTAAAAGGGTTCATTTCTATTGAAAAAAGTTTACAACCGATGCTTTCAAATTTAATTATAAATATCGTAACAAACAATTTAATAAGTTTAAATATTACATGATTTAATTACAGGACAGCTACTTGGGATTTAATGTTGGATTTTTGAGGTTATTTCGTGCGGCGCGTCTCATAAAACTGCTAAGGCAAGGCTATACGATACGAATCCTGCTCTGGACATTTGTTCAGAGCTTCAAAGCACTGCCGTATGTTTGTCTCCTCATAGCCATGCTGTTTTTCATCTATGCTATCATCGGGATGCAGGTATATTCAAATTCTCTCCTAATACCTAAATCTACGCTATCTATGCATTCATTTTGTTAACCTTACTCCGATCGGAAATAATACTAACCTTGCTTTTTATTTTAATAATGGACAAAACGGATTGTTGTGTTATTAACAAATACTAATAATAAAATAATATATTGTTTAATGATCTTAAGCTGAGGTTGGTGTTTTTTCATCTTCTTCCATATTCTTCTTGATTGAACAAACTTAATACAAAATTTCACTTAAGTAAATCACTTAAGAAATATATCTTTTTTACATGTAAGAAAAATATATTTCAATGAATGCTTCATTCTGCTCTCGTATCTCACTAGAATATGTCATATTTACTCAAGCATCATTTTACTTAATTGGTTATTTACTTGAAATAAAATGTGATGATTGCAGATATTTTTATTTGACATTGTCTACTTTATGCAGACAGATACATATTTATTTTAATCATGTTATTGAAGAATTTGATTAAACTTAACTAGAAAAACTGTAACATGGAGCGATTTGAGTGGGGAAAATATATTTAGATTTCATTTGCTTTATGAATTCAATGTACTCAAAATAAATCTTATTTGTTATTGCTTATTTTTGGAAATAAATATACAATTTTCCTAACTATTTTAGCAGTTTTGTATTAAATATTGTTCTTTCACTATTGATATAATATTCGTCATTTAGCATTAAAAATCTGGCATAGAAGACAATCAAGTCTCCAGAATGTTACGGGTAAGGTTGCAGGTTCTATACTTGGCTCTTTTGAATAAATATACGGTTCTTAAGCTCTGAGTATAGGAGCTGCAAAGTTATCTGCCGCCTCAACACTCTTGACAAGAAGCAATGGACATGTGTATGTTCATCCACCTCTCTTCTCTGCATTGACTCTTTTGTTCATTGGTTTAAAATTGTGCCATCAGGACAGTGATATTTTAATTAACATTTTTTTAGTATTTTCAAAGTGCTCTCAGATAGTCAGGAAAATATCAAAGCAATTTTTTTGCACCAGGAATCGCAACTAGTAAATGAAGTTTCATGAAAAAATGTTATTTCAAACTCCATCTCAGCTTATATCTATTTTTATACATATCTAAGGGCAGAGACTTTGTATATTATTTATTAGACATAACCAATCCCATGCTAAATAGCAATTATGCCATGTTATATTCCACATATAAGACATAAATGGACTCACTGAAAATGTGGCAAACTTATCAGAATAAATATTGGGAAATTATTAAAATATCACTGGGTAATCTAACTTTTGGACATTGAATTTCAAATGTATTGCATTTTTTTAACTTCGTTAATATCATTTCAGTATTTACTTTAAAGTTTTATAGCCATTTATAAAATATAATGTTTTTTCTTTTGAATGTATTATATAAACTAAACAATTGAAAGCTCTAAGAGAAAAATAAATCTTACTAAAATAAAAATATTATACTCTGATTATTTATGTTAGTGAGGTCACTCAATTAATTTATTTTTGTAATTAATGTTCAAGTACATTAATTAAAATTTCAGCGGACTGAATTTTTCAAAATAATCTAATTACAAATTACACGATCCCTAAAAAAACAATTTGAATTAGCGCGGCACTTCCCAATGACTGGGGGGCACATCACAATTTTCTCTTACTGTAAAAATTATTTTAGTCAACTAAAGATTTGTCAACATTTTTCCATAATATTGAGACCAATAACATATTTAATGGTAAAATAAATACTTTTTTTCATTAGGCAGCCAACACATAGGAATAAAACAAAACACTATAATTGTCAGTTTTTTATTTTTACATCATCACTTGTTTATTTTTGCATGCGTAATATAAATATGATGGTATCACTGGTTTTTATTTGATTCTACACTTGATTAGAATATTATAATCCATGATCCAAAGTTTTTGACAAATGAATGTTCACAGTTGTGAAATTATTAAAGGTAAAATAAAAAAAAAACTTATTGTAGATTATTTTTGTTTGAGCGCATACTTGACTCCAATGTGATTTACTTCAATATAAAAGTTTTGACGAACATTCAATGGTGTTCACATTGGAAGGATATTTCCTGACATAAATGACGAAACCCATTTTAATACAATAATTGGTCTTATAGGGCTTTCTCCACCTCTGCCTATTAAGCTGTCTCGATGAAGTTTTTGTTGTTTGCGAGATGGATTAGATGTCACGTGCTGCATGTCTCGGGTGATTTAATTCCTGCAGTATTTTTAGGCATCGTGTAATTTAAAAATTTCAAATTATTAAAATTCATAAATACTTTTTGGCTAGAAAACATTACGAAATACGCGGTTTTTCGAATAAACGTTATTTTTCATTATGAAGAGTCGATATCGGGACTAAGAAAATTACAAAAAATACAGATTACGAATTATCATTCTTCTAATTAACGGACTTTTACTTTTTAAACAGCTGGATTTCTACAATAACTCATTTTACTGTTTAAACAGCTGAATTTTTAGAATAACTCATTTTATTTGAAATGTTTATCCAACAGAGATTAAAGATACATGCTATCAACAATTATTTATTTAAAAGCCAATATTGTTGTATTGGATTATTTTTAGATATTCTCATTAATAGAATACATTTATTTGAATATGGCATATCATAGACTATATTTTTATTAAATGTAAATTGTTCTGTTTCAATATTTATCCAAAAGTGATTATTTTTCAAATGCAAATAATAATAAACTTGATTAGCTTGATTTCTAAAGTTATTGATGAAATTATAATATAAAATCATCTTACATTATCCTATAGAACAATTATGAGAATTGTTTCTTCACAATTAATTCATTCACTTTGAATTTAAGAATTCATAAAATATTCAAAATTTTATCAAGTAAATAAAATATTGTTTTTTTTATTATTAAAAGACTCATTTTTTTATATAAATCATATATAATACATATAGTATTTGTTTATGAGTTTTTTTTATATATTTAGGAATCAAGTATAAAATTATGTATCAAAGTTGTTTGTTTACTATATACGAGTACATCCAATACATAGTATTAAATAAAAGTATTAAATGAAATATCAATCACATTGCCGAATATCAATATCCAGCCTTTCTAGGCAAAATGACATAAAATAACATTTGAGCAATTTTAAAGGAGAGGAAATCAAAAATTATTTTGTGAAATTTTATCAAAAATATTGATTATACACAATACACAATAAATTTATAAAAACCAATGTTACTGTTTTTTATGAAATACATTTTTGACTTTTCTATTAAATTATTAAAATCGTTTTTACAGTTTTTTCACTGGAAATACTCAATTTTATACATTGGTCACTTTTCTATCAAATTATCCTTCAATCAAATAAACAAGTCTGAAACATAATGTTGTTGGAAAAAGTATATTAATCCATTTAATGTGAGATATATTCTAACCCTAATTTTAATTCTATGATATTTAACACGTGTATTTACCATGTTATATTTTAGAACAATTTATGTGTTTTAGAAAAAATATGCATATTTTATTAAATATTTTTCAATGTTGCCATTTAAGTCTGCCTTTAAAGGCCTTAGTTTTGTCATCAGTTAGATAGAGGTTTACTACTCATTTAAATAGTCAGCTCAATAATTTTAGATTCATCATTACCTATAGCAATTTTTAGAATTCTAGTTAAATGATAATAAATGATTCATCATTACCTATAGCAATTTTTAGAATTCTAGTTAAATGATAATAAATTTAAATTAGTATCATTCTCAATAAATTTTTTAAATAATTTCTAGAATTATATATGTTGAGTTTATTACTTTATTTCTTTAAATTAAATATTTATCAAAATAGTTTTATTCTGTAATGTTTATTTTTACATTGGCCCATTTTGGGGAGTCTGATCATGCTACCGAGATCACGAGAATTTTTTTAAAAATTGCCAAGCAACCCTATCAGAAATTGAAAGAAAAATATTTGAAATTAAGGAAGTCTTTAAGACAACATACTCGTAGATGAAATAGAAGGAAATCGGTGGATGTACTCAGCCGCCGTGACTACAGCATAAGCATTTTGTTTACATTACGCAGGTGTTTGGGAACATTCACTCAGATCCTTTTGAGGCCCTCAACCGCCATAACAACTTTCAAACGTTCTTTGGTGCCCTCTTGCTGCTATTTCGGTGAGACGGAAGGACTTCGTGAGATTGTGTCGCCCGTTGTCTCTTTTTGTGTGGCCGCCATCTTTTGTCTTGTTGCTGGATGTGAAATGCGGGGCGGCGGCCATTGTATTTTTGTTTGACGTAGTTGGAGTATTTTAGTTTGCCCATCAACTGTCCACACACACCACACTATCAATTGGTTCTCCATACCATCACATGGCGCATTGCCCACCTCACTAACTGAACCGTGGCAATGCCAAGCTCATGATCATTTGACTGTCTCGCAACTGCGTGTAACCTTTATAATGAGAAATTGTTAATCAAATCAATAATGCTAGTTCAGAACTAAACATAAATTTTACAACCAGAACTTCTTATCAACAGAAGATGACCTAATGAAGAAATCCTACTAGTAGAATGCTCGTTTTCCTCCTGGTGATTTTGGGCTAAATTCTGTCATGTGACCCAAAAGTTATGAATGTCTCTCAGTCTGATATTTTTACACAAGGCCTTTTGGTTCTTTCTGATCAGTTAGAAAAATTACCAAAAAGGTAATAAGCTTTACAGAAAATACTGTATGTGAGAAAAGTACAATAATATAAGTATAGTTTTTCTGAATATTGTTTTAATTTGTCTATAAAACCTTTAAATTACGATATCTTGGAATGTTCAATAAATATATATTATCAAAGAAATATTATGAGCTTGTCATTACTGAAAATGAAAAAGTGAACTACTGTCCGCTCCCAAGTGAGCCACGACGTAAGCAAGCAAGCTGTGGCGGCGACATATAATACTTGTACATTGGCGCAAGTGGTTATATCCAGCACAGTACAGTACCATTGGGCAGTCACTGTAGAGCATATGCAACTCGCTTTTATTCACTCATGTTTTTGTTTTGTTTTGGTTTTCCCATCCTTTCTTCCATAAATGTGTAGAATATTCCATTAACCAGTTAGGTATCTGGAGTAATGAGTAGCTTCTATGTCGTGACACACAGTAGTGTTTAGATGTGTGGAAAGATTGTTTGGGAATATAAACAATCAAAGGAATAGAACACTCGTCATAGTTTGCACAAAAACACTATCTGAAGAATAGAATCAAGTGGAGCACTAAAGCATCAGTGCGTAAAATGCATTTGTATTCCTTAATATTACAAATTAAATATTATACATTGCTTTATCTAGATGATGATATTTTCATTTGTTTTACTTTAATAATCCTTGCCTAGCTAAATTTTCCTCTCAAGCATCGCGTCGCCTATTACAATAACATAAAAACAATCGCTTAAGTCTGAGATTTTAATTTTTGAAAACTGTTAATTTTATATCAGTAATAATAATTTCTGAGCAAGACCCGACTTATGCGAATGATGGGCCTCCTACTGGAAACACTTGATATAGTCGGTAATTGATGGTCCGGACATGGAAACACTTGATATAGTCGGTAAATTGATGGTCCGGACATGGAAACACTTGATATAGTCGGTAATTGATGGTCCGGACATGGAAACACTTGATATAGTCGGTAAATTGATGGTCCGGACATGGAAACACTTGATATAGTCGGTAATTGATGGTCCGGACATGGAAACACTTGATATAGTCGGTAATTGATGGTCCGGACATAGAAACACTTAATATAGTGGGTAATTAATGATCCGGACATGGAAACGAATGAAGATAATTTTTTCAGAATACATCTATTAATTATATATTTAACAAAAAAATCGTCGCGTCAAATTAACAACATTATTTACGACGAGTATAAAATATTACATTTTTATTTACGAGTATAAAATATTTCAATAAAAAAAAATGATTTTAAGTTTTAAATTATTTATTTTACTTAAAATCAATCATCAAACAGCGCTTAAATCAAATCAGCCCGTGGATTTTATATTAAAAAATAAACTTGCAACCAAAATGGAATGTTAGCAATTTATACATTAATATTACTTACATTTTTCTGTATTAGAACATTTCCTAAAGCTAAAATAAAAGTAAAATAAGCTGAGTTGAAATAGTTGGGGAATAAATCCCTGTGATAGTTTCTACTTTATAGTTTGACTATGTCTAAGGTTTAATTTATGTTACAAAAAATATCTCAATAAATAAAAATAATAAGTATAGCATAAAAGTGTATCTAGTCAAAAAAAAAAAACAAATTAGTATAGCACAGTGAAAGTACGAGTATCTTGGCTAAACAATTAATGGTTTCCTTTTACTACGTTAATGAAATTATCATCATCTTAATACTGCATTCATCTTTAGCAAAAAATCTAAACACATATTTTTAAAAGTCTCACAAGACTGAGAATAAAAGTTGTCAATTCATAAAAAATAAGTAATTACCTAAAAATACTTTGTGGAAGAATGATTTATTTTTACAAAGCAAAATATCACACCTCATTTTCGACGATTTAGTATAATAATTATGTTTTTTTATATAATTTGTAACTTGCGCATACCATACCGAGTATGCTGACAGTACAATTATCCACATTTACATTATTCACTGATCATATTCGCCACGAAAACATCATATCATCAAAATTCCTACACATAGATAACACAAGACACAAATTCCTACACATAGATAACACAAGACACAAATTTCGACTGATTGTTTGCGATATTTTCAATGTTTTTTTTTTTTTTTGTTAACAAGTTGAAAATTATATGTTTGTGTGTAAATATAGGTACATAGAACCCTGAACGATTGTCTTAGATTTTAGTTCCCAATTGACTGTATCAAAGAATGTGTTACCACAGTAGAGTGTCGATGTTGGGTACTCGACCCTGGAGTAGAGTGTGTTCTGTAACTTGACATTTCCTTGTATTATTTTCCTTTTTTTATTCATTGGATACGGACCAGGTCTTTGGGAACATTGATGTGGAGGAACCGGATTCTGCCATAAGTCGACACAACAACTTTAGAAACTTCATACAAGGTCTGATGTTGCTCTTCAGGTGAGATCATGGAATTTCTCTGGAACTTTCACTGGATGGATCTACAGTATTTCCATACTACCTTACTAAGGCTATATGTCCTATTTCTGATTTTTTAAATTTTTCAACTAACATATTGACTTCATTCGCCAATATTGTATTATTTCTCTCTCTAACCCTTCGCAACAATCTGAACATTTTTACTATTACCTTTTTTCAAATAATCCTTACAAACTAAATTTGTAGACAAATATATAACAGATATTCTGATTTATTCATACAATGCTGATTTGAAAATCATATATTTGTTTATTTTTTTATGAAAAAATGTTCTTCAAAAAATTAATTATGTATTTTCTAACATTTTTGTTGTTTTGATTGAATGATTTTTTATAAAAAGGGATAACAAAAGTTTCTGGACACAAGAAATATAATTTAATGATTCTCTTAGTATTGCATAAGAAATGTTCTTGTCATTGCCAAATCTAAAGCATTTTGATGTGTAAAAACTATGCTTTATTGCTTTAATTATGCTTTCAAGAACACCAAATTCAAGTTTTCGTTTACAAGAATCGATTTACCGCTTTCTCTTTTCTCTTCTTTATTTGCTCAAATACTTTTCTTCCTGTTTATGCTTTTTGCAGTGTGAACAACATAGGTTATTTGGAAAATAATGTTGTTTTATATTGTGTTAGTGAGTTTTACAGTTAGTTATGCTCTGCCTGTCATTGTGCCACCACCTATTTGTTCATTTTATTCAATTTATCAACATCTGAATTGGACATTTCCTCATAAGAAATATCCATAAAAATCTTTCATTCACGATGGCAGAATTTATATTGAAAGAAGAATTCATCTTGAATAGCGTGTTATTTGAGTTTCTTAAAAAAACTCTTCTACAATTGCAACAAAAAACATTTGTTGGGGGAGTTGTTGGATTTTCATTAGTGATAAAGGTGGTTCATGAAATTTCAATATTGAAAATATTCCTAGAAGTGGAAGACGTACAAAATAGGATGAGGAGATTTTATCTGGGAAAGTGAAGATAATCCGACGCAAATTACTCATCAGCTCACAGAAAAGTTTGAATACTCTAAATCTTCAATATATACATCTTTGTTTGAAAAAAAATCAGGAAGGCTTGGAGACAGGATAATTAAATTCCGCATGAACTGAGCGATGAGACCAAATCAGTGCCAGAACACGATTCGCAGACAGCTCCTGGATCTTGAAGGAAAACACCATTATTAGACTATCTGATGGCTGAATACAAAAAGTGGGTGCTTTATGACATTCATAGACATAAAAACAATGGTTAAAGAATCAGGAAGTGAAACCGAGAGTTATCAACTTTTTCGGTTCATGCAACACTATTTGGATGGAAAAAAATGTAATAGCATAAGTGATGTAAAAAAGGCCCTGTCGGACTTTTTTAAATTCAAAACCCCATAATTTTTATAAAAGAGGTATTAAAAATTTAACAGAAAGATGGCTAAAAATCATATCTAGTGAGGGAAATCATTTTATAGTTTGAATTAGTATCAATAAAAAAACCCTCAGTGTTTCATTAAAAAAAAAACAACATTATTTTCCAAATAACCTATTATATGTTTAATTTTTGACGTAAATGTTTTAATATGAAAAAGACGGAATATCTGCATAATAACTCAAAAAGTATTCAGCTTCAGACTTTTACCAGATATGTATGTTATGATATACATTTCAAAATGTGTCATCTTTAATACAATCCACACTTATTTACAGTTTATACTGTCAACTTTGCTTTAAAAAGTATTTTTAATCAATTTAGCACATCTAAATTCAGCTAAATTTATTTGCTAATAAAAAATACTTTATGGTTTTTCTTATATTCATATAATTCAGTTATATTTATTTAATTAAAAAAAGAATTATAGTGTTCTACGATATATATTTACATTAATTCATATGTGAATGCAGTCAATATGCGGTAAGATCAAAATTGCAGGAATAGAGATGACCTTCTCTACATGGTAACTATATTGTTGAATGACATGTCAGCTTATCGATAGAATCCTGTGTCGCTTGGTTGATTTTTTTGACTGTACTAACAAAAGTGAAATGTCTAAATATCTAATTTATGCTAGCCATTTTTTATCAAGTAACCTCTAAACTGCAAAGCGAAAAGTAATTAAAAAAAAATCAGTAACACAATTGTTTTTATATTTATTTTTAAGGATAGTTAATTTGATTTTACTTTATGTTATTTTCACTTTAAAATAAAACCAATGCTAAAAAAATATCAAGGGTCTTGAAGTTTTTCTTCTCTTTGAGTTATTGAAAGAAATCAACCAAAGTATATAAAATTGCATTAAATACATTTCTTAATTTTTCTTCACACATATATTTGTTGTTTAGTAATTTATACGTAACTCTCAAAACTTTATTTTCTTTAAAGTTAAGTCATTTGAATACTTACATATAACATATATACTTAGGAATAAACATATACATATTCTTCAATACAGGTCGATTGAAATAATGGTTAAAGATAACTAATGTCTTTTCTAGGTTTTAAAATTCTTTTGTAAAGAATGTATTTAACTGAACTGCCCCACTTTGTCACCCAGTGTCACTTCAAGAATGCGCGCTTATAAAAATACCTCATATACATTATTTTCTTCAATGCAGGCTTAAAAGTAAAAAGTTTATCAATTGCTAAATCCCTTTTTAGAAGTTCATTTCGTAGGAGTAGTCCAAGAACACTCGAGACCCAATCATACTTTCCAGCTTTATTATTTCATTTGGATACTAATATGTTAAATGATTCAGAATCAGAGATGATTATTTGGAAAGATAAATGTGTATATGGTGATAAAGATGTATGTATACTCTTGATTTCATAATCTCAATTCAACCATTATGACCATTGATATAAAGATTACCGTATACTCGGTGATAAAGATTACCATATACTCTTAATTTCATAATCTCAATTCAACCATTATGACCATCGATATAAAGATTACCGTATACTCGGTGATAAAGATTACCGTATACTCTTAATTTCATAATCTCAATTCAACCATTATGACCATGGATATAAAGATTACCATATACTCGGTAATAAAGATTACCGTATACTCTTAATTTCATAATCTCAATTCAACCATTATGACCATCGAAATAAAGATTACCGTATACTCGGTGATAAAGATTACCATATACTCTTAATTTCATAATCTCAATTCAACCATTATGACCATCGATATAAAGATTACCGTATACTCGGTGATAAAGATTACCGTATACTCGGTGATAAAGATTACCGTATACTCTTAATTTCATAATCTCAATTCAACCATTATGACCATGGATATAAAGATTACCATATACTTGGTAATAAAGATTACCGTATACTCTTAATTTCATAATCTCAATTCAACCATTATGACCATCGATATAAAGATTACCGTATACTCGGTGATAAAGATTACCGTATACTCTTAATTTCATAATCTCAATTCAACCATCATGACCATCGACCAAATTAACAGAAGTTAGGCCCATTTACAGGTATAAACTTTGTATGACTACTCAAAAATAATCCTAATGAGAGTTTATTTATTTTGTATTATTTTAGTTCTTGTCTGTTCAGCTTGTTCGATGCTTTATGTGTTGTGTTGCACATTCACTGTGTTTGATTTGTGTCGTATTTTGTATTTGTTTATGTGTTGTAATCAGTGTTGTCATTACATTTTATCTATCTCTCTTCATATATGCATCTAAAGATGCAAAATAATGGTGACCTCTTACTTTTTTACATTGTAATTATATTTACTAAGAACCATTATTCATTTCTTGAACACTATACATATTTAAGGTAGTACTTTCAATTAATCATAAATATTGGGCTTATCAAAAATTGAAAGAATGACCAGATTAATTTTTCATATTGGAAGATGATCTCTCAACCATCTCAACATATCTACAGTTAAAACATATCAGTTACAATTTTTTTTCATTTAGAAAATCAAATCATTTTTATGACTTAAAACTTTTGTCATTCTTCCCAGACCTTCAGTTTTGATTCCTAATGGTGAAGAAAAAAAATTATTAATGCCCCAGTCTGTTTTTTTTCTTCATGTAAAATTCTCTCTAGTTTTGGATCCTACCTGGATGAATTAAAGTGCGGTACAATATTGAATCATTTACAGTCTGTTTGACAAGAGCGTGTATGGCTACATTTTTTCTTGGAAACCGTTAGAGGGTAGATTCAAACGTGAGCAGGTAGCAGGACCCTTCCTTCAAGATGCTTTGTATAGAAAAACTTCGACCTTGGTTACGCAGAAGACGTTTACTAGCTCATGGAGTGAAATTTCGGAACACAGTGAAGAAACCACTACTGTCCGAAAAACAAGTTGAAAAAAGACTCACTTGGGTGAAAGAAAATTTGGACCGGGATTGGGACATCGTAATTTTTTCGGACGAAGCTTCTTTTTGGGTACGTTCTTCCATTAATCATACCTGGTGTACCCGCACTAATAGACTCATCCAGGGGACCGTTAAACACCCGGTAAAAGTCCACGTCTGGGGTTGTTTTTCAAAGCAGGGATTTGACACTTAGCAGATCTTCACAAATAATTTGAACTCTGCCAAAATGGTTAAAATATGTATATATATCAGCGGAGTTTATTAAAATCTGTCCAAAGGTGGTATATAAGAAAAAAAAATTGGCGACTGCAGGGGGGCAATGAACCAAAACATCGGAGTCGTCGTACTGCGTGGAAACAGAAAAATGACATTGACGTAATGGATTGGCCGTCGCAGTCAAATCCCAGAGAAAATGTTTGGGCACTCATGAAGTTCAAGCTCTGAGGGGAAAAGATCTGAAACGTCAAGGAGTTATTTCGACAAATTCAACTTATATAGTCTTTGCCCCTAGATTATGCTATAAAATTAATAGAAAGTATGCCTCAGACATGCCGGGCAATTATTACTGGTGGAGACGACTGGACAACTTATTAATAAGAAAGCATGATGGTTTATATCATGTAGTATGTGCGTATTTTTTTTTGCCGTACACGTTCTTATCAAACAGAGTGTACTTTATGAAAAGTCTATTATATTTGTGCGTTATCTTTCAATTTAAAAATACTGAATGTGTGCTATACTATAGAAAAATATTCATTGAAATGTCAATTATTCCTTTTTATACAAATTGAAAATGATTTCATATGGACATTGAAATTTCGTCCATTCTCTATTGTCGTATTTTCACTTTTACTACATATTCCTTTAAAAATGGTTGAAATATTAAATGCATATTATGAAAATAAGTAAATGATCACCATTATTATGAAACAGGTAATAAAAGCTTTTTTTTTTAAGATTATAGTAAAACCACAGAAAAGGGACAAAAATTACTCTATTGGAGTCTGGAATATGTACTTAAATGAATTATATTATATTGCTCTATCTAAAAGACATTTTCCAGTTATATAGTGCTTCAGATTTATAAAGGTCTATTTAATAATAACAAATAAAATGAAATGTAGCTTCATGCCCAAGCTGTTCTATAAATATTAGAGCATAGCTTAGATATGCAGTAAATTAGAAAACAGCAAACATTTCAATCTGATGGTCTATTCAACTCAAAAATCTGGTTTTCTCACGTGCAGACCTTTTAAGATTGTTGAAGTTATTTGGAAGAAATTCTTATATGGTAATAAACTTGCCAAGAAGTATTGTATACTACTAAAGTGTAATGCAATCAAAACTCATTTCATTGCCAAGGTGTTAAAGAACTACATAATTGATCTTAGTTCACTTCAACAGTAAATTTCATGGAAGAAAATATTTCATTTTATCTAAATAAATATCTTTTTTCTTCTAATTTTCCCTTTATTTGATGAATATACAAGTGGCAGTGTTATGTGAATGTAAAGTAATTGTATTGGTAAACTGAAGTGGTTGTATAGAACTATAAATACATAGATGTAACAGATGTGTGATGTGCAGGTGTGCGACGGGTGAGTCTTGGCCCAACATCATGCTGTCGTGCCTAAAGGCCAAGTGTGATGATAAAGCCAATAAGCTTGCAAACGAGACCTGCGGCTCCACACTGGCCTATGCCTACTTTGTCAGCTTCATCTTCTTCTGTTCCTTTCTGGTAAGTTTACGCATACTAATTGACAACTACGCACTCATCAAGTATTTAAATTCCTTCTGAATCACTTTTGAAAAGCCTAGATTCAAGTATTATTTAAAAACTGGAATGAAATATAATTTTAAGGTTTATAAGTAAAATTTATCAACAAAAATGAAAAAAATACTAATAAATGTCTTCTCTGGAATAAAAATAATATATTTAAAGGGTTTTGAAACTTGATAACTCAAATCTGTGTCCTGATTCAAGTTTTAATACCTCAATGTAAAGAACGTAATATTATAAAATTGTTTTATTCGTACCATAGAGCAAGAATCTGCGTCCTGATTCAAGTTTTAATACCCTATTGTAATGAAGATAATATTATGAAATTGTTTTATTCGTACCATAGAGCAAGAATCTGAGTCCTGATTCAAGTTTAAATACCCTATTGTAATGAAGATAATATTATAAAATTGTTTTATTCATACCATAGAGCAAGAATCTGAGTCCTGATTCAAGTTTTAATACCTCAATGTAAAGAACGTAATATTATGAAATTGTTTTATTCGTACCATAGAGCAAGAATCTGAGTCCTGATTCAAGTTTTAATACCTCAATGTAATGAATATAATATTATAAAATTGTTTTCTTCGTACCATAGAGCAAGAATCTGCATCCTGATTCAAGTTTTAATACCTTAATGTAATGAACGTAATATTATAAAACTGTTTTATTCGTACCATAGAGCAAGAATCTGAGTCCTGATTCAAGTTGTAATACCTCAATGTAATGAATGTAATATTATAAAATTGTTTTATTCGTACCATAGAGCAAGAATCATTATTTCAAATCATTTCACAAAAAGTCCAAATGCTTATCTATTGGTTAGGTATTTCCATAGGATGAGTATTGACGTATTGATATAAGAGTTATCACGGGAAGACATGTCTTCTAATCCACAGGTTGCGGATTGGATTTCTGTTGGCATCCAGATTTAAAAAAAAAGGTTCTAGTCTGGTTTTCACTTCAGACTCGTTTAACACCTTTTTGATTAGTTGGAAGACATCCCATATGGCAATAAACTCATCAGGTTGTACTGTATACAACAAAATTGTAATATAATACAATTGAAACAAAACATTTATCCCACTGTTTCTTGATGAATCTTCATGAAGAAGTTTGACAAAGTATGTTATGTGCATATATGGCAGGTACCAAACGGCCTTACAAGCACACGAATATTCTTTTTTAAATAAAATAAAATAAGGTTTACATGTAAAACTAGCCCAAATCCGCTTGAAATAAAAAACAAGGATATCGTGATATAGAGCAAGAGTTCCCAAAATGGTCGATATCGACCTCCTGGGGTCGATTGGATTTTTCTAGGAGGAGGGGGGGTCGACCGATCGATCGCGTACAATCTTGCTTTTGTGCGCCGGTGCATTGTTCTGCAACAAAAGCAATGTCGTTTGTTCCCGATATTTGGGTCGAATTCGAAGAATCCTGGCCTATAAACGATTCAAAACCCCCAAATACTCATCAGCGTTCACCATTTGACCCTCGGCATGAATTCCTTATGGATTCCTTTTGAATCAAAGAAAATGGTGAGCAGTCTCGATTCGGTTTTTCTGCATGCGCACTTTTTTGCGTGCGATGCGGTCTGCGGCCAAAAAAAGTTTAGGAACTCTTGATATAGAGGAAATATTAGTAGATTAACTGATTCTATGCTTTTTTAAAAGCAAATGTTAAGTAAGATTTAACATGTCTAGAATTTTTTTTTTTCATTCAACACACAACTAAATATTATTATTCACTTTGGCTGCAGAACTGTTTGACATTTTCCTTCAACTATTACTAAATTTCATCATTGATACTGAGTCTCCTTGAGGATCTCCTCACCATTCCAACATCAATTCAGTGGGAAAGTGAAGCTGTGCCGTGGGTTTTATTTTTAGTGAGCAAACCATTACATTCCAGCAAAGTCATTGGCCACACCGCTGTACTGGATCCAATGGCATACTAAAGGGGGACGATCAGGGAACATCGGCTCTTTTTTGCAATAATAGATGTGAATCTCAATCATAGGTATACTTATACCCCCAAATACTTGGCACAATGCCTGTATCATTTGACGGGAGCAGAACAGTGCAGGGTTCGAACCGGCAATCTTCCACACGAAAGTCCAGTGTATTACCGCATGGCCATGCACCTCGAATTTACTTTTTAGTCTATCTATTATACTTTATTAGAAACTATTCACTTAATACCTACCATTAAACAAGTCCATACACTACGAACATCTTCTGTAATTACATTGTTTTTACTAGTTACGTATCCAAAGTAGTAAATAAAAATCTTTTACATATTTTTAACCCTAAACATAATTTTCAGCTTCAAGAACACTTAGGCTAAGTTCAGATGGTCGCAGATGAACGCGCGTTGCACAAATCACTGGAATACGCGCATAAAAGATTCATAAGGCTCATATACAATTGTTTATATGATCACGCGTCGTTTCATCGCGCGACCATATAAACAATCGTATATGAGCATCGCTGGAATATATGAGCATCGCACAAATCGCTGAAATACGCACGTAAAAAGATTCATAAAGCTCATATAAACAATTGTATGATATATGAGCATTATGAATCTTTTTACGCACGTATTTCAGCAATTTGTGCAATGCGCGTTCACACGCAACCATCTAAACTTAGCCTTATTGTCAACACTGCATTTCAAAAATGAGATATTATTAATTTTAGTTTACATATTTGATTTTATTATATTGACACAATTTAGCTTTATCAGAAAGTGTTATTTCATAATCATCACCTAATATACTCCACCAGCAATACAGGAATTCCACAAAATACCTTCATCCTGATTTGTCCACAGTCCAACATTTCAGTGTCTGGTGTAATGGGAAAATGACGGTTACCTAAAATGAGTGCTACATTGCAGATGCTGAATCTGTTTGTTGCTGTCATCATGGACAACTTTGATTACTTAACGAGGGACTCCTCCATCCTGGGTGCACATCACCTAGATGAGTTTGTGAGGATATGGGCTGAGTACGATCCTAACGCTACGTAAGTTCATTGAATTTTTTTTAAATACTTGTAAAATGACCGATGAGAGAGCTATAAAGCTACAAAATAAAATTTTCAAGTGTATCAAAAAAATTTACACCACTATTGACTTTAAAATGTTCAGATGACTCCGCATTTCTGGATTCCGTGGTTCTATAAATCATTTCAAACAGTTGAAATATCTGAAACTCTTTCACTTTTATGCCAAATATCTAAGTCGTTGCAGTTAGAATTTGATTAAGTCAGCTTTCAATGAAAAATTACATTTTAAAGCTGTTTTAAAGAAATTTTTCTTACCAATAAATATGCTGTGCCAATTAGTTAAACAAAAGAATATACATTTAATATTTAAAATTAAAAGTTCAGATCATATCTAGTCAACTCCAGTGATACTTTTATATAAAAAAAAACTTAACTGCACAAGGGCTAATCAAAACTATAATATGTCAATTGTCAGCAGACAAATTTTTCAGTAGCCTCTTGTTTTCACTATTTTTTTTCTTTTTGAGACATTTAACAATGTATACAACCAATATAGCGTCTAGGAAAGTACTTTGACATCCCCAGAGTACAAAAAGAGGTCAAATAAAGAAGAAAAAGCAAGCAAACTCCATTTTTGTACATATTAGGACTTGAAAATAATGTTGGTATTTAATACGAGATTAACATCATCAATATTATGGAAAGTTTACCCGCTGAGGAAGTGCTGCAGAGATCTGAACAAATTATAATCATATGGTGCAATGTTAGGCAAATAGGGTGGATGTGCAAAACTTTCCAATTTAAACGTCTGATCTTGTTCTGGGTCTGTCTCACCGAATATGGCCCTGCATTGTCATGCTGTAGAATGGCAACTTTTCTGTTGACCAGCGCTGGATGTTTAACAGTAAGAGCTTGGTTCAGACATTCCAATTGTTGACAATAGAGGTCTGCTGTTATGGTCTGACCTGGCTCTAATACCTTTAAGTGACTATGCCTGCAATATTCCACCAAACACGGAGCGAGATTTTTTTTGGAGTGTAGCTTGATGATTAAAATTAAAAGAATGAAAAGAACTTAATTAAAAGATCCAATTTCTCATCTTCAGGGATAATTCTATGAAGAAATGGTTTTTTTCCTGTCTGCTAAGCAAAAAGTGGCAGATTGTGTTTTGTTTTCAGCTAAAAATTGTTGTGGGAGCACTATATGTTATTTTGTGTTTAAGAAATACTGTCAAGATGTCGAAATTTTCAAATAGGTTAAGAAATAAATATCTTTACCATACATGCACTATTCAATGAATTGAAAAACTGAAATCTTAAAAAAACCTTAAATCCAGACTATCAGGGACTTAGGTAGAACAGTGCAATAAAACGTATTTGATTTATTATTATCAAATCATATATAATTCATTCATTCGTATCTTAATGTACAATTGCAGCGGTAAGATTCATTACACAGAGATGTATGACATGCTGAAAAACATGGACCCCCCTCTTGGCTTCGGCAACAAGTGTCCCAACCGACTGGCATACAAGAAGCTCATCCGTATGAACATGCCTTTGGATGACGAAGGAAAGGTCAACTTCACCACCACACTCTTTGCCCTCATCAGGGAGAACCTCAGCATCAAGATGAGATCTGGTGAGATTTTTTTATTCTTCAGTTTACACTGTTAAATGGTATTCATTCTGGTAGCCCCCAGAGCCTTTGTTACATTGAGTAATTTTCACTCTAGGAATTAAAAATATTGTTTATAGATAATAGTCAAGGGTCTTAAGGAAATCTTAAGGAAACAGAATTAGGAAAACCAAACAGTGCTGGATGTGGAGGAGAATTACAGGTTATGAGAGCCACAGCTGAGTTACCTGTGCACTTTCTTATGAAATCGTCTCAATACATCCCCAGCATCCAATGGGAAACACCGATTTTCAAAATTCATTAGCCTTTAGCTCTGTCTGAGCTTTTGCAAAAGTTACCCAGACTTACGGCCATAAAATAGTATGGGGTTGATGCATGCATTAAAAAAAGTGACATTAAGTCCTTATATATTAATTTTACGAGATCCAGATGGGCTAGCTGATGTCGTATGTGACTCTGACCAGTCCCATTCGAACAACGAGGTCTTTTTGGCAACTTTTTCCCTCCATCAAATACATGCCCAGCGCTTTCTTTGAAACTCTCTTTCAAATAAAACAGTGTAATAGCAGCTTTTGTCATTTAATGACAAAAAACTGTATCGGCCAATTTGTTATTTGAAAGCTAATCATTGCTTTCGATATGTAGTATAAATAAGCAAAATATTTTACTTCTTTAAATTTCACATTTCTTAGTCTAACAGCAACATCCATGGCCTATTTGATAAAATGCTTGTCTTCCACCTGGGATTTTTAGTCAAATTTTGGATAAGACCCAACGAAAAATGGTTCTTATTTAGTTAAGAGTTGACCTCGTATAAATGAATAAATTACTCAAACTGATTTGTATCTGTTACAGATATAACAAACAGATTATTACATATCCATCACGAATACATATGTGTTATATAAGTTCATATAAAACTTGGCTTATGTGAGCACAATACAAATCATTCATTATCTTCCTTCCAGCTTGTTGACAAATCAAATTATCTTCCTTCCAGCTTGTTGACAAATCAAATTATCTTCCTTCCAGCTTGGTGACAAATCAAATTATCTTCCTTCCAGCTTGGTGACAAATCAAATTATCTTCCTTCCAGCTTGGTGACAAATCAAATTATCTTCCTTCCAGCTTTGTGACAAATCAAATTATCTTCCTTCCAGCTTGGTGACAAATCAAATCATATTGTCTCCAAAAAGTTTCATCATTGTTTATAAACCTTTATTTGTTGTTATTCATATGTATAATAGCAAGTTATTAAGAAAAAAAACTTAACCAATGGTCCGTTAAATTTTTAGCGGAAGAAATGGACCAAGCAGACGAGGAACTCCGCGAGACAATCAGTCACATCTGGCCACTGCAAGCGAAAAAGATGCTGGACCTTCTGGTGCCACGCGTGAACACCCTCAACGCGGGCAAGATCACTGTGGGCAAGATCTACGCTGGCTTGCTCATCCTAGAAAGCTGGAGAACCACGCGATTCGGCCAGGTGGAACCAACCGGCATTCCCGTGAGTCCCGACCTTTATCTTTATCCCTCTTATCGTTGTACTTTTCTCAGTTTGTTTGTGTTGTCCAGTGTGATGTGTCTCTCCAGTGTCAACTGTCCATGTTCATTCTGTATATTGAAAGTGGGAAATATTTGAAAGTTTCATCAGAAAATTTGTAAAATACACATTTTTTAGTGCACTCAAGTATTTATTATTAATCACCTTTAAATATTAAATGAATCTAATCATTTTGTTACATACTTGCTTTCTACTCAGACAAGAACAATACTGAATTTCGTTATTTACTTTAATCAATTAAATATATGCAATGACAAGAATGTTAAGCGTGTGGATGCAAACAAAGTAATGAACAATGGTTATACAAAATTTAATTCAAATATTAAATCTCCAATTGTATGTACTCTATAGAGGGATTATTTTCATTTCTGTTTTTTTTTTGCCAAAAATATTGTCTATGAATTCAACAATAAATAAATTGATATGTGTTTTCATCAGAAAAAAATATTCAGTATTGGTGACACTAAAACAATTAATAGTTACACTGGACAATTTCGAATTGAATAGGAATGAAAAAATAAGAATTTAAGGACTGTTAGAAAATGCTAAAATGCTGATAGAATAAATAAATATGAGAGGACACAAAGGTCGGGTGTTGCGATGAAAAGAATTTTAAACGAGAGGAAGTTTATTTGTAAAGTTAGTTTTTTTTTTCTCGACCCAATAAACATTTCTAACCTTGATATTGCATGAATAAGAATATATTACTTTTTGTTTAAATTAAAATATTTGACAAAATTAATTCAACTTTGCTTTCTGCAGGTATGGGACAAAACCTTATATTTTTTCATTCATAAGTCTTGATCTTATATTGGAAAACCTATGTAGGATATTTAAAAAAAATACCTCATTTTGTCAATAAACAACATTAGTGCAAAAATCTTTATTATGAGAATTTTTTTTTATTTAATCAAAACAAAATATTAAACATAATTTATTTTTATTCTCATAAGCCCCAGTGCAAATTTAAACAATTTAACACTCGATTAGAAAGCCCTGGTATTTTTGTCTTAAGTTGGAAGAAGTACGTATGGTACAACGATGTTGTATGTGAGTTTTGATTATCTCATTACTATTTATTTCCTTATTTATACACCTGTTCATAAATTTTAAAAAGTTAACAGTTTCTAATGCTATTATTCTACTTTATATGCCAGAACCCTAAAATATAAGTGTGAAAGCATTTTTCTACTTTTAATTACCATTTTCGTTCATTTAAAGTATTTTACTGATAATACTAAAACTAAACTACCATTTGGTAAACCTAACAATCCACTATATTTGTTGTCTAGATTTGTATATTTTTCCTTGTGAATCATATTTAAACAACTTGTCAGCGCTCTGGCCTTGTCTTTAACATGCTTACTTCAGCACCCAGACTTTCTGGATTCCATTTCCAACGTGCCCCAGATTGAATTTTCTTTCAGGGCTTTTTTCATCTGAATTTAGTGTTTTACTGGCACTGTGTAGCTACCTAGTAAAAATTCTTGGATCCCTCTTAGGTTACAGGTGTTACAAAACAACACAGTGTAAGTTGGCTCAAATTAAGGACCACAAGAAAATATCAGACCTTTATAGGTTGTGTTTTTTTTATAAATGATTTGAAAATATTTTCTTTAATAAGCTAGACAGCAAATATATTAAGAAAAATATTTATTAATAATAATATAATACATAAAAATAAATTGGGTGTGAGAAAAGAAGTACATATATTTTGTGTATGTTTACTATGAGTTTGTTGGTAGGACTGTGTTATAAAGTGATAGTCCCCTTGGTAGTGGTACTATTTCCTCGTAGTTCTGTGTAGATGGATGTCATGTGGTAACAACATACATAGGTTCACACCTAAACCTAATATTCTCAAACCTAGACTCTCTCAAGGCAGACTCTTCACTTGTAAAGTCCAATGAACACTTAATCTTTGCTTATAACCCAACCTTTATCGAATTGGTAAAAACCATCATAACTTGTTACAATAGTTGCATTGCTATTGATAGATATTTCATTCTATAATCATTCTTCAATTCCAAAGAAACATTTATCAAATAATCTCATTGGAAACTTAATTTCTGTGTCTACTTGGTGTTGATCGTAAATATAAATAATATTAAATCTTTCTGCTTAATGTTGTTTCTTTTGAGATTGCTCGCAAGAAGTACCGATATACTTCTATATTATATGATAGGTTGTGGTTAAAGCAAAGAGTGGTGTTGTTAGAGTTAAAATAGTCCCAAACCCTCGGAAGTCCCCCTACACCGGAATGTTTACGTGTTTCAGGCATTCACTGGCAATAGCCCGTCAGCCAATCAGGCGGTAGTACCCACCTTTGAATACATATATACAAAATTATATAAGCTTTTTTCTTTCAACATTTTTCAATATTTAATGCACTTTCAATAATATCATTGGAAAAGTCTAGCTCTTCTGATATTTATTGATTTAATGCTACTTAAATACCGCATCTTGCCTTTGGAATCATTTATGGAAAACATTATTTGTACGACATTTGATATGCTAGAATGTGCATCCGGGATAACTTAAAAGCTGAAGTGAAAATATTTTTTACAATTATTCACAATGCATGTAAATCTTTTTTATTATATTTTCACATTCTTTTAAACACTTCATTTCTTCATGTGCCCGACTATATGTTGTATTTAAATTTTCACTTTCTTGTTTTTCTGTTTATAAATTAAAATGACAAATCCAAAAATGTATTTATTCATAGTAAATATTTCACTACGTTTATTCAAAATATAATTTTAAACCATTTCCTGAATACATTTTATCACTACAATTCTTAAAGAAATGTTCGTGGAACTTGAATATAAATTGCTCGTATCTAAATACTTTTAGATATTATTATAAGCTATACACAATTAATATAATGCATACATATTTTAAAAAAATATAATGCATGTACATATATTTAAAAACATAATAGTATGCATTTTTTTTAAACTTTCATATGCATGAAATATTTCACAAAGAAATTTTTCCTCTAAATTCATTTAAAAGGGGACAACAAGGGCTATTAGTTAAAAATAAGCATCCTTTTATATTTTCAATTCAGTTAATATGTTGCTTGGAAAGTACATTTGTCCATATTGAATTTTGTAACACGAACATAATATTTTATTTATTTTTCATTAGGACAAAACTTAGATAGTTTTCATCCCAAGTGTAATTCTGCAAAGTCTTTTATACCAAATATAATTGTACTCATTTTTAAAATAAGTATTGTTACTTTTATTTTTCGACTTATTTTATTATGAATATGAACAATTTTTCACATATTACCATCATTTTACACATTTTTTTAAATAATTTATTCAACAATCACTTTACGATTCACCTGTAATGAATATCATTTTATTCAACAATCACTTTACGATTCACCTGTAATGAATATCATTTTATTCAACAATCACTTTACGATTCACCTGTAATGAATATCAATTTGAATTGAAATGTTTGATTATTATTTTTTTATTTATTTCTGACTATGCAGAGTTACATCTGATTTTCTTCAAGTTGCGCTCTTAGTGTAAAATTAGATAAATAGAGACTAGAAAAATGAATATTGGTAATAACATTCCAGGACTTCCCATCCCATCCCAAAAGATTTCGTACTAAAAGAAATAGATTGTTAATTTACAGTAGACTTTTTCCAACTCCCGTCTTATTAGCGCGGTTTAAAATTCAATTTTTTTTTAGATGAGCTTTTGTTATAATAAAATAAAAAATTGTATTTCTAAAAATATTTTGATTTCACTATTTATATTCTGTCTATTAAAACCATTGTCAAGAATTAGATATACGAGTATACCTGAAGCAGTGTAATATAACAATCACTTTTACTCTTTGCAATTTGAAACATTACATTTATGTTAAATATTTAATCTTTTAATATTTAACATTAAATAATTCTGTTCTGTTTACATATATTTTTCATTTAGAATTAATTTATTCCTCTAAATGGACAGTGATCGAACACGAAGCATGTGTATATAGTTTTCTGATTGAGTTTTCTATTGAATTTTAAGTCATCAGTAGCCTAGACCCGTATTCTTGATTGTAATTAGAGTGTTCATTATCCTTGTAAATTGTGACTGTCTTTTTGAAAGAGTCAAACTTTACTTTTTTCCTTAATAATTAAGATATTTTTTCGTATTATTTCTCAACTTACACACAAGATGCCTTGCATTTATTTTTATTAGCGAGGCATCTTGTGATGTGTTTATCTTGTGATTTTCTTTCAGCATGCTTTATTTTGTTATCATTACAACACTTGTAATTATTTTTTATTTTATTCTCCACTCTTTTATTAATCTTTATTATAAAACTGTTTGGATAGCATATGTGCATATCGTGACTTACTCGTGGGTACTTTTCATGCATATCCTCATATCCCACTTAAGATTTGCCTTAGAAAAGGAGGAGTCGGGCATCTGTTACAGATGAGCACGGTCATCACTGCTTAAAGTACTCATATTGTTTAAAAAGCATCTTTTTCAATTTCTTTTAATCAACTGTGCATATTTTTATGCTTTATTTAAGATAACATTTTTTCGTCGCTTTTGTTTTTCAAATAAGACAATTTTTCATAACTTTTGATTATCTTTGCGATGAATTGCATAAAGCTTGCTCCCAGAATGCTTTTTTCAATATGGAGTGATCTGTGAGTTCTTAATTTACACAGTTTTGCTCTGCATTTTTCACTGTAGACCTATTCTTTTTATCAAATTATTCCGTTTTTCATATTTTGAGACATTTATTCGTATAACTGAATTTCACTTTCAAAAAATATTCCAAGGTAATATCAAATAGTGTTTTTGCACTATATTTAACAAAAATCAATTTTCAAATAAATTTGATATTACTTGAAAAATGGGAACTATTTACGAATATATGTTATAACCTTTTTATATTTAAAACTATCCTTTCATTTGGCACATTTTTTTTAACAAATCTGTTTCATAACACATAACATTTGAAAAAGTCAGACAAAACATTTTATATCAAAAAAAATTATTCATATAGAATTCCCAATTTTGAAGAATTGAGTACAGATCAAGTTTGATTTATTGATTCAGAAAACTATAAAATTCACTCGTTGGGGTTTGAAGGCAAAATATTTATATATAAATAGAAGCATTATGTTATCAAACCAAGAGAAATATTAATTTGTGCGAAATAATGAAGCACGTAAAAATTTTGATAATCTTTAAACCGAGGTTTTTTGTTATGTATTGCTTTATGTTTAAATTAATTATGGAATTCAGAAAATAATAATGACATATTTCTAAAAATCCTGCTAATTTGCAAAGATAAGATACATGTGTATATGTATACATAAAATAATTTGATAACATACTCGTTTATGGTAAATATTGAAGAAATATTGTATTGAATGTGAATTAACTTGTGATATTGTGTCATTATCTGTTGAAAGTAGACCATGTATCAGAGGGAATGGTGCCTTGACTGAGTGATTCAATATTTCAAAAGAGGTAGAGCAAGGATGTGTTATGTCACCCTGGTTGTTTAATATTTACATAGATTGATTTATGAAGGAACTACAAAGGTCAATGGTTGACATACGTTGAATGAGAATGAGTGAGGATTTCTGTATGCTGATGACATGGTGGTGTTGTGGACTTAAAGGAGCCGAATAAATGCTGTAGAAATGTGTGCACTGAGAAAAATATATGTATAGAAGGAGAATGTGAACTTCTAGCTGATATGTTGAGTAAGATAAAGAAGAGCATTCTGCAATGGTTTGGGCATGTAAAATGAAAAAGGAACAAAAACTAACAAACAAATATGTAGTGCAAATGTGAATGGAAGGCGTGTGGGAGGAAAATTAAGAAAAGTATAGATGAATCAAGTGAATGACATTTTGAAAATAGGAAATGTAGAAAGCAATAGAAATCGTAGTGTATGAAAGTTGTATGAAAAGGTGTATGGATGTGGAAGAAGTGAAATATGTGTGTCGGTGTAGTTAAATCTGGCGCTCTGTCCTTTCTGCCTACTCTGACAGGGAAATGGCATGATTGTATGTATGTATGAATCCATAAAAAATTTATTTAAAATACCTCTTGAATCTGAATCAAATATTTTTTTGTCTTTTATATGCCTAAACAATCAAATTTATTCAGTCACCCACAGCTTTGAAAGCCACAAATTAATGAACACACAAATTGAGATATAAAAAATTAACCAGAAATCCATTTTGAATCATAGTCGCAACTTTTTCTTAGAAAATATTATGCAACATCGGCCATAGTGAGATAGGTTAGGTTAGTTTTATGAAAAGTAAGTGGTGTGGAATGATCGCACTGTCACTGACCGCTGAGTGGGAACAACAGAAGGCGTCATTCTTTAACTGCCTGCTGGACATGGCGGCCGGGCTGGGCGGGGGCACAGGGGGCTCCAGGGCTGGGTCACTGAGCGAGCCCGGCCCCACTGGTCCTGACACTGAGCACAACGGCCTCCTGCACCCACCTACCAGTGAGGAGCACCAGCCACTTGCTTCTCTTGCGAGGAGAAACACTGTCAGGAACAGATCTTTAAGGTAAAAACTTATCTTATTCATTCTTCATTGGATTCCAGTTGATTAGAAGATTGCCATTCTTAATGGAAGAACTCTCTGCTTCCACCCAGGTTCAATTTCTGATATTGACCAAGAAAAATATCCAAGTCTAATTTTAAAACACGTATGTATTAACATATTTCGTGGCAGTTGAAGAAAATGGTATCATGATAATAAGTCTTCCATTTCAATACAATCAGAATACATCAAGATTTTATCATTTAAGCCCATCTCAATTATTGTTATACACACATGTGTAAAGAAGAAGTTTGCCCTATATGCTGGGTTTCTCCAAACTCTTCATGTTTGGTGGTCATCAAAATTTCCATTTTAGAATAAATTACATTAAACTAAAATTCTCAATTACTGTTCTTTTCTGGTCTTCAAGATGATGCCATTGAAACAATATGATTGACCATTTGTTTGAATTCTTGGACAACTCCCCTGAATAAGCAACTCTCATAATTAACTGGAATCCAATGTATTCACTCATTTTATGGTATGGGTAATCCAGCTAATCAAATTTTTAATTTTCCAATAAAAATTCAGTATAGCAATTAAATAGTAAAAAGAATCTGTTTTCGAATTAAAAAAGAGGTAAATATATCATAGGGTTTTTCAAAAATATTTACTTGAAGAAATTATACATAATAATTTGGCAAGATCTACTACATATGGATGGATCAAGTATTGTATGAAAATAGAACGTATGTATTAAATAGCTTTAGTCATATTCAAACTATCAGAAATAAAATATGTATTTTGTTGCATCAGTAATGAATGTCCCTGGACTTCTACAGCTTGTGAATACTGAGAGATGATTAAAAAATAGTTTATCACTATTAATTACATCATACTTTATATAAGAACCATAAAAGTCATGTGATGGGATGATGCTCCACAGAGGAATAAAGGATAAATAACGTTTTGATAAAAGCTACTGTGAAAATATTTACCAATGAGAATCCTCGATGTGTCCTGACTTTTATAAGACCTGAACCTACAGATTGGTAAAGCTTGTTTATCAAAAATCACACTGAAATATTTTACTTGTATTTAATAAATCCTTGGAATAAAAATGTTTTTTTTTCAGGTTTATTTCATTCACCGTGTAAAATGAGCAAAAATACTTCAAACTTTAACAATTCTTAGATGAAGATGTCCTAAATCCAATTTTTCAACAATTTCTTTCACCGGGACTCGATTCTAAATAAAATATTTACTTGTTATTAAAACATTAGTAGTTATTCAGGACGAATGATAAACAGAAGATACATGAATTTAAATGGTGTTTTTCTTTTGTTCCAGGAGCAAAAAGGTGATCATCCAGCCCGCCGGCTCACCCCTAATAATATATATTTATTGATGGTTTTATTGGCCGTAATATTTATTTTACTGTCAACTCAGTGTTATAAGTTTTTGTTATAAAATCCTTTAAAGATGTTGTGTTCGCTGTGGTCTCAACTTAGATACTAAATAAAGTTTAACCAAAAGATGTACCATAGACTAGAGACAATATATCGATAGACAAATAGACTAGTGGAAAATATTTCCATCTATATGATTATAGTTTTCAGATCTTTAGGATTCAATTTTTTCCATATTAATATAGGTTTCAAATAACTTACAAAATATATATTAGCACTTTAATATTTTATTTATTAGTTTTCAGATTGACACAAGACGTTCTTTAACAATAATGTGTCAAAAACAGGTTGTAAAATTAGTTTCTCAAAGTGTTTTCTCTTACGTAGGAAATTACTTAGATTTTATATCTTAAACTACAATAATATATATTTTCTATAGGAAAACCATATTTAGTGCTGAAAGGTTGCATTTGTTTTATATTAATGAAAAATCTTTTTATCCACAAGCTTGAGGCATTTCATTGACTTAGCAATGCTGAAAAGCAACATATCTTGTACTGCCTCATATATACAATACCATACATTACAGTGTATTATATTTTCTTCTGTTATTTCTGATCTTAATTTATTTCAGTTATTAATTACTATTTAACTCAGTACCATGTTCACACCACAACTAAAAAATTATCAAAATTGTTTCTCTATTTTTTTTTTTAATAAATTTAAAAGCTCTTCAGCATTGAATATTTGATAATATCAATTTGAATAATTCCAAGTCTTCATGAATACACTAATATACACTAGCAAACCAGACAAGCATAAATATCCAAAGAATATCACTGATTGCTTTTACCATGTGTTCCATTGAGTTGTGCATGCGGTGACTCAACTAGAATCTGGCAAATTCTTCACTCACTTTGCTTTTTTTGTTTCCACTATTTCTTGTGCATGACCTACTGTCTACTATGTATCATAGACCTCTTCTTTCCACCTCTCGCGTGCATGCTCTTACTGATTGGATTGGATTGTGTAAGATCTTCTGTAAATTGTGATTTAGCTTATTTATAACATACTTATTATTTGATTGCCTTTTTTCACAGTTCGTCTTGATTTTTTAAATTTATCTTATGCTTCGATCTACATGATATCAAATAAAATCATAGATGCAAGATATTTTATAGAGATAATATGTGTTTTATTTCATTTTTATTAATTTATTCAGATTGACTGTTTTTTTTTTAATTCTTTCGTGTTCAATTTCAAATAATATTATATTTGTTAATGTATTTCAAACTATTTAATTATTATTACATTCAATGATTATTATTTTGAAAAGATCAAAACAAAATTTGATATTAATGAAATAACATAGGCAAGTTCTCATCGCACAATTTGTATTTAATCTATTCTTTTATTATAAACTTTTCAATTTGTATTCTGGGCTCAAATTTTAAAATAGTTTGTTGAATTGTAAAGTGTATCAGAAATTCCAAAGAATGAAAATGATTTATTATCAAGTCCTATGCACCTGCAACTTGTAATTGTGAAAACTTTCACAGAATGTGCATATTTTCTGTAATTTCAACAGTCAACAGTCTTTCAACAGTCTTAAACAGAATAAACCGTACAATTTTTTATGATATTAATTAATATAAAAATAGGAAAGGTATTTATTTGTTTATTATTAAAGCTTATGAGTATAATTTTCACGTTAAATGTCAAAATTTAAATGAAAATAAAATGGCGAGTTTCTACAGTGAATAGACAAGTCACTCGTAGTTATGATGGGAGGGAAGGGAGATGTTAGATGGAAAGTGGCATGTTTAGCACCCTTGTAACACACATTGCCTGTACAGGTGCTGGAGCTGCAAGATGTGGTATCGAGACAGCCTTCCATGGAATCTCTGGTAGATGGGGGGCATCTGCAGCCTCCGCAGACTTATGCTAATGGGCACAGGAGATCGCCCAGCTTGAGGTGAGTACTTATCTAATGGGATGATGCACCGTAACTTTGTTCTTTCTTTTCTGATAAGGAGTAATGTAAGGAAATTGTAATGGAGTGTAAATGGATAATTATTTTGAAAATCATTCTCATAAATTAAATAATTATAAATATATTTTACTATTTCTCACAGGAAAGTGATGGAGGCATTTAAAATGATTTTACCATATATCATTTTCACCAATACTCCAATAATTTGCTTCTGTTATTTTTAAAGGTTAAGATGAATATCTGAGCGAGTATATGGTATTTACATACAACACATTACACAAAATATTAAACACAAAATCTTCAGATGACAATTATATATTCTAAAAATATGCCATGGAGGTTTTTATCATTAATAGAGAAAAAAATCTAATAATTTTTATACAATTATCAAACAGGTGAGCTATTTGTCAAAAGACACTATATTTTTTGACAGAACAATAATTTAATTTATGAATAGTGAATTCAAGAGTTGAAAAACAATTATATATGAAAATATTACTTCAATGGTTATCTAATGTTTAAGCAAAAATGTCATAAAAAATAACAGAAAAATTAAGAACACAAAAAATACTGTTTCTGCTCCACTTGAGTAATGGCAGAATGTTCAGTTGGATCCCACTTCCACCCACACTGTTATGGGGGACAAGATACATGTAAGTAATCAGGTGCAAATGTCGTAATGGCAAAATAATAAAAAGTTAGACTACCGAGTATTGATCTGTTTCCCGACCACGTATGCAGAGGACTTGCAGAGGAAAACTTATCTTTTGTTATGATGTGCAGGACAAATTTTCAAGCCTACCGAAAACTTGACCAGTTTGAAGATTCAAGGAACAGTCACAAGGAAGAACCAAAAACTGTTCCGTCGAAGAGACCCCGCTACACGAAATGTTCTGTAGAAAAATATTAGAGTTGGCCAACTCTACTGGGAATCTGAAGAGACCTTAACCTGAAATGGGATTCGCAGATCTCTCTTTATGTTTATAACCGTTCTGGAAATATCCAAGAACCTGATTATTGATCACCTTGAAAACCATAACTCCAACCTTGTGTTGAATTCTTTCTCTATGTTTTAGACGAGGTCCATCCCCACTGGTGCGAACGCCAAGCCCCCGGCGGCGAGCACACGGACACGGAGCACACTACGCATACCAAGGAGGGGCGAATGCGAGCTACCACCCACATCACGACATCGGCTTCTCTGACACTGTATCCAACGTAGTGGAGATTGTCAAGCATGAGCACCATGGCCGCCACGGCTACTCGCGTTACCACCATCATCCGCCGCATTACAGGCCTACCGGAGGTAACTGCACCTGTCTGTCAGTTCATTCAACACTTTCAATGTGCATATCCATTAGGCAAGCTACAGATACCCATTTGTTCAACCTTTAAAAAAAGTACACCTGACTACATGTGTTTGATAAAAGTTTGTATTTGTTCACTTGCACAGTGAAAATAAATATTGAAATCCAACCTTTTCTTTAGTACGGATCTGTATTATGTATTGTGTGATGGAAATAAATGAGATTTATCTCCATTTAGTCAGTCTTTCTTATGTGACTTTTAAGATGGTAACACTTTGATGAATGTCAAAGAAAACTTTACTATTTGTCAAAATACTCGTATGTATTAAAAAACACTGCATTCTCTTGTTTGATTTTTAATATAATTAGATGTATTGATATAACTTCAACTCTAATCCTCCACTAGATATCCAAATGGTCTTTTTTTAACTCAAATTGAATTGGTTTGTTGAATATTTAACTAGCTATAGAGTCAATACTGACTGTACTGACTGTTTATTTTTATTTTAACAAAGACGTGCCCTCCTGAACCTTTTTATCTCCTATGGTTACATATTTAGATCAATTTATAAACCACTGGAGCAAACCAAGTAAAGGTTGAATACTTTTTGATGGGCTGCTTATTTTAAAGCTTAATTTTAAGGAATGAATTCAAATTTATTTTTTTAAAGAATAGATATGACCAATGTCATAAGTATCCCTCGAACTATACCCTCGAACACTAGGCAGAAAAATTGCTCATTCGAGGGGAGTAGCACAGTGCAGGGTTCGAACCGACGACCTTCAGTATGGGAGTTCAGTGTGTTACCATGCGGCCATGCACCTCACAATTAGTAATAATGAAAACATCTTGTCTATTGTGAGTGGATTGCCTATATATAAAAAAAGAATGAACATTAGAAAAAATTACATATGAAAAAATCACTGTTTTCATATGACAGCATTTTGGCTTTTATGTATGTGTTAAGTCATAACCCTCTGCATTTGGATCATTGTTAATATCATCAGCATTATATTTTAAGAAATCACTTAAAATAAATGAAATGCAAATTAACATGGAGTGATTGGCAGCTTTCAAGTATTTATTTGTAAACTTATAATTTGTTTTTTGCTTGTTACCTTTGTCAAATAATAATTCAATGAATTTATTTTACAATTGTGAAGAAAAAACTTCGACATAATAAAGAAAAATTATTTTTATTTAAAAGAAATCAAAGGACATACAATTTCAATAGGTTTCTTCCTTTGCCTTATTATAAAACTTATAAGTAAGTAGGGGCTATACAAATATTTCTTTGGTGGTATTGCACTCCTTTTCTTGCCAGCACTTTATAGGTACTACTCGTTATATATAATATAATGAATATGCATTTCAACACATATCATTTTAACTATGTAATGTTATGTATGGACAGAGGAAATGCACACTGATTGATATCTTATCCCATTTACTGTCAATGGTCCAAAACCTAAAGCTAGTGATAGCAGTCACTACAGGGAACAAATAAGAAATATAAGTCTGGTGTATGTTGAGTGTATATGTATGTTGGGTATGGTAAATGCAGAGACGTGGAGCGTGTCTACGTCCCCGTCCAACTCTCCGGGAGTGCGCGGCGCAGGGGCGGGGGTGGGGCGGGGGAGCCGCCGCCCGCACCCCCCCACCACCAGCCTGGGCCAGCGCTCCCGCTCACCCAGCCCACACCCGCCCGCACACTACACCACCGGTGAGGGTACACCACACGTCACCACACATCTCATCAGATCTATACACACATTCCACTATTGAAACTAATCAACTTAATATAACATGTACTCGTACTTTACTAGAGAATAGGGACTTGCGGCCCCTCCGCTATTTTTCAAAATTACAACGCTCACATTAGAGATTGTACTACGTACCAATGCAGTGTCTAGTCAAATTTGCTTTTTTTTTTACAAAATAAGACTGATAGTGTATATTTTAAGTTATAAATTCTTCATGTAGCTGTATACAATTACACTGCGGTATATGCATTTACGAATGAAGAAGTTTACATTTTTAAGTTACGGTTTTAGTCTAGACTCTAGAGCCTAAGGTTACATCACACTGAGGGACAACTGTAAACGGTTTTTGTATCCAACAATTGTCCACAATTTAGACACATATAGTACACTATGTGCATATCTGTTGAAGTATAAGTCCCTTGAAAAGTTGAAGATCATAGATCCCCAAAGTGTACGACAACCTCGGAAAAAGGTTACACTCATTTTTCTTCGAATTTCAAATATTTACTTTGAGTTAGTAAACTGAACTTGTTAAAATGAGACTGTTTAAAGTCAAGTATCTCTCAACCGAGTCATCAAGAATACTTTTTCTCGTTAAAGCTTCAACATAAGGAGGAGAAACATGTGCTGCTGAAATATAGTTTAATCAATTGAATAATTAAATTTATATCTAATCAAACCACTGATTTTAGCTTTATTCATTTATTTTTTAAATAACTGTTTCCGCTCGTTTTGTCTACTTTTAGTACTGAATATTAAAATTATTCATTTTCAGTAATAATAAAATATTTCGTATAATAGTAAATAATCCTAAATAATTTTTAGCTTAAAAATAACAGACAGGCATTACTTAGCTTATTAGTTTCAATAAAAAAAAACACCATGTTAAATCTTAGATAATTCCAATAAATTTAATCTGAAAATGCGGAGTATCATCAAAATATTTCATACTTTAAATCAATCAAATCATTTATGTACTTAATCAAAATTTCAAAGTATTTTAAATATTGACACATTTCATAATAGGTTTCTGTTTTCAAAACAGGCTTTGAATTTTTGCATGGAAAACAACATAATTCCACTATTTTATCTAATATAGTGTAAAAATGCATATACTTAATTTTAACCATATTTTCACTACCCAAGAAAATACATGTCATAAATAAAAAGAATTTATTCTATCTCTTCACTTTCTTATCATTTTTCACACACGACTCTGAAACACAATGCTTCCTTGTGAGAGGCTAAATTTAATACAATTGTTATCCACAAAAATTATATTTTTCATTTGGATTACTGAATGATTGTGACAGTTTAAATAATTTTTCCTATTTAAAGTATCTCAATAATTAGTTGGATTTGATAACTAAGCTATGGGAAATATATTATTTACATCTGACTTTTAATTCTATTTCATTGTGAGACTACCTTTGTTGTCATACATGTATACGAGTATTACTCATGACGTGAATGCCTTTTTCCAGACATAATGACAATGTTTTTCTTATAACAAGAACATGACGTGAATGCCTTTTTCCAGACATAATGACAATGTTTTTCTTATAACAAGAACGGCTGTAATTATTTTTTGTAAAATTTTAATGCGGCCATCGATTTTTTTCTATTACATCAATATTTTCTTGTACCTTTTTCTTTCATTTAAAGGTTTTTATACAAATTATAAATTTATAACAAATCTTACAATTTGGATTCAAAATTGTCTTAAAGCGTGTGCTAATTTTACATTGAATTTTTTGTTTCGAGAGCTATATTATACATTGATAATAGAAGGTTGATTTATTGATGACAACATGTTCTTTACGATTCAATCCATATATGAATACAATAGTAAAATAATCATTCACTAATCCAACAGTACACTTTATCATTTTGAAGGCTCAAACACTTTTCATTTCATTCAATCACGGGGGATTTTGTTCTCGACATAAATATTCCACAAAATAACACACAGAACACATTTTTTATTCATATTTGTATGCTATTTAGAGTTTGTTTTTCAGCATGCTTTCCACACGTCAACCATTCATCACTCGCTTTGTTTATCTCTTATCTATGCTAACC
>OX463861.1:7970761-8440880 GCA_949825065.1 Odontocerum albicorne
GGTAGGAATACAAAAAGTGAATTTTCAAATTTATGGTAGAAGCTTTGAATTTTCCAGAATATTGTCTATGATAGCACTTTCATTGGAATCTTTGTTTTCCTAAGAAAATTGTACAGCATTTTGTAAACCAATCCATGCTTATTTTTCTATGGTTGTCGTTTTTCTTAAAAAAAATTATTTTTTATTAATCATCATGCATCTGACATAATAAAAGTGCCTTCTTTAATTTTGGGTTTTGATTAACGTGGAAATATGGTTGCTAGATGTTTGAAACATTCACCATTGTTATCTTATGATGTGACGAAGTGCTTCATTAATCCTAACCATAAAAGAACTTGGGATACACTAGATTCTGGAATTAAGTTTTCTTACAGGCTATCCCTTTTTAATCTAGTACTGATTACAGGCTCTGCTATCTAATTTGCAAAGTATGCTATTTTGGTTTCACCACTTTGTTACCCTACAATCAATAATTCTTTGATAATTTGCCGGTTGTATTCTTGACATTTTATTAAGAATAAATTCTAAATATTCATATGTTTCTTTGAAATAAAACTGAGGGGCAACTGGTATTAAATCAAAAGTATTACCATTATGTAGAAGAACTCCTTTCAAGTTTCTTTTACTAGTTTTTTCCAAAGTTTCGACATTAACTGTGTGGCACTTTATATTCGAATATTTAAAAAGAAATCAGTTTATTATTTTACTAATAAGTGGATTAAGAAAATCTTTCCTGGAGCAAATAAATGTTTATCGTTGAACCTATATCCCAAGACTTGTGCCATATCCTTTGGTTAGTCTAAGTCTCATGTCAAATAAATGTTTATTGTTGAACCTATATCCCAAGACTTGTGCCATATCCTTTGGTTAGTCTAAGTTTCGTGTCAAATAAATGTTTATCGGAGAAACCTATATTCCAAAATTTGTGCCATATCCTTTGGTCAGTCTATGTCTCGTGTCAAATAAATGTTTATCGTTGAACCTATATCCCAAGACTTGTGCCATATCCTTTGGTTAGTCTAAGTATCATGTCAAATAAATGTTTATCGTTGAACCTATATCCCAAGACTTGTGCCATATCCTTTGGTTAGTCTAAGTTTCGTGTCAAATAAATGTTTATCGGAGAAACCTATATTCCAAAACTTGTGTCATATGCTTTGGTTAGTCTTAAGTGTCATGTCAAATAAATGTTTATCGTTGAACCTATATCGCAAGACTTGTGCCATATCCTTTGGTTAGTCTATGTCTCGTGTCAAATAAATGTGTATCGTTGAACCTATATTCCAAGACTTGTGCCATATCCTTTGGTTAGTCTAAGTGTCATGTCAAATAAATGTTTGTCGTTGAACCTATATTCCAAAACTTGTGCCATATCCTTTGGTTAGTCTAAGTGTCATGTCAAATAAATGTTTATCGTTGAACCTAAATTCCAAGACTTGTGCCATATCCTTTGGTTAGTCTAAGTCTCGTGTCAAATAAATGTGTATCGTTGAACCTATATTCCAAGACTTGTGCCATATCCTTTGGTTAGTCTAAGTGTCATGTCAAATAAATGTTTATCGTTGAACCTATATCCCAAGACTTGTGCCATATCCTTTGGTTAGTCTAAGTTTCGTGTCAAATAAATGTTTATCGTTGAACCTATATCCCAAGACTTGTGCCATATCCTTTGGTTAGTCTAAGTCTCATATCAAATCATTTCATTTATTTTGCGTCAACTTTTACGGTTCTTTCATCTTTTCATCGTCATTGTACAATCTTCATTAAAAAGTATTTCAACTTACGAAGCTGATTAAAGTGTCTAATGACACCAATGGTGTTGGCACAAGTAATTCGGATCTACGAGGTGCATGTTTAATCCCAGAGGGAACCACCGAATAAAATATTTAGATTTTATTATCAGTATTCTAACCTTTCACAGTAATTAGGCAAAAATAGCAATCTTCTCCATGTCATTTGATTCACGCCATATCATTGGAATAGCAAATATAAGGGAACTTTTTTTTACCTTGAATTACTTTTCTCAATTTGTTCATCACGTGTGTGACAAACTTGATGTTTGGTCCCTTTTTTTGTTTGTGATATCCAATTTTTATACCGAAATAAGCATGATATGCCTTTTTCACTAAATATTTAATGTTGAAAGTCTATGTCAAAACTTACTAATAAATCTTTTGGTTAGAATTTAATATCATGTTGTGTGTTAATTAATCCAATTGATTACGTGTGCGCGCGTGTGTGTGTGTGTGTTTATGTTTGAAAGAAGATAATAAATAACGACTTGCTTACAACAGTCAATTGATTTAACCAAATTATGCAAAACAATAAGAAAAATTGTAAAAAAAGACATGAGAAAACACAACTCGAACATAATCCAAAAGACCATAGAATAGAAAAAAATGCTAAACGACGGAAACAAACAAATAACGGCCCTGCTCAAATTGGATAACAACTAAACCATATAGTCCACGAATATTATTCAGAACTCTTCTAAGATACAGAAAACACGAGAGATACTCGTAGATCCAATAACCGAACGGACGAACTAGTTCCCGAAATCCTTTTAAGAGAAGTAGAAAAACGCATAAGCGATATGTACTCGTAAAACGGAAAGTCTACAGGAGATGAGAGCATAACAATAGAAATATAATGACACACTGCATTGACAACGGAAAAATACCCATAAAATAATAATTCATATTTTGGAATTTCATTTTAACCACTTGACAGTTTTCCCCGAGCGGGACTCGGCCACGAAGTTTCTTTTTATTCTGACGAGCCCGAGCCTCGTTCGGGCAAATCTTGTTTCGACTTGTTGGGAGTGTTTCTCCCGAGCGTCCGTCGTTTGGGCAGATCTTGTTTCAACTTGTTTTCACCGAACGGAATATATTTTCGTATATAATTTATTCGTTCACAGTTCGTCATTGTGTTACGTCGCGTGTGAAAAATCCGACTGTTAAGTGGTTAATTCAAAATACTCGTATTATAGATTACAAATGATATTTATTTTTTCTATATTTTCAGCGAGAATTACCGTGTGAGCAAACCACTTGTTATTCATATAATATTAAAGAATTAATCAAGAAAGACTAACAAAATAAATATACGGTGAAAATGTGAATGGAAGGTGTGGTAGAAGACGACTAAGTAAAGTATGATTTATTCAAGTGTACAATATTTTGAAAGAAGGAAATGTAAAAAGTCAGAGGAATCATGTGAGCTGCATGAGAAGGTGTATGGATATAAAAGAAGGGAAAATATGTGTCACGATAATAAAATCTGGCGCTCTTTCTTTTCTGCCTACCCCGATAAAGAGTCGGCGTGATGGTATGTATGTAATATTAAGGAATCACTACATATAAACAAAATAATTTCTAGCATATATTTGTTGCTTCGCTCCTTAAAAATAACTGTTAGCGAGACATTAATCTAATTCAGCTATAGGCCCGCTATTCAACTTTCAGGCAACCCTTAGAATGTCCCGGTTCCACGGCGTCCCAGTCTGTCCCCGCGTGTGGGGCTCCAGATGCACTTGCCGCTTCAGCCGCACGTCAGCTGACGGGCTTTCCCTCCGGCGGCACTCAGCGCAGAGGCCTTGCACCGGGCGGGCGCGCGCGCACTCGCCGCCTCACTCCCATCGCCCGTATCGATCTGCCGGCCATTCTGACAGTTTGCCTTCCTAATGCTCGCTTAGCACTGTTGCTCCCGCTATATTATTCATAACACAGCGAAACGTACACCTCCATCGGCACTAAACACGTCGCTAAATGTTTTTTTTATATTATCGAGTGAATCTAATATGAGCCAAGTGCTACTGATCGTGTGAGTTTTTCTCTACGGTAAGTAGTTTTTTTTTTCCCCATTGTTATGTTCCGGTTATTTCGGAAGTGTAATTACATATCTCTTAATAAGCGGTTAACTATTGTACTTCTGGACGTGGTGAAACATATGTATTTTTAATATATTACATGATTGATGGATCTCGATTATGAACTGATAAAAAGTTAAACAGTCCTAACTGAGTTTTAATTACTTATTTCACTTTCCTGTATTTAATTAATAAGATAGTTGATAATTGATCAAGAGTGATACGAGATTTCAGTAGATTGCGTGCGTTTCGTTATTATTTTACAGTTATAACACATTATATTTATGATATACTCGTTTTACAATATTTGATCGTTTTGTTTGTTTATAATTAAAAATCTTGAATGAAAATGTTTACGGTGAATTGAAATGTTTTATTTAATAATCGAGTCTTGGACAGGTGTCATGTCATAGCTATTTCTCAAAGACTATATTATTATATTAGTAATATTTTCTAGCTGTTGATGAGTTTCATATATTTTTTTATTTAGTAACAAAATAAACGACACTTAAGTGTCCTTTACATGACACAGAAACAATTTGAAAACAGGAGATAACATATCAAGTAATATCTTCCAAAAAAAACGTTGAATTCAAGATATATACGAGTATAGCATTCAAAATATGATACAAATATATAGTATATGGTATATTGTGTTTACTTTCTGTGTTGTAACACGAAAAGTAAAAAAATACAATTAACCAAAATCAATTAACATTACAAGCTTGAGTAGAAAAAATAAAATCTCTTTCGAGGGTAACGAAAATACGAAATTATATGGCAACAAAATTATATATTAAGAATTAATGCGACGACCTCCGTAGTCTAATTGGTAAGATGCTAGTTTTCCACCCGGGGATTTCGGGTTCAATTCTCGATATTATCTAAAAACAAAACAGTGTAGTTAAAGAATTCGTTTGGTAACAATACTTTATTTGCTAGAAGTGTGCTAGTATTGTTACCTTTCCACGTGTGGTAGTATTTCCAACACGTGCGATGGCAAACTGTTGTCTACTCCAGTGGTTCTTAACCCGAAGGCTTGGTTATTGGGGCCGAAGACAATATTGTTTCCCATCTACATTATTCGAAATATCATCAATTCCAATATGTTGAGGGGGGCCATACGAACAAATTAATAAATTAAAAGTGACGTGTAAGCGATCCAGTCAATTGATAGAAGGCGAGAAGATAAAAGTGCAATCAATCGGGTATTTCTAGACTCCAGTCTATTTTCTATGCAACTGCTAGATATATGCTCTTTTGAATGGGACTGCTTCGGATATGACATATTTCATATCACATTACCAAAAGCAAAAGAAAATTTTCTTCTAAGATTGAGCGCGTTAGATAGCACTCATCAACGTATTTAAGTGACTTTGAATATATGTGTGTATTTATGGTATATATGAGTGTATGTACTATATATATGATATGTATGCGTATGTATATATTTTTTTAAATGTTAACAAATTTTGTATTTTGCAATGTAATTGGGCTAAGCCTGTATTAAGAAAACAGATAAATAAATATTCATAAATATTTTCATAATACGAGTAGTCCGGTTCTATAAAGTTTACACTGGCTGGCTTAAGTGTCACAAACGGATTGATTTCAAACTTTGTATACAAGTCCGTTGATGGGATTTATCCATCGTATCTTTCGAATCTATGTGTAAGAGGTGTCTCTTCAACGAGAAGTAGAACTTTGAGATCGATTTCTTCTTCATCTAATAAATTGATTGTTCCAAATCGTACACCTCTTGTAGGGCGGGGTATTACAATAGAACTTTTACCGTTGCTGGTTCTGTAACGTGAATTTGTCTGCCTCTTAATATTGGATATATGAGTGGCGTGTGCAGCTTTAGGAAGCACCTAAACACAACCCTTTTTGAGGGATCTTATCTATTTTTTATGTTATATGGACACTACACAATACTAAACCTAAATTCGAATGTGTTACAATCACTTATTGGAAAATCTACAAAGGTTTCTTTGTAGTTCTTCTTCTCTTGGTAAGTTCTCTGCGGTGTTCTATCCAAATATGTTTTTCTTTACAAATGCAGATACGGGGAAGTATCTAATCTAATAGCCACTGACACTACTTTCCTATCCTTACACTCTGAATTGTCATATGTGTGTGTGTGTGTATATATTTATCTTGTAATATTTTAAATCTGTTAATAATAGGTTCAAATCCTGAGTTAGAGCGCCCTTAAGATTTCGCTCTGTAATTGGCAGTATATAAATTATCATTTTATTATGTTACCTCCTCCAAGTCATTACATTAACCGATGTATGTGCCCAGTAGACAACCCTCAAACTCATTTTATTATGTTTCCTCCTCCAAGTCATTACATTAACCGATGTATGGTATGTGCCCAGTAGGCAGCCCTCAAACTCATTTTATTATGTTACCTCCTCCAAGTCATTACATTAACCGATGTATATGCCCAGTAGACAACCCTCAAACTCATTTTATTATGCTTCCTCCTCCAAGTCATTACATTAACCGATGTATGGTATGTGCCCAGTAGGCAGCCCTCAAACTCATTTTATTATGTTACCTCCAAGTCATTACATTAACCGATGTATATGCCCAGTAGACAACCCTCAAACTCATTTTATTATGTTTCCTCCTCCAAGTCATTACATTAACCTATGTATGGTATGTGCCCAGTAGGCAGCCCTCAAACTCATTTTATTATGTTACCTCCTCCAAGTCATTACATTAACCGATGTATATGCCCAGTAGACAACCCTCAAACTCATTTTATTATGTTTCCTCCTCCAAGTCATTACATTAACCGATGTATATGCCCAGTAGACAACCCTCAAACTCATTTTATTATGCTTCCTCCTCCAAGTCATTACATTAACCGATGTATGGTATGTGCCCAGTAGGCAGCCCTCAAACTCATTTTATTATGTTACCTCCTCCAAGTCATTACATTAACCGATGTATATGCCCAGTAGACAACCCTCAAACTCATTTTATTATGCTTCCTCCTCCAAGTCATTACATTAACCGATGTATGGTATGTGCCCAGTAGGCAGCCCTCAAACTCATTTTATTATGTTACCTCCTCCAAGTCATTACATTAACCGATGTATATGCCCAGTAGACAACCCTCAAACTCATTTTATTATGCTTCCTCCTCCAAGTCATTACATTAACCGATGTATGGTATGTGCCCAGTAGGCAGCCCTCAAACTCATTTTATTATGTTACCTCCAAGTCATTACATTAACCGATGTATATGCTCAGTAGACAACCCTCAAACTCATTTTATTATGTTTCCTCCTCCAAGTCATTACATTAACCTATGTATGGTATGTGCCCAGTAGGCAGCCCTCAAACTCATTTTATTATGTTACCTCCTCCAAGTCATTACATTAACCGATGTATATGCCCAGTAGACAACCCTCAAACTCATTTTATTATGTTTCCTCCTCCAAGTCATTACATTAACCTATGTATGGTATGTGCCCAGTAGGCAGCCCTCAAACTCATTTTATTATGTTACCTCCTCCAAGTCATTACATTAACCGATGTATATGCCCAGTAGACAACCCTCAAACTCATTTTATTATGTTTCCTCCTCCAAGTCATTACATTAACCTATGTATGGTATGTGCCCAGTAGGCAGCCCTCAAACTCATTTTATTATGTTACCTCCTCCAAGTCATTACATTAACCGATGTATATGCCCAGTAGACAACCCTCAAACTCATTTTATTATGTTTCCTCCTCCAAGTCATTACATTAACCTATGTATGGTATGTGCCCAGTAGGCAGCCCTCAAACTCATTTTATTATGTTACCTCCTCCAAGTCATTACATTAACCGATGTATATGCCCAGTAGACAACCCTCAAACTCATTTTATTATGTTTCCTCCTCCAAGTCATTACATTAACCTATGTATGGTATGTGCCCAGTAGGCAGCCCTCAAACTCATTTTATTATGTTACCTCCTCCAAGTCATTACATTAACCGATGTATATGCCCAGTAGACAACCCTCAAACTCATTTTATTATGTTTCCTCTCCAAGTCATTACATTAACCGATGTATGTGCCCAGTAGGCAGCCCTCAAACTCATTTTATTATGTTACCTCCTCCAAGTCATTACATTAACCTATGTATGGTATGTGCCCAGTAGGCAGCCCTCAAACTCATTTTATTATGTTACCTCCTCCAGGTCATTACATTAACCGATGTATATGCCCAGTAGACAACCCTCAAACTCATTTTATTATGTTTCCTCTCCAAGTAATTACATTAACCGATGTATGTGCCCAGTAGACAAACCTCAAACTCATTTTATTTTTTACAAATGAAAAAATCCGAAATAATTACCATTTGATTGATTAAAAGTTGATTCGTGTTTTCAATTAAAATCAATCACGAGTTTTATCAATTCTAAATGAAGATCTTCCATTAACACCCGTTTCGTGAATATTTTGTTTAGTTTTCCTTTTGTTTTGATTTCGTTTCAACTCGTATATCTATGATACGGATAGTTCGGTTACGTAGAAAAAAAATATTATGAAAGATTTATTTTAATAATCTATATAGTGGTAAAGAAGTTTGGGAAGACCTAGAAAAACGTGGCACGACCAAATTAATCAAATTCTGAAAGATGGGGGATTTATAATAGAAAAGCGTGCATTTCGAGGTATATGGCCCTGACGAAGCGAAATATGCGTGCCAGGATTGAATGACCTGGATATATGTTATCTTTGCTACCCCAGTAAGGGCATACCGTGATGGTGATGATGATGGAATAACTAGGGTTTATTTTCTTAAATTTGTTTGCTAAAAGGCGTTCTGTAATCTTAAATCATTTTATAATACGAGTATATTACGTGTTCATTCTATATAATACAACCTGTTTTTGAAAATGGTGCTCCAAGGCCCATAAATAAAACCTGAATTGTCGAAACGAACCTGAATTGTCATATTTAACTTGTTATTACGATAAAAGTGTTAACAAGAAAACCGGCCAGAATAAAAATGTGCTTTATATTTTATTCATTCGTATGATACCCCCTCAACATATCTAAATAGATTATACAAATGAAGAGCATGGCTGGGAGACAATCATATCTTTGCTCCCAGTAATTGAGCATTCTGGTTAAGAATCATTGAATTAAGTAAGTAACTGACAGTTCGTCATCGTCATACTACCGCACGGGGACAGACAACAACACTCGCACATGTCTAGCGTGTGTTAATATTGTTACCAGACGAACTTTTTAACTGGTACCTTTTTTTCTAGCAACATCAGGAATCTGATCCAAAACCCCCGGGTGGAAAACAAGCGTTTTACCAACTAAGCCACGGAGGCCGTGCTTTATATTAAAATATTGCTTTTTCATAACGAAATTTAGTTTTATTTGAACATATTAAATAGTAGGTTCGTATTTATGATAATTCCAAAGAAATTAACTTTTTTTATTAAAATTAATTTATTTTCTGAGCGTCTTTTTTTTGTCAAAATTTATTCAGCACATTTTTAAATAAAATGGACAGTGGAGGCTCTCTTGATCATTCTCTAAACATACTCATAAAAATGTTAATTATGACACGTTGTATTGTATTGCACTTTCGTTATATATGTTACAGTATAACCTGTCGAGCTTATTGGCTTGTGGCAATCCATTCCAACTAACTAGAAAAGTGTTATAAAAGCCTCAAGTGAAAATATTAAAAAAAGCGTCTACCGATTGGAATCGAACCCGCAACCCCCGAGTCAAAAGACAGACAGACCCATTTATTCCAGCCACGTTTTCTTCGGTCTACCTCTTCCACGCACACCTTACACTTCTGACTTGTATATTCGCTTCGTCATTATATCACCATTCATTCTCTTCACATGTCCAAATCATCTTAAAGCTCCTTTCTTCATCTTATTTGAAACATCCATTTTATCCATGCATACATTTCTGATATCTTTATTTCACCTTTCAAACATTGACTCTCCTCATATTTTCCTTAGTGCACGCCACAGCATTAATATTTTTACTATCCTTCTTCTACCAAGTCCAAGTTTCACTTCAAAACATCAAAATGGGCATCAACACGCTATTATATACTGTCATTGCCACAGCATTAATATTTTTACTATCCTTCTTCTACCAAGTCCAAGTTTCACTTCAAAACATCAAGATGGGCATCAACACCCTATTATATACTGTCATTGCCACAGCATTAATATTTTTACTATCCTTCTTCTACCAAGTCCAAGTTTCACTTCAAAACATCAAGATGGGCATCAACACGCTATTATATACTGTCATTGCCACAGCATTAATATTTTTACTATCCTTCTTCTACCAAGTTCAAGTTTCACTTCAAAACATCAAGATGGGCATCAACACGCTATTATATACTGTCATTGCCACAGCATTAATATTTTTACTATCCTTCTTCTACCAAGTTCAAGTTTCACTTCAAAACATCAAGATGGGCATCAACACGCTATTATATACTGTCATTGCCACAGCATTAATATTTTTACTATCCTTCTTCTACCAAGTCCAAGTTTCACTTCAAAACATCAAGATGGGCATCAACACGCTATTATATACTGTCATTGCCACAGCATTAATATTTTTACTATCCTTCTTCTACCAAGTCCAAGTTTCACTTCAAAGCATCAAGATGGGCATCAACACGCTATTATATACTGTCATTTTTGCTTCTGTTGATATTGATCTTATTGTAATTAATTGAAATATTTAGATCCAAATGAACTGAGGTAATGAGGTCATAATTAATAAACGTAGAAACGTATTCACATACTCGTATTAAAAAATAATAACCCAAAATGTTTTCTTTTTTTTTTAGTTATTTAGTCGGACGCTACTCTAATAGCCATCTTACCAACGAGGACACGGAGTTTGTCACGCATTATACTTAGAACAAAAAAATTGCTTCATTTTTATCATCTTTTTCGTAATAAAAGATAATAATTAATGAAAATCTTCATTTGAATATCCAAGAAAAGTTCCTCAGGTTTTATTCCTCCCTTTGAAAAGGGCAAACTCTGGTGGCGTAATCTTTTGTTTCTCCAGGCTGATTGCGCAGATGTTTGTTTTCCCGCCACCCCCTCGAAACGGCGACCCCATCTCCATCCCTTACTCCAGCCCGATCCCGAATCCCAATATCCTTTCCGATCACGATTTTTTTCTATTTCTTAGAAAATATTTCTTAATACCGAGTCATTGAACATTTATCATTAGAATCCCCGAATTCGTTCAAAACATGATTTACTAGACAAGCTATTACTATAAAAGTAGTCCGAAACAGTAAACATATTATTTTTTCACTCGGAACGATACGTACACATTCGATTTATGTGCTAGTAATTGCCGTTTTTTTTTTTTTTCAAATCATATCTCATGTTCACCTGGTCTCTAGTCACCCCTACTCTGAGTATATTCAGAGCTCTCCAAGTAGGCCAAGGCAGTTGATTTCCTGGTGCCAACTTTTCAGAGAGCTCCATCCAATCGTTAAATGTTTTTTCCCCTTCAAGGAATCGTCAGTTCTTGCACTGTCTTCATCAAACTATTCTTATATTTCATTATCAATATTCCTAATCGGTGGTCATATATGGTACATACATAATAGTTATCTTGGGTTTTGAACTTGCATTTCATTTCTAGATCAACTGCAACACTTGCAGTTGATCTAGAAATGAAATGCACGGATATTGGGTGAAGTGATACCAATTACCGATTATTTAACAGATTTTCTCCACTGAGGTTCCTTTTAACCATTATATCATCAACCTGTGAAAAATATTGGATGTAAGTTAATACGTAGTATTGCGTCATTATATGTCGAAAGTAGAGCATGTATTAGAGTGAATGGTGCATTGACTGAGTGGTTTAATATTTCAAAAGGGGTAAAGCAAGGATGCGTTATGTCATCCTTGTTGTTCACTATTCATATTAATTCGATATCTCTCTTAACTCGTCCATCATCTGAGAAAACACTACCTAAATAGCGGAATCCCTCAATTCGCTCTCATCTCTCCTATTTCTACATGTGGCAGTGAATCTATCGTACTATTAATTTAGAGTCTTATTTTTACTTTCATAAAGAAATTTATGCAAGGTTTGCTGATTATTATCTTTGACGTATCATTTATCTTCCACGCCTCTGAAAAGTTTCATAATGTGGGTCGTTATAGGCGAGATTAAATTTAATAAAACCATTAAAACTTTGGACGAAACCTGCTGGCAGTGGCGTAGTTTAAAATCATTAATAAATTTAAAAAACTTTTACACGAATAATTTATATCTTGTTCGTCTCATTCTTGCCAGAGTGGTTGTTGCTTATGCTGAACAATGATCATCTCGGCTCGACAGCTGCTCGGATTGCTTTTCTCCTTTAAGTGCGGTCCTCAGCGTCTCTCGAGAATTGTCCTAGTCGGTATTGTGTCACCGTTTTGACCAGATCTATTTATTTATATATGAACACTTCATTGCATAAACAATCTGGTGAGTTTATTTACGGAGGGCAATCTCTTCCAACCAACTAGATTCGTGAACGAAATTCATGAAAATACGTTCATAAACATTCATTTTCATATAAAGTGAGATATAATATTATCAAAGGAAGGGATGGTGGAGAGGAAAGAAAATTCAGTAATGACACACGTTATATTACTGACTAGAAATTAAGAGTTTTTTTCAGTCGCTTCTTAAAGTATGCCAAGGATGGAGCGAATCTTACATTGGTTTGTAACTGGTTTCAGAGTCTCACTGCATGGACAGTAAAGGACGACGTAAAAAAAGAGCGGTGAACTGGGAAGCCAATGAACAATCTATGTTTGAGCGTAGCGCAAGTCGATGATCGGAAAGCTACTGACAATTTTAGAAGAGATAAGAAAGGGTGGCGGGACAGTTAAAGATATTGTATAATAAAGATAGTATGTGAATTTGGCGTCTATTTATCACGTTCAACCAGTTTAGCGCCTTCTGGCATGAAGTGATACGATCGTACCTTCTAAGGTTAAATATAAATCTTAGACAGACATTTTGAAGATGCTGCAATTTGTCCAGCTGTTCCTCCGTTCTACACAAATAACAGACGTCCGCATAGTCCAAAATTAAAAAGAGCAGATATTGCATGAGTAAAATTTGGTTTTTATAGGCAGAAGAATGAACGTTGAAGAAGATCTTTCCACTTAACTCATTTATTTGATCTCGCCATGAGAGAGTGTTACCTACATTAGCGCTCCTAGTTTTTTAACGGTTTTATATAATGGTATGATAGAGCCATCAAGTAATATTGGAGGGAGTTAGTCAGCGTTGAATTTACTGAAAAGCTGAGGACTGCCAATGAGGATATTTACCATACACTGGTGATGTGGCTGATGCATTGCAAAATATTCAACTGAATCTGACGACAGTCATCCTTTTATATTCAATTCTGATAATATGAAATGATTAGTTCGTTCAGTTAACCAGGAACCTTCTTCTTCTTCATGTGCCGTGTCTGGTCCTCCTGACGTTGGCGATCACTCTTGAATAAATATATCCCTAGCGGCACTGAAAAGCTTCTCAACTGTCTAGATTCCTGTTCATTCGCGAACATTGCGTTACCTTGTCTTTTTTCCCATCAATGGTAATTTTAGGAGGTTTTGGTTCTCTTCTTTCGATATATGACCCAGATAAGCAATATTTTAGCATTTAAGAGGTCTCGTTCTACGCCTGCTAGGTGGATATTTGAAGGATACTCCGAGCAATAGTCTCCAACACCACTTTTCAATAACGTCAACCTTATGACGACTTCCGTGGCCTAATTGGTAAGACGCCTGTCTTCCAATCCAGTTCTTGCGGATTCCATTACCGTCGGTACCCAGTTCAAAAATACTCGTATATTTAATCTGATGTTTAATATTTATCATCTTTCTGGTTGATTGTAAGATATTGCTACATAGATATAAACCCGTTAGATCATATTGGATACAACAAAAGCGTAAAACAACATAATACATTGGCGATCTCCCGATTTCATGGTCCACGTCCTTTCATCATACAAAGAAATCTGAAATACCAGGGGCTTCATATAACACACTTTTGTGTTCCTAGTAAATTTTCTTTTACGCCACATTTTCCCAAGTTTCTCTATTGCAACTTTTTAAAAATATGTCATATTTTATTCTTCAATTCAAAAAAGTTTGTTCGTGTATCATATCCTGGGCTCAATATTAAAACTAGGTAACTCGAAATTTGGCGGTTTTGAGTTATTTACATGAATGGAATGTTCATCGAAGGGGCTTTCCAATGCTGTAAATAGGTATCTTAAAATATTATTTCTCAATTGAGTTATTTAGCATTTTCAGAATTAGGTAAGTCGTTAACGTGGTAACAAAATAATGCTTGAAGTAGATATCTGAAGTTCATATAACTTGCATCTTACGATATATTGAAACCTCCTTTATTAGTTTCATAAAGAATATTAGCGCGATACCTCATAATTAAAGAGGAGTTACCAGACAAAAGGACCTCGAAACTAAGAACCTCATTTTCTCAGAACAGAGAATTTTGAGTTACCTAGTTATAGTATTGAGCCCACGATATATAAAACAATATTAAAATTCAGTATCTATCTTCAAAAGTTTTTTTTTTTTTTTATTAAACAAGTAAATTATTATACAAACATTTGTCAAGGCTATACCTATATACAAATTTATTACTTAACTAATCTTAATTATATGTTATAATTTATGAACTTATTTAAACTTATTTTCCTACATATCATTTTATTTTATTTATTCAATCTTAATATATGAGATCTTAGAAATAATTAACACCTCTTTTTTTCGTTTTCTAGTTCCTTTGTCTATTAAAGCTTCACATCATCAATTCTCATTTCGTTTATCGCGACTCGGAACAACGATCCGATATTTAAAATAAACCCTCGTCCAAGATTCTTGAGCCAAGAAAAAATATATTTTCCATGTTTTCTATTTTGTTAAGCTTTTCCCTACATAGTCATTGTTTTAACAGATTCTGTTTTTCTTTAAACTTTATAGTTTTTTTGTTTCTTCTATATAGTAGACAATTTCAGTCTCGACCTTAATTAGAATAGAAATACCGCCTCGGGAAGACGCAACGCTTTGAAATCTAAGCTGAATATTATAAAAACTAATTGACCTGTTTAAGATTTTTTAATTAGCTGATTTGATCAGTAAACAGTTTTATAGACAATTTAATTTATATTTTACCCTGAATCAAAAACAAAAGAAAAATGCTGAGAAAAATGCGCAATTAGCCACTGAATTCATTCCACTTCTGTGCTACGAGTATGTCGGATGGATGCATATTGGACATTCTTCCACAAAGGAACGTTTGACACCGACGATCTCCGTGGCCCAGTTGGTAATACGCCTGTCTCCCGAAACTTTCACTTAACCCTGAGAGATCGGCGCACTGCTATAGCAGTGGAAGAAATTTGTTCTACCCTTGTATTCTAAATGAATATCCTTCATTAAGAATACAAGGGTACATATTCTAAAATATATTTATGTTGTAAAAATATATATTTTTTGTTTTTTTGTTGTTTAAAATAAATATTTATCACGAATGTCCGAATCGTAAATATATCTCAGCACTAGATAGACAATTATATTTTTTTCTCGTAGCGCTCTCAGGGTTAAGGCCTCTTTAACATCTTTCTGATTGATTGGTAGAGATTGCCACATGGCAATAAGGCCGCCAGGTTGTACTGTATACAACGAAGGTTCAATACAATACGAGTACAATACAAAGATCAAAGTTTTCAATTCTAGCGTACGCGAATGTGGCCTCAGCGAAGTGTTGTTCTTTGAATGCCCACAAAATGCTTATGCGTATCTGACATTTTATGAAAATCTACTTTTGACGAATAATGCCAACCAGTACTCGTGCCCACAATATGATTATGCGTATCTGATATTTTATGAAAATCTTATTTTGACGAAATGATTATGCGTATCCGACATTTTATAAAAAACTACTTTTGACGAGTAATAACACCAATACTCGAATAACTAACTCGATATCTAGCGTGGTGAATATTTTTAAGGTTTTTGTTAAACTCAGCAAGGTCCTTATCTGGCATTTCCTTAATCTTTGGTCTTGACTGGGAAACTTGTTTTTTTTTTTGGCCATTATCATTTTGTATTATTGTTTGTAATTGAATAAATTTAGTATTTTTTGTTAATCGTATTTGATTAATTATATTTTAGCATTTCTTTCTTTTATTTTTTTACTTCACATCGATTATTTCTTCATGCGCTGTTTATATTATATTTTGAATTGAGTTTATTTTTCGAAGATTTTGATATTTTTTCTTTTGTTTAGTAACTGTCGGTATAATTGTTAAAGGACACAGTGATGTTGTACATCTTATGAATAAACATATAAATAAATATGAGAAAGATTATTTAAAATACGTCTCCCACCGTTTGCAGTGTTAAAAGAGATTATAGGTTCTAATGATAAAAAGAAAATTAATATTGTTATTTATTCGATAAACGTGTTATTTAAAATGGCGATAGCAAGAGTTGACTGTGTTGACGCTACTAACTAAAACGTAATCTGTATTCCCAATTAACGTAATCTTGCTCACTGGGTGGGAACACCCTAATTTGGGTAAATGGCTATTTAATAAAACTTATGCTTAAATTCGAAATAGGAAAAATAGTCGATGGTATCGGTTTTAACACCTTTCTGGGCTTTGAAACAAGTAAAATGAATCCATATTATTAAACTAACTTAGTATTTCAACAAGTAAAGCTGAATATATATACAGGGTACGTTTTATGTTTTTTTTAATAAATTTTAAATGAAACACAATTTTATAATTTATATTTAATTGATTGATTATATGGTCTTTACCATTATGTATGGAATATAATGTCAGTCAAGTGGCCGCCTCTGGCCGTGGTGCAAACGATTGATTATATGGTCTTTACCATTATGTATGGAATATAATGTCAGTCAAGTGGCCGCCTCTGGCCGTGGCGCAAACGATTGATTATATGGTCTTTACCATTATGTATGGAATATAATGTCAGTCAAGTGGCCGCCTCTGGCCGTGGCGCAAACGATTGATTATATGGTCTTTACCATTATGTATGGAATATAATGTCAGTCAAGTGGCCGCCTCTGGCCGTGGCGCAAACGATTGATTATATGGTCTTTACCATTATGTATGGAATATAATGTCAGTCAAGTGGCCGCCTCTGGCCGTGGCGCAAACGATTGATTATATGGTCTTTACCATTATGTATGGAATATAATGTCAGTCAAGTGGCCGCCTCTGGCCGTGGCGCAAACGATTGATTATATGGTCTTTACCATTATGTATGGAATATAATGTCAGTCAAGTGGCCGCCTCTGGCCGTGGCGCAAACGATTGATTATATGGTCTTTACCATTATGTATGGAATATAATGTCAGTCAAGTGGCCGCCTCTGGCCGTGGCGCAAACGATTGATTATATGGTCTTTACCATTATGTATGGAATATAATGTCAGTCAAGTGGCCGCCTCTGGCCGTGGCGCAAACGATTGATTATATGGTCTTTACCATTATGTATGGAATATAATGTCAGTCAAGTGGCCGGCTCTGGCCGTGGCGCAAACGATTGATTATATGGTCTTTACCATTATGTATGGAATATAATGTCAGTCAAGTGGCCGGCTCTGGCCGTGGCGCAAACGATTGATTATATGGTCTTTACCATTATGTATGGAATATAATGTCAGTCAAGTGGCCGGCTCTGGCCGTGGCGCAAACGATTGATTATATGGTCTTTACCATTATGTATGGAATATAATGTCAGTCAAGTGGCCGCCTCTGGCCGTGGCGCAAACGATTGATTATATGGTCTTTACCATTATGTATGGAATATAATGTCAGTCAAGTGGCCGCCTCTGGCCGTGGCGCAAACGATTGATTATATGGTCTTTACCATTATGTATGGAATATAATGTCAGTCAAGTGGCCGCCTCTGGCCGTGGCGCAAACGCGAGCTCTTTCAAGCATATTTTTCATAACATTCTCGCAGATTTCTGGTGTTATTTCAGCAATTTCTTTTCGAATGTTGCCCTTAAGCATCGGGATTGTGGTTGGTTTATTGGTGTTCACCTTTCCCTTCAAGTACCTTCATAGGAAATAATCGGGGATGGTCAAATCAGGGGATTGTGGGGGCCAGTCGATATCACCACTTTTTGACATTATTAGGCTGGAAATTTGCATCGTAGCACGAGCTGTGTGTGATGTGGCATCGTCCTGTTGTAACCACATGTGCTCTAGGCCCAATTGATCCAATTCGGGTACAAGAAAGTTTACCAACATGTCACGATAGCGATCACCAGTAACTGTTACAGCATTGCATCTAGCATCCTCAAAGAAATATGGCCCTATGATGCCGCCGGCCCAAATGGCGCACCATACAGTCACTCTACGAGGGTGTAATGGTCGTTCAGTGCCCCAATAGCGGTTATTCTGTTTATTAACAAAGCCAGCCAAGTCGAAATGTGCCTCGTCGCTCATGATGACCTGTAAAACCCGAGCACTCCAATCTCGCCGCCGTTTATGGTCATTTTCCTGTAGCTCTTGTGTCAATTGAATTTTATACGGATAAAAATGCAAATCGTTTTTGATAATTTTTAACAAACATGGTGGAGACATTCCCAATTCTTTTGCACGGCGTGAATGAGAGGTGCACAGACGTTCACAAACACTCTGCCTCGCTGCATCAATGTTTTCTAGCGTACGTTGGCTACGTTGTCGCCCAGACTTTGCTTTATCTCCCGGTGTATGCAAATTTTCAAAATTATTCCTTACACGCTGAATGGTTGACTTGCTTGGCACATGATTAAAACAAAAAAAATACGCAATTTTCTTCGCGTATTCACAATTGAACAATTATTTAAATAATTTTTTTTAATAACTTCAACACGTTGTTGCGGAATTAGATGTTTCATAATAAATCGTTATTGACCACTCTCCACGACTATCAAATATGAACTGACAAATGACAGCCAAATCAAAATGGCGGCTAAACAAAATCGGACTGGAACATAAAACGCAACCTGTATAACGCCTTTTAGAGAACAGACTCTCCTCGGGGCACTCTAGCCTGCGAATTGAACCCGCTCTTATTGCCAGATTTAAAATATTTAAAAAAAAGTTTAGTGTGAGGTGTTTAGTGTACTTTACCGCATCTACATATATTTAGAAAAACATATTTTTGACAATAAACTAACGATGTGTAAACACATCGTTATAAAACAGTGCTCTGCAACCTTTTCTCACCTACGACACACCAAAATTCTTCCTAGAATTCCGCGGCACACCAAAAGCTAAAATATATAGGTATTAAATTAGGCATGAGTCTTCAGCGACGCGCATAAGGGTCATTTTCTTTGTCTATGACTAATTTGGTGCGGCCATGGTGTGTACAAAGCACACTACGCAGTTTTCAACAGTTGGCACCAGTTATTGTGTATTAAATACATAATGAAAAATTGTAAAATGTCAAATACTCGTACATTGAATTTGACCGCGGCACACCTGTATCCGGCTCACGGCACACCAGTGTGCCACGGCACACCGGTTGCGGAGCACTGTTATAAAATACCTTGCTAAATCGATATTCACAACCTTGTAGGTGCATAACAAATGTATACAGGTAAGCGCATCCACGATCACGACAGGTGGTCACTTGTCACGCCCGGCATGAGTCATGGCTGGAGAATGGTCATTCAGCATGGCTTGAGTCATGGTTGGAGAATAGTTGACAGCACTTTGCAGCAATTGCTAATTACATTTTAGAAATCGACAATCAAAGACCGTCTTCTGACAGCATTGTTAAACTACTGACCGTTCTTCTCAAACTATATGAAGACTTTTCTTTATCGTTCCTGAGGAATGAGGATCTATAAATGATTGTAAAGACCAATTCTTCAGCCGCTATATTTCCGTATCGCGATGGCATGCTCTGCGGAAAGAGATTAGGGTATCAAAACTCACTCAACTCAAACACGAGATAAATTACTTTATGTACAAACAGATAATTATTTAACTGACACAACAGCAAAAAAAATGTATTTCCTGAAATCACTGACATAATTACGAAACATGTAGGAAACACGAAAACATATTTTAAATAAATTTACAGGACTTTCTTCTCCTTCTTAAATAGTTGATTCTGGAGCATATTTTCCACGAAGAGACAGCGATAGTCGGGCATTTACCGGCTCCAGAATATTCCCCTTATATTCATGTATTGTATTTCGTTACATTTTCATTAATTCACTCATGTGATGCCCCTCAACACATTCGAACTTGGACATATTGAAAACGTAGCTAAGAGACAACATTGTCAAACTTCAATCACTATTGAACCGATTTTGGTGCCCTACAGATATTACTCCAACATTGTCCCAGCTCTGCAATGCTCCACAAATGTAAAGACAAAGACTTGACCGTGCTTTCAAGTGTAACTTCAACATCATGTTTTCAGATTGCGCAGCTCGACATCATTTTTTTTTTACTAATTTAACTTTTGAGCCAATATTTAAGTTTCTTTTAGTCCCATCACATCAGTGCAGCGAAGCGCAATCTCATTGAAGTGGAAACTGTACCGCTGTCGCTAAGACAATGAATCGCTCCACGGGTGTTATTTCACAGTTATCCGATGCAATTGACTATGTTTTGGTCGCTGGGAAAGTATGGAAGTGATCCCCATTGTTTGTTACATACATACACACCATCACACCATGTCCCTTTTGGGGTAGGCAGAGAGGATATGTCTCTATGACTTTCTATTCATGCACATAGCTCTCACCTCGTCCACACCCATACATCTCGGCATACTTGCTCTCCTGTTTCTCATACTTTTTTCGTTTCCCTTATTTAAAATTTCTCCAACTATCTCCTTTCACTTTTTTCTCACTGTACCTCTTCCTCGTTCTCCATTCTCTCAACGTGGCCAAACGATCTGAAGATTAATTTCTTAATTGTTTTTATAACAACCGTCTCTAACATGACAGGCGCATTCAGAATAAACTAGAATGCTCTTATAATGAAAGTAGCATTATTCAGAACAGGCAATGTTTTTATAGCATCCGTCTCTAACATGACAAACGCATTCAGAATAAACTGTAATGCCCTTATAATGAAAGTAGCATTATTCAGAACAGGCAATGTATTTATAACATCCGTCTCTAACATGACAGGCGCATTCAGAATAAACTGTGGTGCCCTTATAATGAAAGTAGTATTATTCAGAACAGGCAATGTTTTTATAGCATCCGTCTCTAACATGACAAACGCATTCAGAATAAACTGTAATGCCCTTATAATGAAAGTAGTATTATTCAGAACAGGCAATGTTTTTATAGCATCCATCTCTAACATGACAAACGCATTCAGAATAAACTGTAATGCCCTTATAATGAAAGTAGCATTATTCAGAACAGGCAATGTATTTATAACATCCGTCTCTAACATGACAGGCGCATTCAGAATAAACTGTGGTGCCCTTATAATGAAAGTAGTAGACCTACAGTCAGATCTCAACAACGTTTGTGAGTGGAGTCACAATAATAAATTATATTTCAATGCATCAAAGGGCAAAATTATGTCGTATCATCGCTCACACGTCTTGAAATTCCATAGATATACACTAGAATCTATAGCTATACCCCGCACAGATAATATTAAAGATCTGGGTGTCTTGTTCCACAGCAATCTCGCGTTTGGTCCTCACATAGAAATTATGTGCAACTCAGCTTATAAAACTCTAGGATTTGTAATGAGATTCTCTAAGTCGTTTGAAAACCAACTGGTGCTCAAAACTTTGTTTAATTCATTGATCCGTAGTAAACTAGAAAGCAATGCTTGCATTTGGAGCCCGGTGGGGGCGCAGAGCTCACTCATGGTGGAAAAAGTACAAAAAAATATCTACGATAAAAAGATCTCTATATGAGAGAGTTCGGTGTCTATCCATGGCTTTATCCTACTCAGTTTCTGCTGGGCATGCTCGGGTATAACTCCTTGAGCGTAAGAAGAGATGTGCGTCCCCTGGTATACGTTGTCAAACTCGTTCGAGGAGTTGTGAGCTGTCCAGCATTACTACAAAGATTAGCGTTAAATGTTCCTAACAATTACACTAGACTGCGCCGGCAAGAATTGTTCTCAATAACATACGTAATAACGGGTCTTCCAGCCGCTATGCCTGTTGGAAGGACCTTAACTCTTCTGAACGGGACTGCTTCGGATATTAACATACTTCATATCACATTACCAAAAGCAAAAGTAAATTTTCTTCTTAGATTGAGCGCGTTAGAAAGCACTCATCAACGTACTTAAGTGACTGTGAATATATGTGTATAATATGTGTGTGTATATATACTCGTATGTATGCATGTACATTATTTTTTATTTTTTTCTATGTAATTTTTCTTCTTTTTTAATATGTCTTGTATTTTTCAAAGTAATTGAGCTAAGCCTGTTTTGAAAAAAAACATCAGTCTTGTGTAGAAGATGTAAAAATTTAAAAAAAATATAAGTAAATATTAACAAAAAAAATTATTAAAATTGGCAGTGTCTTCTTCTAATGGTGAGCCAGGTCGTTAATCGATTTCGTGCCCCGAATCCATTTCGGAAGGGTTCTAGATTGTTTCCACTTTTAGATTTTTTTTATAATCCTATAATTCCACCAGAAAACATGGATGCCAGTTAACAACGCCTCTATCCAGATCGATCCACAGTCTTGCACTTCACATCGTTCTTAACAGTGGCCGAACCAGCCCTCAGGCGATCTCAAGCTTTTGTATTCGTTTATTTTAAGGCCATCGGGAGATCAACCCAACAGCTTCGAAGCCTGGAGGATACTCGAAGGACTGGAGACTTTGAACAATGACTACCCGAAAAAGATGGAGGTCATATTTTTTCACGTTCCGCGAAACCCGAACTAACTCTGAGGCAACCTATAGCTGTATTAATAGTTTATTTCAAGAGCATTGGGAAATTAATCTTAAAGCCCTGAGGCATAGAGAAAACTCGAAGGACGGTTCATCCTAGGGCTTTATTTGCGAGTATTACCGCATACAAAATACAATCTGAAAAGGATAGACGTCGTATTATCCCTGTTTCGTGACCCCATGGAAAAAATGCTTGCTCGTTAACTGTTTAAATTCAAACAAGTGCTACAAAGCACCGAAAATAGCACCATGATAATCTATCTGATCAAGTCTGCAGCACTTGAAACATATCCGATTTTCTTACAACCATCTGACCGTTGTTTACTCATGTCGAATCTGTATTATATGTTATAATGCGCTCACTGAAATGCCACACCATCTACACAAAAACAAATCCACGCGCAGTCGACAACCTTCCGCAGAATGTTTTTCTAGATATTCCATTACATATTAGTTTTTGTTATTTATAATTGTAATAAATTGCCGACAGTTAGACTTGTTTTATTTCATGACACACACAAATCACGGGCAACATGCTACCAATTACATAGTATGACGTCGTTATCTATAATTATTTGCGAAATTCGCCACTTATGTATTTTGATTCGTTATATTCAAGTCTCGTCGTCGTTGCTGGGCCTCGTAGTCGAGTATCGCCTCGCCATTCCAATGTTAATTCAGTTGGAAAGCGAAACTGTGCCGTGAAGTTTTCGTTTCTTTCTTCTTTTTTTCTCATCTTTAAATGAGTAAGCTGTTGCACACCAACAAATTCACCGGTATACTGGCTCCGATGGCACACCTGAAGTGAAACGATCGGAGCACACCGACATATTTTTCCTTTTTTTTATTAAAGAATATATATGACGGAAGTCATAAATATCCTTATACCCCAGAATACTAGGCGGAAAAAATGTCTATTTTATTCGAGGGGAGTAGCACAGTGCGGGATTCGAACCGGCGACCCTCCGCACGGAAGTCCAGTACGTTACCGCGCGGCCATGCACCTCCAAGTCTACACATTACTTGACTACGATATCTTTATGAATTACACCCACTCTCTTAAACTTTCTGAAACAAGGAATATATTCGGTTTGATTTTTCTGTATAAAGCTATTCACGGTATCGTTAATATCGGTTCAGATTGTTTTCTGAACCGATATTACCGATACTGTACTCCTGCTAGAAACACACTACAGCGGTACCTCGGGTTACGAACGCCTCTAGTCACGAACAAATCGGCTTACGAACACAATTTCCGAACAAATTTTGACTCGACCTGCGTACAATGTCTCGGCTCACGAATTCGTTGTAACGGCGCATTACGCAATTACGCATTAGTTGTTATCAGGTGCGCGCGTTGTGAACATTGTTTGTCGCTGCGTTCGTTGTTCTTGATACATTTTTTTGTTTTTTATATATATAATAATATACAGTATATATAAAATATATTTTGCATTAAATTAACCCTCATTGGCTCCCAAGAAAAATTGTCTCGGTTTGCGAACATTTCGGCTCACGAACGGAATCAATGAACGAATTAAGTTCGTAACCTGAGGTATCACTGTATACCTTTCATAATTCACACGGGACAATTATCAATTAGTAATTCATGAATCGTTAGAATGCAACAGCTTGGTAACTTAATGTCTGGTTTGGTTAATATTTTTAATGTAGACGTTGCTGTATTCAGGGGCGCCCTTCTGCGGAATTCTCTCACGATTAGGTCTTGAATGGGGGAGGCTTGTTATTCGATATAATCTTAAGTATTTTTTTAATAATTTGTCCAATAATTTCGTTTTTATCGTTGCCAAATCGTGTATTGTTGATTGTATCGAATTAATTGTATTTGATTATTGTAATTTGTTTAGTCAAACAATGTTTATTCCAATTTATATAACGGTATAACCCTACCTTTTTCAAGGTTTTCACCTCATCATCGAGAGAGCGCAAACAATACTTGTTTGATTGAGTCTTGTTTGTGCTCCCCTGATGATGAGGTGAAAACCTTGAAACCGGTAGAGTTTTACCGTTATATAAAGTGGAATATACAGTGTTTGACTAAACAAATTACAATGTATTAAACCTACACAGCCTGAACTATAAATAATGTGTTTCATTGTTTTTTTTTTATTTTCCGTGTGGTACTATATATTGGTATTATGTTAAATTGTTGATTTTTTTAAAGATGTTGATATGTTATCTTTTATTGTATAATTAATTGTTGATGTGATATGTAAAAGACACTTAAGTCTAATTTATTTTGCCAAGAAATAAATTGCTTTAATTTATTATTAAAAAATGCGGAATTAACTTAATGAATTAATTAAGTGGTGTGATAAAACACAAAAAAAAATTGTGCCAGATTGAGAAGCTCTAAAGGCCTGTTATATGTGGGCCAACTTTGAAGCAGTTTTAAGCAGCCGCTGTCGGTATTTAATGACGCAAAGAAAAAAGCTCATTCTCTTGGGAAATCTCTTTTGTGTTGAAGAAATTCTCTTACATATTATAGAAAGCTATTATCTCTCGGACAGGAACAAATAATAAGGAGTATGAAACATAATATCATTTTGTCAGAATAAGACCACTTTGTTATCTTAAGTATGGTCGACTTTAATATCGTATTATGTGAGGGAGTAGGAAACAAAATGATATTAGGAATATGGAAACGGCGGAACGTAACATTATAACATACCAGGGATGTTATAATGTTACGATAGGAGTATATCAGGGATGGCCAACAGTTCGATCTCGGATTTCTTCTTAACTTACAATGTGACGTGCGATGTTGCTAAATCTCATTTCTCACATTCACTTGTAAAACGCAGTCAGCACCTGTCTGCCCTCGGAGTGTGTTATCGTTCGGTTCACCTCCTGTCTTTCTCCCGGTGAGTATACAACTAAATATTTATGGTAAGTCTACCACCCAGCATAATCGATACGAATAAATAAACTATATTAAGTTTCTAAGCTCTGGTGAAAAAGTGCACATGCCTTTTGGGAATTTTAAGACCCTTCCAATTAAAATTATGAATTCGAAAAAATCCGTGACTTACCATTTTCACGAAGAATGAGAGCACTCTTACTTTTACACAATAGAAAAATGTTGTAGCTTAATATGACATTCATCTGTAGTCATGACTAATAAAGTTAATTTGGAAAAAAACATTTTGTACCTCCACGTAATAAATATCAGTCGGAATATGCGTTAAAGAAGAAGTAAAATTAACGAGTTCAAGTCTATGTTATTAACACAACAAAATGTGTTTAAAATACCTAATATAAAATCACTTGCAGTGACTAACACATCATTCAAAGTCGGCTATATTTTAGCAAAAATATCATTTTCTGATTGAGCATTCGTAAAAGAAGCTTTCTTGAAAATAACCGTGTAATGTAATGTGTTAAATCTCGTGAATTTGATAGGTAGATTGCAACTATTTTTTTTACGTAAGTAGTCGATCGCGACAACAAAGTTGGCTACCCCTGACATATATCATACACATGTGATACGATGCTGCCGACATCATTACGAAGAGCAAATATACGGAAGAGGAGAGATTTCTCTACTGTTGACTTTGTAATAGAAACCTTGTGATTAAATGGCGCGTTTTTAGCGCAAGGTCTTAGTAAATTCAACTAAAACATTGATATCAATGCAATTTTGCAAAATATTTTCTTTCATGTTTCAGCCTTGTAATTACGTTAACTATAATTATTTTAAAAGCTTACAATATGTTATTCATTGTAATATGTTATTCATTGTAATGTGTTATTCATTGTAATATGATATTCGTATAAAGAAACAAAAAGGATATCGGAGCATCTATTTTAGTTTTGAGTTATTATTTTACCCGAAAAGTATATAAAATATCTATACATAATATATGAAAAAATAAGATAGAGAAAAAACAAGTAATCTCAAATAGGCTCCTTCATAATATGGATTTGGGTTTGTTGCGTGTCATTTGTCGTGATCCCGGTAAAATAGGTTTTTGTTTGTATTTTATTGAGGACATACTCGTGAATGGAGATGGAAAAAATGGTTGATTCTTTTTACCGACTGTGGTTATCGTTATTATTATATTTATTCCTATCGAAATAAACTTTTCAAAATCAGGACTCCCTAAGTCATTTTTTTTTCAATTTATTAGAAAAAATATTTTTTTATAACTATAGTAGAATCTTGAAAAAGTCACGTTTGTTCACTTAGGATGGCGTTAAAAGGATGACTTGAAACCTGAATCATATTTAGAAAAAGACTGTTATTAAAATGAAATTGGTTATTTATAATGTTGAGGCTTAATTTTACACTTTTTCTAATCTCGAGAATTTCTAAGTTATTTATTAATAATTTTAAATACTTTTTCATAGATTTTTTTTAACTCTCAATGACATTGTTTTTTTGTTAAACGTATAACTCAGTTAGTAATAGAGCACAAAATTATCATTACACAGATGGCATCAAAAAAAAGTTAAAACAGCTTAACCATATTCCACAATTTTTAAGGGTGAAATGAATTGTGTTTTAGTTTTCATAAACACTTCGTTCGATGATGCTTACGATTTTCAAGAGCTTGTACAATAGTTTAAAATATATATTCTTGTTAAGGAGATTTAAATTTATTGTAATTTGCAAGCACGAAACACAACGTGAATATCAGAAAAGCTTAATTAATATAACGTTCAGAGCGTTTTGGTGACAAATGATATCTGATTGTTTTTTTAGAAAAATGTTGATTGTTTATGAAATAAGCTGAGAAACACAATCAAAGGGATATCTAAAACAAATATAGTCGAGCTGAATAATATCAAAATATGCTGAGATATCGGTTTTAAATCGTTAATAGGGTTAATAATACAATTTTGATGCATGTGAGTGAAATCTCAACAGTTAAAGGAATCGAATGAATGCTGTCGAAATGCGAGCACTAAAAAGAACATATGGGGTGTTAATATATTACAGAATGAAGTTGTTTATTAAGAATGATGATGGTGATGATGCATTAAACAGGGCAAGAAGAGCAAAGATGTATGTCACAATCAAAAAGTCTGGCGCTCTCTCCTAACTGCTTACTTCGTCAGAGAAACAGCGTGGTTTTTTTAATATATCGAGAAATCTTGTAGAATGTCTTGTTTGCCATCTCTGGTATTTATCAACCGTCTTACATCGCCGAAAATATTCGGCGTCTTTTCGATCCTGGATTTGTACAACGCTCAAACAGAGATTGTTTATTGGCTTTCTCAGTTCACAGCTTTTCCTTTTTTACGTCGTCCTTAACTGTCCATGCAGTGAAACTCTGGAACCAGTTACAAACTAATGGTAGGCTCGCTTCGTCATTGGTTTGTTTTAGAAAGCGACTGAAAAAACTCTCCATTTCAACTCAGAAATATAACTTGTTTCATTCCTGATTTTTATTTCCTCTCCATCATTCCTTCATTTTCCTTTGATTGATGATATATCACTTTTTTAATATGTATAGTTCATGAATTTTGTAAAGATGAATAATTCTTTGAATATTTTTTTGGGATCATGTAACTTCCTTTATTTACTTTTGTCTGGTTGATTAGAAGAGATTGCCACCTGGCAATAATCCCGCCTGATTTTTTTACAATGAAGTTTTAAATAAATATTTAGGTATAACAAAATTAATGATATTTTTTTAAATCATAAACAATTCATATAACACAAAAAGCAAAATTTACGACATATGTACACATCATGACTCAGGTTTTCAACGCCGCTTTGTATCCAATACTCTTTTACAAAAAACTTGAATATTGAAGGTGTACAATAATGCCCCGCTTAACAAAGTACGAGTATATACGATCCGAGAAACTACTCGTACGTACTCTTATGAGAAACTTCGTTTTCAGAGGTAGAATTAAAATAATCAAAATACTCGTAAGGATGTGTTCCTACCAAGATTTTTTAAATTGCAGTTTCGTTATAGTACATTTTTTTCTTACACTTTCGTTATATACAGTTTCGTGGCAATATTTTCCAACTAACTAGTAAAATATTAAAGATACATTAAGTAAAAACCAAACCAGACTGGAATCTTTTTTTAAAAATCTGTGTCCCAACAGAAATCGATTCCGCAACCTCCGGGTTTGAAGACAGGGGTCTTATCAACTAGGCCATGGAGATAAGTTGTATTACATATTATGTACAATAAATAAAAGCTAAAATGTATTCTAAATATAAATGTAAAAAAGATAAATAATGTTCTCCTATATTAAAATAAAAACAGTATACGTGTAAAACAAAGCAAACAATCAAATTTAGAAAAATTGTATTCTTTTGATTGTTTACATTTTTAATAATAATACAAGGATATGAAATGAAATTTTGTTGAAAAAGTAGAGCGTAAATTAGAAGTTATTATTAATAGTGAACGGGCGAACTTTAAGTTTGCTAATAACAATAAAAGGTACAATTTTATATAGTGTTGTTTAGAGAACAGACTCTCATCAAGGGTACCTAACTCGAGATTTGAACCCACTAATATTATGAAATAAAAAATACATATTACAAAAAAGTTGAGTGTAAGGATTGGAAAGTAGTGGCTGCGGCCATTAGAAAAGGTACTTCCCCACATATCCACGTTTAAAAAACCATATCTGGCTAGAAAACCAGCGAAATTTTACCAAGGGGGAGACGAGGCTACTTAGAAACATATGTAATTATTTCGATGTGTGATAGTGACATATTCGACTTTAGGTGGAGTGTAGTGTTCAAATAACTACGTACGAGTATACTATGGATTAATTTGTTTTCTTTCATCTTAGAACTGCGTGTAATACAGATGTCTGTGCCTTTAATGCTTTTCTGCAAATCTGGATTTCCAATTAAAACATTGATTGAACATTTTTTTTAAATCTTCTGTTGTTAACACGTTTTCTTCGACTGCATCTTTCTCTAATTTATATTGAATGATTGTTGGGTTGGTTAGTCTTTTTAGTCCTCAATTGTAAATTGAGGACTAAAAAGACTAACCAACCGTTGAGTAAATCTGTTATACCTTCTGGATTGACTTCTCGAAAACCAATAACGCCAACCATGTTTACGACTTTATCAGTAATTTCTGGAATAGCACTGTAAAGCTAGCTTCGTTGTACCGAAATTTCATTGTGAAAGGATTCCTTAAACGAAGTATTACTGTGCTCGTATTTGAGTAGTGTAAAATGCCGTGCTGAATGATTCACAATCAGATATAAGTTGAATAAACAAATTATGGCAAATTATTACATTCGGCGGATGTTCTTCGGCATTTAATAGAAATGTGTATGTTGAGAGATTTTCATTTATTGGTATGGTACCCTTCAGCATATCAGAACACGATATGCTGATGGTGGGGACATGTTGAAAAGCGTAGCTGGGAGTTCATATAATCTTCGGTCCCAGTAATCGAGCCTTCGAGTTATGAACCACTGGATTATACAACTAATTCACAGTTCGTCATTGTACGTGCTGGAAATGCTACCGCACGTGTACAGGTACTAATTCTCGCACACTTATATCGCGTGTGAGAATTTATACCAGACGAACACTTCACCAAATTTGGAGTCTTTTTTTTCGTACTATCGGGAATCAAACTCAAAACCCCCAGTAGGAAGACCAGCATCGTACCAACAAAACCCCCAGTAGGAAGACCAGCATCGTACCAACAAAACCCCCAGTAGGAAGACCAGCATCGTACCAACAAAACCCCCAGTAGGAAGACCAGCATCGTACCAACAAAACCCCCAGTAGGAAGACCAGCATCGTACCAACAAAACCCCCAGTAGGAAGACCAACAAAATCACGAAGATCATCAAAAGAGATAAACAATAAAAATTGCAACAGCAAAAAATAGAACACGTTTACAACGCTATTTTATAATCAAATATCGCGGGATGTGGATATTTGTTTTAAATTTATAAAAAGCAGTTTATAAGCGATTCTAAATTAATTCAAGTGATGATGATATTGAGCAAAACTTTCAAGAATAATAAGGATTGAAAAAAGATTGAAAAACATTAAGGTGTTTCAGCTATATTCGAAGACAGAGTGACGATGGATTTTCAAGTTATACGAGTATTAGGTTGTTCCGAAAATAATGCCCGATTTTAACCTTCAATCAAACATAACTGTAGAGTAAGTAAACTTTATTAATCAAAGTAAGAGGCATTTGATTTTACGCATTTTTCGCAACCGAATAACAAGCTTATGTATGCCTCTATATTAAACTCAAGCGGATTAAAATCCAAGAATTCTTCAATGGCATTGTCTGCTGCTTCTCATTTATTGAATTTGTTTTGTAAGCAGTTATTGAGGTGCTTGAAAAGGTGAGAATCGGTTGGCAATAGATTGGGTAAGTAAGGTGGATGAGGTAATGTTTCGTTTGTTTTTAATTTATATCAATACTATTAATTAATTGATTATAACGGTTACGCAACGGCAACGAACAACAAACTTCGCAGCTATATTTTTTTTGTTATCGTTAAATTCATGTGGAACCCACTTATCATGCTTTTTCACCTTTCAAATTTGTTTTAAATGTACAAAAATTGTAGCAAACCAGCGACTAATTCTTGTGCTATTTCCCGTATAGTTTGTTACGTGTTTTCTTCCAATAAAGTTTTCAACTCGTCGTTTTCAACAGTAGCAGGACGTCCTGGACCCTCTTCATCTTTAAGACTTACGTCTCCGTTCCTAAACTTTTCGAACTAACGCCGCACTGTTTGTTCAAAAGTAGTGTCTTCACCTCATTACACGTAATTCTTATTTTTCCAATCCCATTTCTGAAAGTCTTAAGTAATACAAAATAAATATCCGTCTCAATAAATAAAAAAAAGCAAATTCCTGACTTTCAAACAAAAAGAAAGGAACAAAAATATCCGCGAAGAACAAATGTTTCCTAGCAAAGAACGTTCGAAAAGATACAATATTAAAATCGGCCATTTTTTTTTTTTTTTTGAACAACTTAATATTGTATGTTTTCCAAATAGTTAACCGGGATTAAACCGATATTACTCGTACTTCACACTTCGAATGTTTTCGATACGACTTCCCCTTACTCCTGCCGCGCCGCACCATACGCTAAACAGGAGAGTGCGATCCCGGCTTACATTGGCTTTCGTCAGATATGATTAAGGTGACCAGACATTCCAGTTTGACCGAGGCACTTCCGATTTTTAATTACTTTTCGCAGCAACCCGATAAATACCCCATATATCCCGGTAGCGAATTTTCGGCAAAATTCAATTGTTTCAAAACCCGAAATAACTATCATATGTACTAGAAATATCGTAAACGCATAGAGAATAACAATAGGCTGCCCAGACCGTTACGCTTCTCTCTAATACATACTCGTATATTATCTGGAAACGTTGAGTGTTGTCAATTCCTTCTGGTCAAACGGTAAAAGTAAGGTGAGTAGATAAGATACTTGAAAAGCAGTCATTTTAACAAAAGTAAATTCCAAACACCTAACACACGTAAGTTGTTTCTACAAAAAGGTATAAAATTATAAAGAAGATTTCTTTAAAAGAGCATCAAAGAATCAAGTTTTTCTGGAAAAATCACAAAGCTGAAAATTATTCGTTGACAATGTTATGTTTGTGCGCCAGCATTAAATGTTATGTTTGTGCGCCAGCATTAATTTTTTTAAAAAGGCCACCCAAACTAGAATGGTATGTGTCACCAAATCAAAGAAATTGTGCAATTATATGAGTCAATATAATAAATCCAATTTTAAAAAAGACAATTGAAGGGTTCGGCAGTAAATAATGGTAAGCGACAAAATTACAAAAGATGAGTTACAAAATTACAAATTAGTTAGTTAAGGGTATAATTAAAAAATCTAATACTCAAACAGAATAGTCTTAAAACCTCATACTTTTTAAAATTACATTATTTTTTAATAAATGTGTCATAAATAAATTTAAAGATTTTATAAAGACTTGTTTTCTTAATATCTCAAAATGTGATACATGTCGCTTACCATTATTTACTGCCGAGCCTTTCAATTATAGATAATTCATAGTTCAACTGATTAAGCTTCAAAAATTTAAAAATCGATCTATAAATGGAAAAGTTCATCGGACAAAGAAGAAACGCAACATTCATTGGACGCGGTAAAGATATGGTTTTTAGTAAATCAAATCTGTCTCGCAAAGGACAGACAAAAAATATATGGTCTATAGTTTCATCATCCAAACCACACTCGCAGCTTTCTCTACAATACCCATAGTGGATCATTTCGCCTATTACCATTCGCGTGGATTTTCTACAATACTCATTCTGTAAAGGTGACTAGTCACCACGCAGTGGCCTGTTCGCAAACGACACTTCCATCTTATTAATTCTTATAATATTAAACCATGATTTTAAAGGGATAGATTGTTGGATTGATTTACATACATAGAGCCCTAATTTACACCAGTTATCCCAATCCAACGCCCATCGGTGCCAAGTATCATGCTTAATTTTATTCAAAAGATCAGTTACTGGCGGTGAAAAATCAGATAGAGGACAACCGGTAGAACATTCTTCCTTTGCCAAGGAATCAACACATTAATTACTATTGATAACAATAAGCATTAAATATAGTATATTATCTGAGATGGAATTTTGCGGACAATTATTGAACTCGAAATTGAAATTTTATTGTAGCTTTTTTTATTATCTGTCGATTTGATTTCAAATTTATTTCTCAATACTGTTTTATGTAAAATGTATTTCTCAATACTGTATTATGTAAAATGTATTTCTCAATACTGTATTATGTAAAATGTATTTCTCAATACTGTATTATGTAAAATGTATTTCTCAATACTGTATTATGTAAAATGTATTTCTCAATACTGTATTACGTAAAATAAATCATTTGAAAAGAAACGGAAAGAGTTGTTTTTTTGCGAGGCAGGGGAGTCATTTATCTCGGTTTGGATTTTCAAAACCTGGTCACCTTAGATATGCTGGTATATTATGGTATATATACTAATCGTCTCTTATTCTTCGTGAAGTTTATTTTGGTTATGTCTGCCTCTACCGCAAGTGTTTAAGAATACATAATGGTGTTTTCAGAAGTCGAGACATCAATTCCGCCAAGTTTCTATAAAATGTGTCAGAGATTGTTACGATTCTATTTTTCTTTGTTGTGCCTGTTTTCATTTATTATATTTCTTTGCTTACATATAGTATTATAATATTTTATATTACGTCTTCTTTGTAAACAGTACGACCTAACGGGTTTATTACATTGTGACAATGTCTTGAACCAACCAGAAATATTTTAAAGAGGCATCAAGTGAAAACCAAACTGGAATGCTTGTTTTTAATCTTATGTTACCTAAGAATTAATTTCGATTTACCTTCCGAAAACAAGATCTTAGATCGTTTTCAAAAGGGGCAATCCGTGAAATACAATTATTGATAGATTCTTAACTAGACTTGGCCCCTTTTTAGATACAAACTACAAACATATGAAAAATAATATATTGAAGAGGATATAGGGGAAACTTGTCGTTTTGGGTTGGAAAATAGACGATGGGATATAGGCGTCTTACCAACCAGGCCACGATGATCATTACGTTTTGGGTTGGAAAATAGACTTAAAATAGACTTGGAAAATAGAAAATAGTCTTACCATCTAAGTCACGATGATCATTACGTTTTGGGTTGGAAAATAGACGATGGGATATAGGCATCTTACCAACTAGGCCATGATGATCGTTACGATTTCATCGCACGATTACAAGATTTTTTTAACAAACGTACTATGCGTATCCAGAAAATAAGTGTACTGAGGCTCTCACGACCGAATGGATTTTATTTTCGACATGTTGGCTACACTTCCGTGTAGCCTGACCCTTCCCCTCCGCAACGAGACCGGTTCGAGGTCAGTACGTTGAGAAGTGTCGACGCGACAACACGTTTCGTGAAAAATGTCAATCCAATCTCCCGCCAAGTGCGAAATACGTGGCGTCATCCGTTATCTCGTTTGGAAGGGAAAACCTCCGGTTGAGGTTTATAATGAGGTGAAAACTACATATGGTGATAAAGCTATGAATCGTACGAGTGTGTACAAGTGGTGTCGCGAGTTTAAAAACGGTCACGTCACACCTCTTCACCCTCCGCCAAAAAGTTCAAAACCACAATTTCAGCCAAGAAAATCATGGCATCCGTGTTTTGGGGCTGTCAAGGCATAATTTTAATTGAATATATGCCTCGAGGGGAGACCATCAACTCTGCAAGATACTGTGAGACCCTAAAAAAATTGCGGAGGGCGATTCAGAACAAGAGGAGAGGCATGCTGACAAAGGGAGTCTGCCTGCTGCACGACAATGCCAGACCACACACGGCCAACGCCACGAAGGAACTGCTCGCCTCGTTTAAATGGGATGTCCTGAACCATCCCGCGCATTCCCCTGACCTAGCACCTTCAGATTACTATCTCTTTACCTCCCTGAAGCTGTACATGGGTGGAAAAAGGTTTTCAACCGACGAGGAGGTAATGGAGGAGGGGGAGAAGTGGACGGAGGGGTTGGCGGGAAACTACTTCGAGGAAGGCATCAAAAAGTTGATATCCCGCTTCACCACCTGCATTGAGAGGAATGGCGACTATGTCGAAAAATAGCTTACATATGTACTACGGTAACCACGTACTTTTTTTGTTTAAATAAAAAAAATTGTAACCTACAAAAATTCTGTACACTTACTTTCTGGATATGCCTCGTACATTGAAAAACTTAAAATATTGTACCTTGTTCATTAGTTGTTGATAATGCAACTTGGAAAACTGCACCAGTATATTGCCTGCACTTTCTCGCAGTGTTCCGTGTCTTTCGTCACAAATGCGCGTATTTAAAACTTGATCATTTAAATTTTTTATTTTAGAGGGTTAAAATATTACATACATACATATCATCACGCCGTGTTCCTTGTGAACTAGGCAGAAATAACAGATCTCCAAACTTTTTTTTCCAAGCACACAGCTTAGGCCTCCCCACATGCATACATCTCTTGAACAATTTTCTGTTCATATTGTTCACTTGACCTTCTTTCAAAATCTGGTTCACTTGATTCAGCCACATTTCCCTCGGTCTACCTCTTTTTCGCAAACCTTGCACTTCTGATTTATATACTCGCTTAGTCATTATTTCGTTATTCGTTCTCTCCGCGTGTCCGAGCCACCTTGAAGCTCCTTTCTTAAAACGTATATTTTATCCATGCATTAATTTCGGATGTCTTCATTCCGCCTTCTTTCATACATTGACACTCCATACTTTTTACTTGTTTCTTAACGCACGCATCTCCCTAGCATTGATGTTTTATATTTTTCGCAAAGTCCATGTTTCAGTTTCTTACATACGAAATGAAAAAAAAAAGGTTAAATCTCACGGGTATTTGATTTTTGCGAACTTTCAGTATCACTAATAATAAAATCAGAAAGGGCAATTGTCTGTTATTATTTAGTTGTCAATCGTGATGGATAAAACATATCGGTCTCAAAGTGTGAACTGTTGCCAAAACCAAGTTTTCATGCAATATCTGAAACTAGGTCGGCCAAAAAAGAGTTGGCAGAGGTAAACGGAATGGAATATCTGCCGTTGCGATAAAAAGTTAAAACTATTTCGGGAATATGCAGATAAGGTAGTTAAAAAAAACCTAAGGGATTTCACAATTTTTAGCCTTTTATCACGTACTTAGAGTTTTTTTTAATGTATGCTATCATCAGCCACAAAAAGCCAGGATGGGTCTTGGCTGTTTGCGGTATCCTCTGCCACTTATCTGCATCCCTCCAACTTTATTTATACTCAGTGGGCGACAGTTCTCTGTCACTGAGTTATGGTGTATTTATTTATTTTATTTTTCATTATTTTGTATACATAACTAAACATGATTCATCTGGCAAGCTTAGAGCTATACAGCAATTTATTTGTACTAACCAGCTCATCTTGGATACATCAAACTGTTTTAATTCATAACAGATTTAAAAAAAAATCAATGTTAAATAAATTACTAGTATCCATCGATTATAGTAGAACTAGAGGAAAGGAATTCGTTTACGGATAAGGAAGGGAAGCAAAGGAAATTTAGGATGGAATTATATTCTGAGTAATCTAATCTTTTTTTTTAATTATCTCTTAAACATAAATAAGGATGGTGCACATCTGAGAAATCTTGGAAGTTTATTCCACAGTCGCGCCGAGTAAACCGCAAATGAAGATTTAAAAAATATTGTCTAATGAGTCGTCGGTATGCAAAGGAATCTATCGACGCTTGATCGAAGAGAACGTCCGTGTTCTTAACCTGTTCACCGCGTTAAAAATCAAATTCCACGAATCCTGTGCGCGGCACAATTTCAGCGTTTTTTAATTTCTAAGTTTAAACACATATTTTGTTTAGAACCACTGATATTTGATTACAACACCAAGTAAACATGACACTTAAGTAATTTTCTGATAATAAATAATAGTCATTACTCTTAAGGAGACTCATTAAATAAAGGAGATAAACTTAACATTACGTAAAATAAACAAAGGAATGCTACGATCAAATCAATGCTTCATGACACTCACCCAATCAAATGCATATAGCACTAGTAATGTTTATTTACGTAAGAGAGACTTAGTAATGTTTATTTACGTAAGAGAGACTCATCGCAGGACTCGATCCGCGCGACAGGTCGTTAATGCTGGAAATATTGAGAAACCAAAAAAATTCGGCGCTCTTTTTATTCAACAATATCTCATAAACTAATATATTATTTGACAAGGTTTTCAGAGATGTCGCTAGAATAAAGATTATTTTAAATTTTAGTTCAATTTTTATTCCGGTTTTGTGTCATTTTTTTTAAGTATTTGTGATTTGAAACTTGGATTGTCGTCAGATCACAGGCGTTTGTGCTCCCCGCGGGGAACACGTTAAATATAGTATACGAGTAGTAGAATTTTTCGCGTAAATATGAAAGAGAGTTGGGATTTTTAAGTCCACAAAATAATGTCGACAGAATATTTATTATTGTATTCAAATGACTTATAGTTATATGTTTTATATTTATGAAAACCAAAAAGATAACGAATTCAAATGATTTAACAAAATGCGTGCAAGTTTGCAAAGTCGCACGGTAACTCACTAAAGTATAGCGCAAAAAGTCGCCGGTTCGAAACCCGCACTTTGATACTCCCATTTTTTTATTTTTTTTAACCTGGTGAGTTTATTGCCATGTGGCAATCTCTTCCAACCAACCAGAAAGCTGTTTTTATAGGCCCTAAATGTTAACCATACTGGAATTCTATTTAAAAAAATCTGGGTTCTAGCGAGGATCGAACCCGCAACCTCCGGATCGGCAGACAAGTGTCTTACCACCAGGCCACGGAGGTCGTCATTGAACCCCCTTTTTGCCTTGTTTACAAAATTATAAACATACATTTATTTTATTTCGTATATTTTATCAAAAATAAATTACGACCTGCGTGACTTAGTCCGTAAGACACTTGACTTCGACGCATGGTTTTGGATTCGATTCCCGAAAAACTTGAAAATAAAATGAGGTATCAGTTTAGTAAGAACGTATCTAATTACAATACTTCGAAGCGACTTTAACACTTGACTTACTGTGCTTAAAAAACTTCACCAGCCACGGTGCTGGACGCTAAGCGTCCAGTAAAAAATGTATATTTTTAATAAAAATTATGCAAAATCTGCTAGGTAATTTTTTGTTATTAGCTATAAAAACCATTTTACTATGTATTAAAACGTCGAATAATCAAATAAAATATAAATCCTGGTCACTCGCTATCCATCACAGGGTGGCAAGTGTTAACGTGTGTGAGTATTATTACCTCTTCACACGTGTTATTATTATCGACACGTATGATGAAAATCTGCGAGTTCTTTGCTTATTCTAGTAGTTCTTAACTCAGAGGCTCGATGAATAGGGCTAAAAATAATGGCGTCTTTCGACTGTGCTCATCAGCATTTCATCGCTAATTTGGAAGATACCAAACTAACCTAAGCGGGGGTACCAAACCAACCTAAGCGGGGGGACTAAACCAACCTAAGCGGGAGTACCAAACCAACCTAAGCGGGAGTACCAAACCAACCTAAGCGGGGGGATTAAACCAACCTAAGCGGGGGTACCAAACCAACCTAAGCGGGGGGACTAAACCAACCTAAGCGGGGGTACCAAACCAACCTAAGCGGAGGTACCAAACCAACCTAAGCGGGGGTACCAAACCAACCGAAGCGGGGGGACTAAACCAACCTAAGCGGGAGTACCAAACCAACCTAAGCGGGAGTACCAAACCAACCTAAGCGGGAGTACCAAACCAACCTAAGCGGGGGGACTAAACCAACCTAAGCGGGGGTACCAAACCAACCTAAGCGGGGGGACTAAACCAACCTAAGCGGGAGTACCAAACCAACCTAAGCGGGAGTACCAAACCAACCTAAGCGGGAGTACCAAACCAACCTAAGCGGGAGTACCAAACCAACCTAAGCGGGGGGACTAAACCAACCTAAGCGGGGGTACCAAACCAACCTAAGCGGAGGTACCAAACCAACCTAAGCGGGGGGACTAAACCAACCTAAGCGGGGGTACCAAACCAACCTAAGCGGAGGTACCAAACCAACCTAAGCGGGGGTACCAAACCAACCTAAACGGGGGTACCAAACGAATGAATAAATAAAATGAAATGCCTATAATTTTTCATAACGAGATTCCAAGAAAAACCACTAAAGTTGTTTCTTCTCATTCAACTTTTTTTCTCTTTATTTTACCTTCTTTCTAAATCTGATCCATTTGATCCACCGCTTCCACGCACACACCTTGCATTTCTGACGTATATACTCGCTTAGTTAATAAAAATGGCAGTTCATAATAGTGTATTAGTGCTAACTTTGATGTATGGAAGTGAAACTTGGAGTTGGCAGAAAAAGGATAAGAGTAAAATTAATATTTATTTATTTATTTAAAATTACATAGAGAGAAAGAAAAAATAAGTTAAAAAATTATATAAAATAAAAAATAATGCATATGCATACAAACGAGTATATACACACAAACATATTATACACATATTTTCACAGTCATTTAGGTATGTTGATGAGTGCTTTCTAACGCGCTCAATCTAAGAAGAAAATTAACTTTTGCTTTTGGTAATGTGATATGAAATATGTCAATATCCGAAGCAGTCCCGTTCAGAAGAGTTAAAGCCCTTCCAACAGGCATAGCGGCTGGAAGACCCGTTCTTGCGTATGTTATTGAGAACAGTTCTTGCCGGCGCAGTCTAGTGTAATTGTTAGGAACATTTAACGCTAATCTTTGTAGTAATGCTGGACAGCTCACAACTCCTCGAACGAGTTTGACAACGTATACCAGGAGACGCACATCTCTTCTTACGCTCAAGGAGTTATACCCGAGCATGCCCAGCAGGAACTGAGTAGGATATTGTGGAGATGCGTGCATTAAGGAAATTTTGTGGAGTGGTCCATGTTAGAAAGAAGACCGAAGGACGACATAAAAAATTAACGCTTTATGTTAAATGAAGAAATGAGCTTTAAGATGATTTGGACATGTGGAGAGAATGAAGGATGAAAGAATGACCATTAAAAGATAATATAGACATTTATAACGATGCTAACTCCAAATATGTTAAATACGGAGGTACTAGCAAACCCTCAATACGAATATGCGTGGCGTGGCGTGGCGTGGCATTACAATTCGACGAATCGTCTTTTATTATCCACCTCCATCCAATATAAATCAGGTAAGCCTTAGGATTTCCTTTTGCCTTCACATCCTTCAAGTGTTGCGAAATACTTACCCTTCGAAACCAAAATTTTACTTTTGCAGTTTCGGTTTTTATCAATTATTAACTATCCGTACGTGTATTGAGCAAACTTCAACGAATACAAAATATTTCATATTTAACGTAAAAAAATCTTATATCACACCTCATCATACATCCATCTACTGTTGAAAATAAGAAACAGTCAAAATGTTTATTTATTTATTTAACATTTCATTGTAAAAACAATCCGGCGGGCTTATTGCCAGGCGGCAATCTCTTCTATCCAACCTGTCAAAAGTTAATAAAAGAAGTTACATCCTCGCGAAAATAATTCAAATGATTATTAACCTTTATGAAATTTCTGAACATATACAAAATGAAAGTAAAAGTGAGATATTATCAATCAAAGGAAAAGGAAGGGTTGGTGGAGAGGAAAGGATGGGATGGTGGAGAGAAAAGAAATGGATGGTGGAGAGGAAAGGATGGGATGGTGGAGAGAAAAGAAATGGATGGTGGAGAGGAAAGGATGGGATGGTGGAGAGAAAAGAAATGGATGGTGGAGAGGAAAGAAAGGGATGGTGGAGAGGAAAGTAAGAGATGGTAAAGAGGAAAGAAAAGGGTGGCGGACAGGAAACGAAGGGATGGTGGAGAGGAAAGAAAAATCTGGAGTGAAACACGTTATGTTACTGACTAGAAATTAAGAGTTAACTGTTCAACGATTTTCCAATCACGAACTCGCGTTACTCTCCATCAGAGATTGCCCTTTAGTTTTTCCGATGCAGCGCTCATCATTTTTCACATATTTTACTGTTCGTGCTGTCGGATTCTGAAATCTGCTACTAGCACCAACGTTAACGTGCTTTAAAAAGCGATTTTAAAAAATTACATCTCCCGTCAGTTACATATCGTTCCTTTCCTAGTTTTCCATCTTCCTTTTTTTCAATCTCTCTCTCTCTTTCCTGGCTATCGGTAACATTGTTAAATTTGTAGTATTTATTTTTTATTTTTCTAGTTGGTGTTTTTTTTTTATTTTTCTTATATTTCTTACAACTTTTTTTCTCTACATCAATAAAGTTAATCCACAAGATTTAACTAAAAACTTACTAAAACGATTGGTTGGTTGGAAGAGATTGCCTCTTAACAATAAACCCGCCATATTATAAACTATAAAATGAAGTTTTAAATATATTTTTATCTTTTAAATTTCTTGACATTCAGTCTCTCCATAAACAAAATAGGGGTTGCGATGGAATCCCCCGGGAATAGAATACAACAGCCGCCTGTTTACAGCATGGTTTATGCCCTGAATATCACCACGCCACGTCGCACCGCACATATACTCGAAGGCTCACAGGGGGATTACACTAAACCTCGTTTGAAGGGGAATCGCCATACTCTCGAAGGGGATCGAATAAGATTTACTGGCGATAAAAATTGGTAAAAGTACTCTCTGAACAACAATACACATACGCTTAACACGTTATCAAATGTTTCGGCTTTAACTTTGTGGAATTCCATACTTGAATATTTATTTTTCTCGATCTGATTTCCTGCATTATTCCTGAGATGTGGACAGCAAGTTATCCCTCCACATCTGTGAAGGACAGCAAGCTATCCCTCCACATCTGTGAAGGTATGCCTGGTGGTGTATTGGTACGTAAGCACGCAGCATTGACAAATCAAACCCAAAGTTCCTTAGCGAAGATATCAAAATTCCAAAGAGAGGAAAAGTTTTATCAGCTGCATCTTTTCGGTAGACTGAGTTTTGTATAGTGTTATTTAGTGTTACTTAATAGCACTGAAATATGTTATAATAACGTATCAATCAACAATTCCCGGGACTAACCAACAGATGGCGCCTCTAATAACAAATCCATACCATTCTCAGTTAGTATCATTCTTTAGAAGTTACGTGTCAAACTTTCATGACATTGTGTTATTGAGTTACAGTGGTTTTAGTAACGCTACTTTTGCTATTTACAAAACAATAAAAAAAAACGAATTTCGTGTGTTGATAAAACATTGCTTTTTATTGGGAAAAAATACCGTTCAAACTCAGCGATGGCTTGAAAAGTGTTATCCGGACTCTGTTCCGTCGAAAACAACCATTTGTCGGTGGTATGCTGATTTCAAACGCGGTCGTACAGACACAAATGATGCTGAACGCTCTGGTCGTCCAAATGAGGCTGTTCCAAAAAAACCAAAAAAAACTCAAAGTCGTGATGGAAAATCGCAAAGTAAAGTTGAGTGAGATAGCTGACATCCTGAAGATATCATTTGGTAGTGTTTACACTATTTTGCATGAACATTTGGTCATGAAAAAGTTTTTTTCGAAATGGGTGCCGCGTTTGCTCACAATGGAACAGAAACAACAACGCATTGATGATTCAGAGCGCTGTTTGGCACTGTTTACGCGAAATAAACAGGAGTTTTTTCGTCGGTATGTGACAATGGATGAAACTTGGATCCACCACTATACTCCGGAATCAAATCGGCAATCAGCCGAGTGGAGAGCAACCGGTGAAAGTCGTCCGAAGCGACCAAAAACTCAACAGTCGGCCGGGAAGGTTATGGCCTCCGTATTTTGAAATGCGCATGGTATAATATTCATCGATCACCTTGAAAAGGGAAAAAACATCAATAGCGAATATTACAAAGCGTTATTGCGGCGTTTGAAGGCAGAAATTGCAAAAAAACGGCCCCATATGAAGAAGAAAAAAGTTATCTTTCATCAGGACAATGTACCGTGTCACAAGTCGATGGTAACGATGGCCAAATAGCATGAGTTGAACTTCGAATTGCTGCCGCACCCACCGTATTCTCCAGATTTGCCCCCCAGCGACTATTGGCTGTTCGCAGACCTCAAAAAGATGCTCCAGGGAAAGATTTGGCTCCAATGAAGAAGTGATTGCCGAAACTAACGCCTATTTTGAAACCAAAGATAAATAATTCTACACGGCTGGCATAGAAATGTGAGGAAAGCGTTGAAATGAATGTATCGCTCTTGAAGGAGACTATGTTGATGAATAAAGAAGAATTTTGGCAAACAAATGTTGTTATAGTAGTTAGTCCCTCGAATTAATTGATCGACGTGTCACGCAACTTATAAGCTACGGAAAAGATAAATTCAGATGTAAAACGGTCGAAGAGTAAAATCAGTTTGGAAGTAAATTCACCAAGAATCAAACGTAGTTCATCCCAGAAAGCGCTAAACTGGTTGAACGTCAAAAATAGACGATAAATGCGCATACCATCTCATTGTATTCTATCTTTAACTGTCCCACCGACCCCTCTTATCTCGCCGAATAATTCAGCGTCTTTCCGATCACGAACTTGCGCTACGCTCCGACCGAGATAGTTTATTGGCCTTCCCAGTTCACCGCTTTTCTTTTTTTACGTCGTCCTTTTGTCCATACAGGGAGACTCTGAAACTAGTTACAAACCTATATTAGACTCGCTCCATCCTTTAAGAAGCCACTGAAAAAACGCTTAATTTCTAGTCTGTAATATAACTATAACGTGTTTCGTTTCTGATTTTTATTTCTTCTCCATAATCCCTTCCTTTTCCTTTGATCGATGATATCTCACTTTTACTTTATATCGAATCGTAGTCCTTTTCCTAGCTTTGGTCGTTACCTTGTCCGAGGCTGTGTGAGCAGGTCTGTCAGCGTATATATTGTTATCATGGGCAGATTGATGGCCTTACCCATGATCCTTCCTCCTTTCTCATCCGGGCTTGGGGCCGGCAATGGTGGAGTTATTGTCAGATGGGGATGACAGAGAAGAAGGTTCTGGAACGAACACGTATCCAGAATGGCGGAACCAAGAGCCGTAATAATAGCCAGGGACAGTATCCCCCAAGCAAGCAGACCTCCAGGATGACCTCCCAAAAGATGGAAAGACAGCTGGCAGTCGACCTCGCAAGAGGCAAACAATGATGCAAAACCATAACAGACCAACAGTCCTAAAATAAGATGAAGAAGAAGAAGACTTAAATATCTATATGTCTATAAATTTCATCAAGATGAATAATCTTTGGAATATGTTTTGCGACCATGTAACTTGCTTTATTTATTTTTATCTGTTTGGTTCGAAGAAATTGCCGCCTGACAATGTGCCCGCCAGATTTGCAATGAAGTGTTAAATAAAATAAATAAATAATAAATGCAGGGATCCCGTTTCCTTAGCGTGAATTCTAAAACAACAGCGCGCAATGGAAGATGACACTAATGTGTATATTGATCGATATATATATCAAGGAGTTCCAAGACGATGAGGCAGATTTATTTATTGCAACTTTCTAAATATATAATGCGTACTGAAGTGAGAGTCGTGGCACAAGAAGACTGAGATAAATATGGTTGAATCAGGTGAATGAAATTGTGATAGAAAGAAAGATAAGTAAAAAAAACCGAATGGGCTGTTAGAGAAGATTTATGACTGAAGATGAAATGAAAGAAGAATATCATGGTGTTTGACGCTCTGACTTCTTGTATTCGCAGATTGAGCCTTTTTTTCCTTAGGTCCATTTTTTTATTTAATAAAGTAATGTATAATACAAACATTTGCCAAAGGCTATACCTGTATACAAAATGAACTAACTTAATTTTAATTTCCTACGTGTCATTTTATTTTTAATTATCTTAATATACAATATAATTTCTTAGAAATAGTTAACACCTACGTACTACTTATAACTAGATAACAATTCACAGAACTAATCATTTAGCAAGTACGTGTACACTCGTTCAGGTTACTTACATTCCATTACATTCACTCGGACCTCGGTACTCCCAGCTAATATTGTAGGTGGACTAATCAGACAACAGATGATGCTTCGGGAACCTGTGGATCTGACTTACTCTCGTAAGACCCCAGGGCAGCGATTAAAGGATTGTTGTGATTCTGTTAGCTTTTATAGAACTTCACGGTCCGAGTGAGGATGTGGTGCTGAAGGTTTTTACTTCACGCTGTTCAGCGTGAAGTCCGGAAAGGTGTATTCTGGGACGGGTGCTGAAAGAGATCTTGAATGCCTTGTTCTGCACTCGTTGAAGCACAGGTCCATTATAATTCGTGCGAGAGAGCAGATTAACTACAGGCATATATCATACATTAAGAAGAAATAGAATAGATCTCAGAGTCTAATTAGTTCGGAAGTAGAACTCACGAGGAGTCGAAGGTTATGCGTCAGCTTGATAAGCAAGTATAGGCTTATTAACTATTATTTGTACTGTGTCAACTCTATTTTTGTGGAAGGGAAGCTTGGACTTGGCAGAAGAAGTATAAAGGGAAATTGATATTTTGAAGATGCGTGCACTAAGAAATAAATGGGGGTCAATGTTTAAAATCAAGTAGAAACATCTGAAATGAATGCACGGAAAAATTTGATGTTTAAATGAAATTAACAAAGTAACGTTAAACTGGCTGACATATGCAGTAAAATGAAGAGAGCAACGTTAAATTGGATGACATATGCAGTGAAATGAAGAAAGTAACGTTAAATTGGCTGACATATGCAGTAAAATGAAGAAAGTAACGTTAAATTGGCAGACATATGCAGTAAAATGAAGAAAGTAACGTTAAATTAGCTGACATGTGCAGTAAAATGAAGAAAGTAACGTTAAATTGGCTGACATATGCAGTAAAATGATGAAAGTAACGTTAAATTGGCTGACATATGCAGTAAAATGAAGAAAGTAACGTTAAATTGGCAAACGTATGCAGTAAAATGAAGAAAGTAACGTTAAATTGGCAGACGTATGCAGTAAAATGAAGAAAGTAACGTTAAATTGGCTGACATATAGAGTAAAATGAATAACAACTAAGTGAGTATAGATCGTGTCAGGAGTGCAAGTTTTGCGTTGAAGGGTAGACCGAGAAAAACGTGGCTCGATCAAATGGACCAGATATTGAAAGAAGATAAAGTGAAAAATATGAATAATAGAAGATGTATAAATTTCATTATGAATGATTCTCGTAAAAAAACTAATCAAATGCAATCAAGTAAAAACTACCTTGTTTCGTATTCGATATCAAAATCAATCAAATCAAGATAGGGTTTTCTCCTAACAGATTGACGGATCTGTGCAAATATTACGTTAAAACAAGAAATAACAAGGCTCCAAGTATGAAGTAACGGAACTGGAAAAAGTGTCGACAATGGTGAAAGGTGACGAACTGTATCACAGATGCGCACTCAGCCATGAAGATGCCGCTCCGCTTCTGTGCGCTGCAGAGGAATAAAAATAATTTGGGTCACAACACAAGAGTTCGTTAAAAATAATGACAATCGTTGTCTACGGAGGCATTTTAACGCTGAAACGCAAAACTGTTAATAAAACAATCCACGGCATATGTCCATATTTAGTTATGTTTCATGAAAAGAGCGCTAGAACTTACAATTACTACGGATAATGCGCGTTTTATGAAGTGGGAAGAAAATAACGCCTGACGACTGGGTGGAGAAACTGTTCTCAGAAAAACGACACCTGGAGAACAACTGGAAAGACTCAGAGTATAGGTGGCGAAATGCAAGGTGGGCATGCAGAGATAGGGTTTCTTGAACGAGTGTGATTCGAGTGGGATATAAGAATTCACAACACATGCTAGTTTGTTCGAACATCAGGACTACATATTCAGGGCCGCGATATGATTTATTCAAATGATACTTCGGTTGTTGGCACTGTGACTTCGGTTGAAACACGTGCCGTAATTAACAATTGCAACTTCCTTCTGGAAACACGTGGCATAATTAGCAATTGATGGTCCGGATACGAAAATGAATGAATTAATTATTCTTCTTCTTCCTCCTCTTCTTTTAGGCATGTTGGCCTGTTATGGTCCTGCATCATCGATTCCCTCTTGTGATGTTGTTATTTTGCGTAGAAAATATTGGTTTATTGAAAAAGTAATGTCTATTGAAGAAATAAACACATCACAATAACATTTATGAAACAAGACCTGATTGATTCAAATGATAGGGCGCTGTGACTTCGGTTGAAACGCGTGCCGTAATTAACAATTGCAACCTCCTACTGGAAACACGTGGCATAATTAGCAATTGATAGTCCCGATACGAAAATGAATGAATGAGTTATTTTGCGTGGAAAATATTTGTTTATTGATAAAATAAATGTCATCTAGACATCATAATAACATCTACACATCATAATAACATATACGCATCATAATAACATCTACACATCATAATAACATCTACACATCATAATAACATCTACACATAATAACATCTACACATCATAATAACATCTACACATCATAATAACATCTACACATCATAATAATATCTACACATCATAATAACATCTACACATCATAATAACATCTACACATCATAATAACATCTACACATAATAACATTTATGAAACAAAAGGTTTATTTTTAAAAGCTTACAAATAATAACACAGTTCAAGATAAATACTAATATATCTTACAAAATATGGTGCGTGAAAATATCAATGTAAAGAACAACACGAAAAAAAAGGTAATAACACTGCTAGACAATGTTTTTTTTTTTGCAGAAACAAAAAAAAACATAGTAATTTGTTTAGTCTAAGGAACAGAAACGACGGGAAACATGAATGATTTACTTGTGGTGATTTGGAAGTTAGCGCGATACTATTGTAGTTAGTCCGCAAAGTGAGTAGACCAAATATCACGGTACTATTGTAATTGGTCCGCAAAGTGAGTAAACCAAATACCGTTGCTTTATATGTGAATGAGACAACCACACCCACACTAGTGTCCACTGCATGTAAAAGAAATGGCCTCACCAAAAATTACTTGTGTCTGTCACGAAAAAATGGTGTATGCGAACCGCTGATGAATCCCAATAACGATTTGCTACCACCATTATACACGAATATCGGTCTCATCTCTTTAAAAACAAATGTACAAGGTTGGACCTGCATTTAAATTCAGAAATGTCTAATTTATATTGTAAATCGAAGTCAATCCCGAATTTCGACTGTGGTTTGCGTGTTTAGTACTCCAAAATCTAAAAATTAAATAGCCTTTCATTTTGTTTAACAAAATGCAGAGCAGAGCAATTAAGTGCAATCAACAATACAAGACCACCACTACCACTCCGTTTCACCTTACATCAACCGATCTAGAAGATTAGAAGAAGTCGATAACAGGGCGATCGCCGATGTAAAAAAACCGGCATCTTGTGGGCCATCAGACGGTGGAATTTACTGGTTTTTCCCTTACCTCGAAAAGAGTTATGTTCTCTGCATAGAATCAAACGCGGAATAGGCCGCACTGTATACGATATGCACAAATGGGGTCTAGCAGAGTCGCTTTTCTGTGAATACGGAGAAATCCATACCATGAAACACATAGTTAAAATCTGTCCACTGTATGTGTTTCTTGTAGGCGTGCAGGAGTTGCACAAACTAACACCAGACCCTGTAACCTTTCTATAGGTGACACATGATTATGCATAATTAGGAATGAATGTGAACTTGAAACTGATTAAGTAAGATGAAGAAGAGCACTCTGAAGTGGGTTGAGCATGTAGAATGAATAAACGAATAAAGAAAGACTAACAAAACAAATATACAGTACAAATGTGAATTAAAGGTATAGTAGAAGAGGTCCTTGGAAAATATTGTTGGATCAAGTGAATTATATTTTGAAAAGAGGAAATGTAAAAACTCAAAGTAGAAGAGGCGAAATATGTGTGTCGCGATAGAAAAGCTTGGCACTCTAACATTTTGTCTATCCCGACAGGGAAACAGTGTGGTGGTTTGTATTATGTATGTAAGAATAATACAAAATTTGAGTAAAAATAACAAAATACCTCTCAATATCACTCCGTAAGTGTTCCCAGAATTTATGTTAGACAGTTACTAAGCGCTAGGACAAGTTTACATAGGAAAAATTACAACCAGAACCCGGCGAGAACAGGCACGGGCGTACTGTTGGCTTAGTGGCATTCAAGTATTCAGAGTTTTGCGGCGGTATAATGAAGGCACCTCTAAAATGATCATTAGTAACTAAATAACGTCAGAAAGATATAATATATTATGGCAAATGTAATGCTAACCATAAGACCACGGCGCCATCACTTGTAACGAGAAGGATTATGTAGTAAGATGTGTTATGTCCTGAGGCACAAGTATACGAGTATATTATATAATATTATGTTATAGAAGGAATTTCAAGAATCTTTCCTTAGCAGCTGCAACTAATTATTTGTACAATTCTTGCATAACAAAATTGCACAGATTGGACAGTCAATATGAGCATTGTATGGATTTTAACTTGACTTAAAGGAGTAAAGTGAAGAAGTTGTTCTTGTCGGGATGAATTTTATAGGGTTGCTTTGGTGTGTTGTTCGTCTTATACTATTTTTTTTTCTATTGCGTAACACTAATTATGTTAAATTTTATTTCCTGTAGTTTTTAATATTTTGTATCAAAAAGTGCATTTGACCCTTGAAACATAATAAATAAGTGTGTATTTTTATTATACACAATTAAGTTATACATGTATAATGAAAACATAATTACTGGAAACATTTAAAATGTCCAGCGTTTTTTTCTGATCATGGCCTTGATCCTGGATCATTTACGCTCAAACAGAGATAGTTTATTGACCTTCCAAGTTCACCGTTCTTCTTTTTTTTGCGTCGTCCTTTACTGTCCATGCAGCGAGACTCGCGAAACGGTTATAAACCAATGTTGAACTCGATCCGCCTAGTTATGCTTTAAAAAGCGACTGAAAAGGCTTAATTTCTTGTCAGTAATATGACGTGTTTCATTCCTAATTTTTCTTTCCTCTTCACCGTCCCTTCTTTTTTGTTTGATTGATGATATCTCATTTTTACTTTTATTGTGTATATGTTCATAAATTTCTGCAGTATTAATAATCATTTGAATGTTACGTTACGACTTTATTATATAACGTCCTTTATTTACTTTTATCTGGTTGGTTAGAAGAGATTGCCGTCTGGAAATAAGCCCGACAGATTATTTTTTACAATGAAGTGTTAAATACAAAATAAATAAAAACCCCTGTCGGGCAGGGCAGGGGGTGGAAACTGTCGAGGCAAAACAAGGTAAAGGCTTAATATTGTATCTCAATTTATTGCCGCTCTCGAGCCTTGTCAACGTTTGTAATAATAATCGTCTTAAAGGATTTCCACAGGGGATTGTAGCGAATATAGACAGGCACACCGCGAGGCTCTTTAAGGCCGAGATTATGGTTAGCGTCATATCGAAACCTCCGGCGGATTTTCTTTGGTTTACGTAAAAAATCAACTATCGAAAATTTTCTTTTGTGTCTAGAAGACTTACATGAAAGAAACTATTGATTAACATCAAACTCCTCAAGTAAACACAGAAATAAAATGAAGAAGCATGTAGCGGAAACTAAAGCATGTAGCGGAAACAAAAGCATGTAGCGGAAACAAAAATCTCTACTAATCTTATTCGTCTTGAACCGTTTTAGTACTAAGCTTTTTTCTTCATTTTTTCCTTAAGCGCTACACCGATTGTGTTTATTTTATAATATTTTCCATTTTTATATAAAATAAATCACAACTCATTCAAATATTATGAGATTTTCAAAATTCTTTCAGCGTTTTCTTTACAAAGCCTTACGCCGCTATGATAATAAAATACAAAAAAATTCATATAAAAATAAAACAAAAAAAAATGTATGTACGGAAATGTTTCCCATGAAAACTCCGTACACTGTTGATAAAATTATGGTTCGGAGTATCGGTCCGATTTTTGGGACACCTTACTCCTTCATCGGACATTGTGAGACGGGCGTGGGATAATTTGTTTCAAACTCCGTTAAGTCCCTTTTTGCAACGCGCGTAAATCAAATTAGATCGTTTCACTGGACCGTCATCTTTGTTGCTACGCATCTTTGTAAATGACGCCCCGGCAATGTTTCCAAACCTGCGTTGTTTTGACATCATTTTAACATCTTAAATTTTTAAAGGTTATATTTTTCCAACTAATTATGGTATCTAAAAATAGTGGTAATCGGCGTTCTAAAGCGGACACCATGTTCAAGTGTCGTATCACCATTACGATTTTTTAAACTACATTTGACCACACAAGATCGCCTACTAAAATACATCAATATATGATACATATATTTTTTGTACGTATCGCATTGTTTCCTTTGCGGTAGTAAAAATGCATTAATCATCAAATAAACAATTGATTTTGTTTTATCTTCACAGTGATACCAAAAAAATATAGTCCAAACAATTTGGGTAAACAAGGGCTGAAAAAGCACTAAACTGTTACCTTTCATCATCGTCATCGTCATTACTGGGCCTCGTAGTCGAGGATCCCTTCGCCATTCCAAAATCAATTCAGTTTGGAAAGCGAAGCTGTACCGTATTTTTTTTTAATTTCTTTTTCCTTTAAGTGAGTGATCCGTAGCACACCAGCAAATTCACCGGCCACACCGCTGTTCTGGACCCGGTGGCACCGAATTGAGACGATCGAAGCGCACCAGCATGTTTTCTTTTTTTTTCTTTCTCTTTTTTGAAAAAATAAATATGACGGAAGTCATAAATATCCTTATACCCTCGAATAATTGAAGGGAGAAGCACAGCTTGAAGTTCGAACCGGCAACCCCGCACGGAAGTTCAGTACGTTACCGCGCGACCATGCACCTCATAACCTTTCATAATAATATACATTCAGCACGTTTGAAATTAAGTTTGCAACGAAAATTTAGTCCTAATGTCATCTACCCGAAAAATACAAAACTGCTTTTCGAGCAACATTATTTATACTCGTATTGTTCGACTCGTTCAACAATTTTATTATTTATATTAGGTCCTTACATATGAAATTGGCGTTTTGCCGTACTGGCAACTTTGATCTCAAATATCTTCTCTTTGGTTAGGAATTCCAAATTAAAATTTATACAGCTATTTACTCAAGTATTTGTGTTTCGAAAATTATAATTCATTTGTTTTTTCCTCAATTGTTTTTTTTCTTTGCGTCACTCAGTTTACAAAATGGAAAACTTGAAATATCGCGTTATTTACGAGTACGAGTTCCACCGTGGCACCAGTGCTGCAGAAACGGCTCGAAGGATTAATGATGTGTATGGCGACGGTGCCGCAAAAGAAAACAGTGCGTTTTTGGTTCCAACGTTTTCGTTCTGGAAATTTCGACCTGCAGAAAAAGCCCCGTGGACGGCCGGAGACCAAAGTTGATAATGAAGAATTGAAGGCTATTGTGGAAGCGGATCCATCGCAAACCACGTCCGAGTTAGCTGCAGGCTGCGGTGTTAGTGATAAAACTGTTTTAATCCACTTGAAGCAAATTGGGAAGGTGAAAAAGCTTGAAAGGTGGGTACCTCACGAATTGAGTGAAGCAAATCAACAAACGCGCGTTGACTGCTGCGTTGCATTACTCAACCGGCACAATAATGAAGGGATTTTGAATCGAATCATTACCTGTGATGAAAAGTGGATCCTGTATGATAATCGGAAGCGCTCATCGCAATGGCTGAACCCTGCCGAACCAGCCAAACCATGCCCCAAGCGAAAATTGACTCCAAAAAAGTTACTTGTGAGCGTTTGGTGGACTAGTGCTGGTGTCGTTCACTACAGCTTTCTTAAATCTGGCCAGACGATTACGGCAGATGTCTATTGTCAGCAACTGCAAACCATGATGGAAAAGCTAGCTGCTAAACAACCGAGGCTGGTTAATCGCTCTAGGCCACTGCTGCTTCATGATAACGCTAGACCACACACTGCACAACAGACGGCTACCAAATTAGAACAGCTTCAATTGGAATGTCTAAGACATCCACCGTACTCTCCGGACCTTGCCCCGACAGATTACTATTTTTTTCGAAATTTGGATAACTTCTTGCAAGGGAAAAAATTCAACTCCGATGGGGCAGTCCAAACCGACTTCAAAGATTTTATTGATTCCCGTCCGAATGGTTTTTTTAGTAAAGGGATCGATGAACTACCTATGAGATGGCAAAACTGCATAGATAGCAATGGTACATACTTTGATTAAATAAATATATTATATTTAAAAAAAATCAACTTTATGTTCCTCCCAAACAAAACGCCAATTTCACATGTAAGGACCCAATATTTCATATATTCTGTTCTTTTTTAATGTATGAAGCACACACTGCTGGTTTTTTAATTATTGTTAAGGACCTAATATAAAGAAATATCCTTGTCTTCACTTTCCTTTTACTTACAATTATTGATTTTCTCTTTAATATGTCCATTGTCAAACCTCTCTCATTACTCGTACAAGCCGTGTTAACCCTCTCCAGTGACAATTGTAGACTAAATTATCCGCTAAAAGAACAGTGTCATCAGTATAGGTATATCGATCGTTATTAATTATTAATTATTTATATTAGTACAACGCACGGTCGTTTTAACCATTTAAATAGTTACGATAATCAAATTTAAATTTAAATTCAAAGTGCTCAGGAATACAAATCTAATAATGATAATATTAATAATAATAAAAGGAAAAATTCTGTAGCGCCGTTTAGAGAGCAGTCTCTCCTGAAGGGCGCTCTTACTCGGGATTCTAACCCACTATTATTGATACATTAAATATATTACAAAAAATAAAACAATTCAAGTGATAAGGATAAGAAGGTGGTGACTGCGGCCACTAGATTAGGAACTTACCTACATATGTTTCGAAAAACATATTTGCTATGTTTCGAAAAATTCTGCATATATTTCAAAAAACATATTTGCTAAATAAATCCGTCGAAAACTTACCAAGGGAAGACGAACTACAAAAAAAACCTTTGTAAATCTTCCGATATGTGATAGTAACCCATTCGGCTTTAGGTGTATTGTAGTGTATGTTTGTAGTGGTTATATTCTTTCAAAAAATTCGAAAGGATTTCCCAAAAAGGGTCGTCTTCCAAATGATTCACAAAGCTGACTACACCGCACATTTTTCCAACTCGGAGGCTTACAAAATTTCAACTGAAATGACATTATGAATCCTAGTTTTTTTATGAATAATTAATAAATATAATATAGGTTCTATGTGACATTTCACAACAGTAAAACACCGATTTAGTAGAAATATTACTCAAGAAAACAAACATTAACCAACAATGAAGATTATCAATTCGTTAAATATTACGGGACAATAATATGACTGTTGCAATAACTAAATAAATTCGTTAAAATGACAAAAAAAAACACAATCACGTGTGGAGCAGCTAGAGCAGCGCTTGATCGTGTCTACATGTTAGAAGAAACGATCACGGTGTGGAGCAGCTAGAGCATCGCTTGATCGTGTCTACATGTTAGAAGAAACTATCACGGTGTGGAGCAGCTAGAGCATCGCTTGATCGTGTCTACATGTTAGAAGAAACGATCACGGTGTGGAGCAGCTAGAGCATCGCTTGATCGTGTCTACATGTTAGAAGAAACGATCACGTGTGGAGCAGCTAGAGCATCGCTTGATCGTGTCTACATGTTAGAAGAAACGATCACGGTGTGGAGCAGCTAGAGCATCGCTTGATCGTGTCTACATGTTAGAAGAAACGATCACGGTGTGGAGCAGCTAGAGCAGCGCTTGAGCGTGCCTACATGTTAGAAGAAACGATCACGTGTGGAGCAGCTAGAGCATCGCTTGATCGTGCCTACATGTTAGAAGAAACGATCACGTGTGGAGCAGCTAGAGCATCGCTTGATCGTGTCTACATGCTAGAAGAAACGATCACGTGTGGAGCAGCTAGAGCAGCGCTTGAGCGTGCCTACATGTTAGAAGAAACGATCACGTGTGGAGCAGCTAGAGCATCGCTTGATCGTGTCTACATGTTAGAAGAAACGATCACGGTGTGGAGCAGCTAGAGCATCGCTTGATCGTGTCTACATGTTAGAAGAAACGATCACGTGTGGAGCAGCTAGAGCATCGCTTGATCGTGCCTACATGTTAGAAGAAACGATCACGTGTGGAGCAGCTAGAGCATCGCTTGATCGTGTCTACATGTTAGAAGAAACGATCACGTGTGGAGCAGCTAGAGCAGCGCTTGAGCGTGCCTACATGTTAGAAGAAACGATCACGTGTGGAGCAGCTAGAGCATCGCTTGATCGTGTCTACATGTTAGAAGAAACGATCACGTGTGGAGCAGCTAGAGCAGCGCTTGAGCGTGCCTACATGTTAGAAGAAACGATCACGTGTGGAGCAGCTAGAGCATCGCTTGATCGTGTCTACATGTTAGAAGAAACGATCACGGTGTGGAGCAGCTAGAGCATCGCTTGATCGTGTCTACATGTTAGAAGAAACGATCACGTGTGGAGCAGCTAGAGCATCGCTTGATCGTGCCTACATGTTACAAGAAACGATCACGTGTGGAGCAGCTAGAGCATCGCTTGATCGTGTCTACATGTTAGAAGAAACGATCACGTGTGGAGCAGCTAGAGCAGCGCTTGAGCGTGCCTACATGTTAGAAGAAACGATCACGTGTGGAGCAGCTAGAGCATCGCTTGATCGTGTCTACATGTTAGAAGAAACGATCACGTGTGGAGCAGCTAGAGCAGCGCTTGAGCGTGCCTACATGTTAGAAGAAACGATCACGTGTGGAGCAGCTAGAGCATCGCTTGATCGTGTCTACATGTTAGAAGAAACGATCACGTGTGGAGCAGCTAGAGCATCGCTTGATCGTGTCTACATGTTAGAAGAAACGATCACGTGTGGAGCAGCTAGAGCAGCGCTTGAGCGTGCCTACATGTTAGAAGAAACGATCACGTGTGGAGCAGCTAGAGCATCGCTTGATCGTGTCTACATGTTAGAAGAAACGATCACGTGTGGAGCAGCTAGAGCAGCGCTTGAGCGTGCCTACATGTTAGAAGAAACGATCACGGTGTGGAGCAGCTAGAGCATCGCTTGATCGTGTCTACATGTTAGAAGAAACGATCACGGTGTGGAGCAGCTAGAGCAGCGCTTGAGCGTGCCTACATGTTAGAAAACATTTAATCATTAACACGACTACAGAAAGTATGAAAAAGAAGAACGTACATATGTACATGTTTTTCTCATTTTCTTAATCTACATGTACATGGGTGTGGACTGAAAAACATCTGGTGTCCTCGCGGGTGGGCTCGCCCTATATTGATGGGGTGTGTCTCAGCCGGGGGGATGTTATGGGATAAGCCCAGGCCTTTTGATAGCTTCTCTTTTAAATGTATTTTCTGCTATTTATCTTAACATATATATGTGATTTTGGAATTCATTTATATATATTCGTACTATGTTGCTATCAATAAACCTATATTTATTTATTTATATTTATACGACCTATCATACATATAAAAAGGTTACATTTGACCGTTCAAGACTATTCCATATTTTATTTCATCCAATGCCTTATTAAAAATGGCTTCAGAATAAGCATGAAAAATAATAATGGAGAGTATGCATCCTTGTCGTACTCCGTGACATATTCCCTCGCAGACCGATGTGAGCATGCTTCCAAGATACAAAATCTCCTTAACTTGCTCTAAAATAAAGCTTTAATCGATTTAGATTTAGTTTCTTCGTATCATCTACCCCTTATCCATCAAGCCAGGGCTGCAGCACTGCCACGGTACTCCTCCAGATGATGTACGAATATTTCCGGGATCTCTTAGGAAGGGTTTCCCAGTCCAGCTGAAGTATTTCCTCGCACTATCATTTCATCTGCCAATAACACGCCGTTCTTGGCCTACGCACTGGAAATTTTTCTATTGACTTTATTAGTATTATTGGGTGTTTAGACGTGGCAATGTATGCTAGGATAGAATGGAGTGGAAATCTGTTCTTTCTTCCTGTCCCAATGAGGACATGGCGCGATGGTGATGTTGACGATGAATATTATCTTGGCATCCGTTTTTGTAATCAGTAGTTACACACTAACTTACATTTTGTAATCAGTAGTTACTCGCTAACTTACATTTTGTAATCAGTAGTTACACGCTAACTTACATTTTGTAATCAGTAGTTCTACGCCAACTTACATTTTGTATCATTTTTATTCCTGACTTGCCGATGCCGTGGTCTAGCGGACATGCTTGATTAGCACCTACTCGTAGATATGCTGGGTTTGATTCACGAGGATTCACTTCCGAACTGATTGTACTGGCGCTTATTTGCTGCCTGGCATAAATTCTCGGAACTCTCTTGGAGTTACGTATGTCACGCAACAGCCCTGTATAAATCCTAGGGGTAGTTTGTTTATTCCCGGTTGTATTGAACTTTTGTTAAATCGATTCCACATTTTTCTGAAAAGAATATTCACGTTTTATTACCCTAATGGGAACGGAACTACTCTGAATGGAACACATTTGAAACGTATAGATTTCTCTTTCTTTTTATACGAGTATATATATGCTCCTCCCACATAAGGATGATTTTTGTCATTAAAACCAAAAATTATATTATTAGAGAATCCGTATCATATTTATTTATTATTTTGTGCACATTGACAATTAAATACATAATTCATTTGTATTTTGGTAGCGTGTTGCCTTAATTACATAATGTTTGTATCACAATATTGGTCTTCACTCCCGATATCATAAACTTAAGTAATATAACGAAAGTACTTCTACAATCTCTTGACAACTTGATAATTGGATCCTAAAATTTGAATCTTGAGAGCAATCTGAAGGCGCTATCTCAACGAGTTATCTCAAACTTGACCCCCATCAAGTTTATTGTATTAATGTTCAAGTCCAACCCTTACTCAAGAAACTGAATACAACTATCATTATTGAATTGCTTTTATCAAAAAGGGTTTGGATATGTTCGAAGATTTTCACAGCTGTTTTCCACCAGCATTAAATGTTTTACGGAATCGTTTCAATACCTCCATGGCCTAGTTGTTAAGACGCTTATCTTTCGACCTGAAGGCTGCATGCATTTTCTATTTCCACTGAAACCCAGATTTGAAAATAAATGTTTTCGGTCTGGTTTTCACTTAAAGCCTTATAAACATCCTTTAATTGTTTGAAAGAGATTACCACATGGCAATAATTCAACAAGGTTATACTGATCGCAAAGAAAGGGTATTATACATGATTTGCTCGGGTACTGATATAGCTGCCAGACGTGATTTGTTTTATAATAGTGGGTTCGAGACCCGAGTTGGAGCGCCCTTGAGGAGAGTTTGGCCTCGAAACGGCGCTATATAAAATTTTCCTCTGAATTGATATTGAAAATTCTGTGTTTAGTTGACTTGAAATGTTGGCCGACGTTTCAATGGTATTGCAGCCTTCATCCTCAACAGAGATAACATCAACGATGATAATGTAATGTACCTTAAACCCGCATGCCTTTTAATTTTGAAAAGATGCAGACAATACAATTAGATAAATTTAAAATTGCCATGTAGGGGAAAGGGGGGTTTTCGAAGCGTTCGCTGGGGCCTTTGTACTGTGTTTTACATTACAGTCGTGAAAGTGGGTGGCTGAGCGTGCCAAATAGGTTTTCACGTTGCGGTCGCGAGTGCAAATGGTTCGGTGGTTACTTCTTGCGTGCTTACCATATTCAGTAATGTTTTTTTTAATATAATTCTGAATATGAAGGCTAATTTCTATCTTCCTCTCTATCATCACAATGTTTTTTTCTCCAAACAACTCCAAATATAAAAAAAAACTATATCCCACATCCGTCTCATAAGTCCGATTAAGGAGTAAGGTGTCCCAAAGTCGGACTGATACTCCGAACGAAAACCATCATCGTCACCTTTTTCGAACTTTTTCACGTGCGTTTTCGAAACGTCGATCATCATTTAACCCGGCTCAACACGGCAACAACTCCGAAAAAAAATTAAACTAACCAGGGCTTAAATTTTAATATGGATCAAACTAACGAAGAAATACTATACGAGTTTATGATATCTACCGATAATATTTAATTTTTGACATCCACTACTGGTTTAAAAATCACAGGAACTAAACTCGCCGGTTGCCGGTTGCTTGCTGCTTCAAATTACAAAAATATTGTTAAAGAGGTGTAAGAAAAAAACAGTCTGAAATTCTATTTTTTTAAATTTGATTTCCACCACGAATCGAACTCGCACTCGCAATGCCCAATTTAGGCATCAAGCGTCTTATGCCCTTCGATCATCGTACCTGTTCGATCGAGAATTTAGTTTACTTAAATAGTTTCCCAAAGCAGTGGCCTGAAGATTCTCGTACATGTGCAGCCAACTCATCCAGTCATGGGCTGCTTAAATCTGGATTTGTATTTTCTGTAGCTTATATGCTGCTTATCATAAATTCTTATATCGCCATTGTATTATACTTTCGTTGTATACAGTACAACCTGGCGGATTACTGACATGTGACAATCTCTTCCAACTAACCAGAAAGGTGTTAAAGAGGCATTAAGGGAAAACCAGACTGGAATCCTTTTTTTTTAATCCAGGATTTGAACACGCAATCTCCGGGATAGGAGACAGGCCACGGAGGTTATCTCGATATTAAACAACACAAAAATAAAGCTATTTAAACTCTGTCGAACGAAAAGCTGTAGATGATTAAATCTGCCGATTGTCATGAAAGTTTAATCTCTTTGCCATCGGAACTTAGGTTTGATCTATCAAGACTCGATGCTTGCTAAGGTGCAACAGGTTGCCTATATTATATTAAACCAATATAATACACGTAGGCGTCTTAAATCCATAAAATGGCTAATAATCATACTCAACCACGAGGGATACTCTATCCTATAACATCCAGTCTTCTAGGGTTCTACCTTTCTTCCACTTGTCCACCTTCCTTTCATATATCCGAGACTATATGTGAGGGGTTGTAGCCTTTAGATAGCTTATTCTAAATTTAAAACAGTATGCTGGAAATTGACCCGGCAGGTATATCAATGTTACAACTCCGTGGCCTCGTTGGTAAGACGCCTGTCTTCCAACCTGGTGACTGTGGGTTCAATACCTGTTATAACCTAGATTCTTTTATACGCATTTGAATGTGGTTTCCACTCAGGCCTCTAAAAAATATATTTCTGGTTAGTTTTAAGATATTGCTACATGATAATATACACGCTAGGTAGTACTGTATACGACAAAAACATAATACAGTACAATAAATATAAAATAAGGGAATCTATATCTATGGTGGTTTTACTGTTTTAAACAGTTATCCTTTTGTGTATTTTTTTCTCTTTAGAACCTTTTTCTCAACACAGTTTTACTTCAGAAATCCCTGAAATTTCAAGCGGGTTGAACATTTTTATAAATGAACCCTGAACAAAGCAGTTTTCATTTTTTCCTACGACCAGAATTTTATTATTTTAAAAAAAGATTTATTAAGGCTTTCCGTTCACGCGAGTGTTTTGAATTTCATATTATGTATCAAATATATTATAAAAAACATTTTATTCAACGATGAATACAATATATTCTCAAAACCTTGCGTCTTTTGTGATCCACAAAGCGAGATGGAAATATAAAAGAAAATAACGGAGTTAAATTAACTTAATGTAATTTGTTTTATCAAACACTGTTTATTCTTCTTTTTGTAACGGTATATCCCTACCGGTTCCAAGGCCTTATCATCAGGGGAGCACAAACAAGTCTTGAATAAACAGTGTTTGATAAAAACAAATTACAATGTCTTTAAACCTCCACAATGTCGGTGCCTTAACTATAAATAATATAATAAATTAACTTAAGTGTACAAAGCCCGCTAAACATGAGGCATGTAAATACATTTTTACAGCTTTTATCTTGTTCTCATTTTTTTTACTAGCACAATACAACTTTTAAAATTGACATAATTTTAATAGAAAGGAGAATCTTTAATGGAAAGCAAAGTACATGACACTACTAAAATTCATCCATTTTGTGGAAATAAATCACCAATTCACTGGTCATTATATCCCGAAAGTAGATCATGTATTAGAGTAAACAGTGCCCTGACTTAGTGGTTCAATATTACAAAAGAGGTAAAGCAAGGATGTGTTATGTCACCCTGGTTGTTTAATATTTTCATAGATGTATATGTGAAGGAACTTCAGGGTTCAATGGGTGACATACAAATGTCGAATGAGAATAAATGCGGATTATTTAATGTTAGCAGAGCATGATGATGAGTTTGATAAGTAAATTGTGTGAGAGGTGTGAAGAGAAAGATCTATGAATGAATGTTGCGAAGTCCGAAGTCATACATACAATCACGCCGTGTTCCTTGCTGGGTAAGCAGAATGAAAAGATCTCCAAACTTTTCTATCTAAGCATACAACTTTCGCCTCCTCCACATTCATACATCTCGTCATGCACAATATTATAATATTCATACTTCTCACTTAAACTTCTTTCAAAATTTGGTCTGTTAGGTTAGCCCACATTTTCCTCGGTCTACCTCTTCCACGCAAACCTTGCACTTCTGGGTTATACACTCGCTTAGTCATTCTTTCATCATTAATTCTCTCCACATGTCCAAACTATCTTAAAGCTTTTTTCAATATACTTAAAACATTAATTTTATCCATGCGTTCATTTCTAATGTCTTCATTCCACCTTATTTTATACATTTCTAATGTCTTCATTCCACCTTCTTTCATACATTTCTAATGTCTTCATCCCACCTTATTTTATACATTTCTAATGTCTTCATTCCACCTTATTTCATACATTTCTAATGTCTTCATTCCACCTTATTGCATACATTTCTAATGTATTCATTCCACCTTATTTCATACATTTGAACTCCACAAATGTTTCTTAGTGCACGCATAACCACAGCATTAACCACAGCACGCATAACCACACCATTAACCACAGCACGCATAACCACACCATTAATAACCACAGCAGCTCTTATCCATATTAATCCAGTCATGATGATAGAAACTATTGCCGTCAGCTATTCGGTGAGCTCATCGTTATCTCTCGATCCAGAAATCTACGGCGCCCTATTAAGAGTATAGGACAGGGATTGCGAACCTATGATACACATGTCACGAAATGACACATGTGTCACGAAATGACACACCAGCAGTTAGTTATTCAACTAAATAAACTAGTGTACTACTTCAGTGAACTAGTTTATTTTACTGAACGACCGAAAAAAGGTTCATTCATGTTAGTAAACTACTCTTCCCATCTCTAATACAATACGCATACGCAGCGCGGGTCCCTTATGTCTCACGCACGCCTGTCACTTTATATGTGAGCGAGCGAAAAACAGAAAGATTTTAGCGAAACGTGAGGTAGAGAGGGTGTCTTGTGTCCCAGTGTCTTGCATTGTCGTTGTCCCCGAACAGATTACGCGACGGTCTTGAAATATGTAATTATTTTTCGATATACTCTTATCAAAATGTCTGAAAAAAAAAACAAAAATTGAGTAATGAACCAATAGGAAAGTGGATGATTGTATCAGGAAGAATGGTTATTGGAAAAAAATAACTGTTCATTTTGTCTTATTTGTAATGAAAGTGTCGTGACACGTACCTTCAGTGTTAGACGTCATTTTAAAACGAAACATAATGATCTTTTGTTATTATCAGAAGAAGAAAAGAGTGAAAATTAAAATTAGGTCAGATAAATAATTATATTTATCTGACAAAATTTAAAGTAACATATGTCAGATAAATAATTATACAATATTTATCTGACACGCGAAGAATTGGGCTTATTCTTTGACACTCGCCACAAATAGGTTCGCCATCCCTGTATAGAACGTCCCGAGAAGTGCGATTGCGCAACACCAAAGCACTCAAAAATTAACTCAATCTATTATAATACGTGTACAAACATATGCTTTAGGTTGACTCCAATTTAGTTTATTATCTATTATAACACATCAATATATTGTAATACATTTCGTACAATTATCAAATCTTTCCACACATTGACAGTCGCAACCTATTTTATTGTATGCAAACACTGATATACGAGTATGTTATACGGTATAGTCAACAAATTTATAATTAATATTCGTATTTATATGTATTAGGTCAAAACAAATATACTTGTATGTATAATATTTCAGTTATTTGTGGGTTTAAGGTTTCTGTGAACTCTCGACTGTGGTGTGTTTTTGGTGCTTGTGTGCGGGACATTGTGGGATTGACTATTTGGTCGGTCTGGAATGATGAAGTATGCGGGGTTTGACTTGCGTAATGCATACGTGTGATTGAGTCTCACTGTTTATCAAGTTGATGAGAGTATGCAACGGGGTATTGTATAATCATTAATCAGAAAAAAAACATCAATTTATTTTTCCATGTTATATGTTATGTCCTCAGTAAAATACAGGTAAAAGCCTAGTTTACTGGGGACATGATAAATAAAAGGCAACAAAACCAGATCCATATAAATTGTGTGTTCACTTTAAATTATATGTAGTTTTTTTCATACCTGGTGAGTTTATTGGCACGGTAACGGAAGAGATCGCCACGTGTCAATTAACTCGCCAGGTTGAACTGTATACAACGAAAGTGTAATACAGAGTGGCCCAGAATAAAGTTCACTTTTGATTAATTCATACTAAAATAATGCTTTGTTGTTAGCAACTTTAATTACTGCAAACATGTAATAAAAGATTGGGATTTTTTTTTCAAATAATAATATCGTCGGAATTACCACTATCGTGTCCACCATATTCGTCTAATCTGGCTCAAAACTTTTGAAGCACGCGCCTCCGTGTTTCCCGAAGTATCGCAAAAAATCGAGTGAAGACAAATCAGGACTTCGTGGTGGCCACACAGTGTTTCTTCTTCACAAAATAAGTTATCCGGGGAACATATCTTGAATCACTTCCAAACTGTTATTGGTTGTGTGACAAGTGATCCCATCATGTTGAAATCACGTCCTCGAATTGTACCCAGGAAATTCTTGCAATTTCAGTCATAAACTCTCAGCATTTGAATGTAACATAACACTCCGAATGAACTGTTATTGCTTGTCCTCGAAGAAATAAGGACTGATTCTGACATGGCTGCCCAAACTGTTATTTGTGTACAATGGAGTACTCTTTGGTGTTTCAGTCTTGGGTTTTTATCGCTCCACTAGCGGCAATTTTGCGTATTAACTAAGTCATTCAAATGTGATTTGTCTGAAAAAGTATGTTGTTAAATCCATAGAAGTTGAATTTTATAGGGATAGAGTTTTAAGTCAAGCTATTAAATTCGCTGTAAGGTGGTACGCGGCATCGCTAATGTAAGGTGGTACGCGGCATCACTAATGTAAAGTGGTACGCGGCATCACTAATGTAAGGCGGTACGCTAATGTTGACAAAACAAAAGTGCCATTTGTTCTGAACCGCTCTATACAATATGTTACGAATGTGTGATCTATGTTACGAATGTAGGCAAATTCATTCAAAATCCAAGTAAAATGGAATTTATCTGGGTGGTTTCTGTCTTTCGATAGACAAATAGGTTATATGATTTCTTCGGACTTCTACAATCTTAGAGAGCTCATTTTCATACGTCGATATCTTCCAAAATAAAAAATAAAAGCTCTCATCAATATTTTTTTGTATGGCGTCTGGGTTTATATTTATTCTGGTTTGCCTGATTTACAAATTGTAGACTCCAGTCTGTTTCTAATACAGCTGCTAGGCTGATATGTAGTAGTCATAAATATATTGACTCATGACTCATGTGTCGCGAACGGATTAATTTCCAACTTTGTCTCGTTGTATTAAAGTCCCTTAATGGAATGTCTCCATTGTATCTTTCGAATCTGTGTAAGAGATGTTGCTTCGGAGAGGAGTAGAACTTTGAGGTCGACTTCATCTTCATCGAATAAATTTATTGTTTCGTATCGATCCAATAGGGGGGAATATTATGGCAGGGTGTTTGCAATTTCTGATTGTGTCGTAGAATGGTCTACTTCTATGTCTCTGGTCTACAAGTGTTAGATATATGGGTGGCATCTGCAGCTTTAGGAAGCAGTAGAAGACAACCTTTTTTAGGATGTCTCATCAAAATGTATGATTATATGTGTATATTAACACTACACACGTACACTACATTCCATCTAAAGCCAAATGTGGTAATATCACGTATCGGAAGATCTACAAAGGTTTCTGTGTAGTTTGTTTTTCGTTGGTGTTTTCTGCTGTTTTCTCACCAAATATATGTTTTTTTTCTAAACATATGCAGATGCGAGGGAGTACCTAACCTAATAACTGCAGCAACCACCTTCCCATCTTTACACTCAACTTATATATTTATTTTGTTATATTTTTAATCTTTCAATAATAGTGGGTTGGAATCCCGAATAACTGCGCCCTTAAGGAGAGTCTTCTCTCTAAACGGCGCTGTATAAATTATTAGTTTATTAATTTTTAATAAAATAAATAAAACATTTATTTGTTATTCACAACTGCTTTATTTGAGTTCACTACCGGTTTCAAAGACCTCCGTCTTCCTCGTCAGGTGAAGATGAACTAAATTATGTCTAAAAAAATATTTTTTTCTTATTATAATAGATACAGGAGAGGGGTGTGGAGTGAAGTGGCTAAACTAAAAAAATAAAACAGTGGTGAATACAAAATAAAAATAAGGTTTTTATTTATTTTATTAAAAATGTATAAACATGACACCACAAAGTAAAACAAACGTATTTTCTAAGATTCAAGAAATATTGAATTTTTATTATTAACTTTGCAGGAATATACACGCCATGTTGTACTCTATCCAACAATAATATATACGACTTTAAGTATGAGTAAACATTATTTCCTTTGGATTTGATTATAAAACGAAAAAAATCATCCCAATTTTTAGATGTTCGTCACTGAACCAGTTAGCCGAACTTTAATTAAAAACGTCCCCTCTCATCTCGAGTACCTCCGATGTGAGAATCTCAATGTCGGATAGAATTGAGAGTAAATAATTTATGGAGCGACCTCGTTCAAGCGATCGGAGTGCCGTAAAATAAATAACAAGAAATCTGCGATGCTTTTCGCCCCAATAAAACCGCTGGAGTGTTTTGAAACTGAATATTGATGAAGTATCTCGCCAGACAATATATTATTTCAATTAAATGTTTGAATATTAATACACAAGGACATAAAGATAAAGTGGCTTCAAGCATGGACCTAAAATCAACCATGAAATGGGGGTGAACTCATTGACGATCCGACAAAGAATTCATCGGGATTCTTTGATCTCCTCAGAAGAATTTGCGTGAGAGTTCGAACCAAACGTGGCAGATTTGCATTAACGTGTTCCTCGCGGGAAGCACAAACGCCTGTGATCTGATCTGTAGCATTCCTTTGTGTATTTTACGTAATGTTTAGTTTATCTCCTTTATTTAATAAGTCTCCTTAAGAGTAATGACTATTATTTATTATCAGAAAATTACTTGAATGTCATGTTTACTTGGTGGTGTAATCAAATATCAGTAGTTCTAAACAAAATACGCGTTTAAACTTAGAAATTAAAAAAACGCCGAAATTGTGCCGCGCACAGGATTCGTGGAATTTGATTTTTAACGCGGTGTACAGGTTAATGCTACATAAGTAGGAATCAAAAGATGAACCCTATTATGACTACAGACATCAGACCATATTGTCAATAGAATGTTCGATTATTGGTGATATTGCTGATTCATTGGTGATATTGCAGCACCTGGCAACACCAGCTGCTATTTGATGTTTGAGTGACCTGAATTTGGGCTTCTTTGATATTTGACTAACCTATCATTACACGAACGGATACGAAAAGAGAATATTTATTGGGGATTGTCTTCAAGTACCTAGGTAGATATTTGTCGTCTTAATTGCTGGGCCTCGTAGTTGAGGATCCTATCGCCATTCTAACGTCAATTCAGTTGGAAAGCGAAGGTGTAGCGTGGAGTCTTTTTTAAGTGAGTGAGCCGTTGCACATCAGCAAACTCACCGGCCACACCACTGTACAATGTCCGAAGACACACTGACATTTAATTTGATTACCTTTATAGTTTGGGGTTGGAGTCAATGGTGTGCCAGTATTTTAAACTTGTTTAATTTTGTTGATTGATTTCTTAAAAAAATCACAGATATTTGAGTAAATTGTAAAATAGAATACTATAACATCTAATTTGGTATAATATATCATTTGGTATGACAGTCTGTATGTAGCAGTTTTCAGTATCATATGACAATGAAGCAGCCTTCAGTATCGTATGTCAATGACAGTCTGTATCTAGCAGCCTTCAGTATCGTATGACAATGAAGCAGCCTTCAGTATCGTATGTCAATGATAGTCTATCTAGCAGCCTTCAGTGTCGTATGACAATGAAGCAGCTTTCAGTATCGTATGACAATGATAGTCTGTATCTAGCAGCCTTCAGTATCGCATGACAATGATAGTCTATATCTAGCAGCCTTCAGTATTGCATGACAATAATAGTCTGTATCTAGCAGCCTTCAGTATCGTATGACAATGGTAGTTTGTATCTAGCAGCCTTCAGTATCGTGTGACAATGATAGTCTGTATCTAGCAGCCTTCAGTATCGTATGACAATGATAGTTTGTATCTAGCAGCCTTCAGTATCCTATGACAATGAAGTAGATAAAGCATTAGAGACATTTTCAGACTCATGTTTTGATTTTTTTCAAAAAGATTTTGGGTTTATTTAGTGTTCAAGTTGCAAATTATATTTTAATTTGAGTACAATTTTTTGTTTCAGAATGAATTGAGTCAAACATTCCGACACTCATGAGGACACCTGGAGTGTGACCATCATGATGTTCAACATTGCAGTCTTCCATAGATTAAGTTTAGAATAAAGTCATGTAGAGGTAACCGTCTCAATTAAGAAGGTTTGTGATTTTTTTTTATATGTAAAAACATGTCCATGTTGTAAATGTAAGTAGTAATATAGTAGTCCTCCCTAATCTGCGAGGGATGCGTTCCAAAGCCTCCAGCGGATGCCTTAAATCGTGAATAGTACTGAACCCTATATTTACTAGGTTTTTCCTTTATAGTAATTGTTCCATTTTCGCAGGCAATTGGCTTCAGAAACACAGCACGTGAATGAAAACTGCTTAAATAGAGCCATTGAATGCAATGTAACGTATTGTTACTAAGTTAAAAAAGCTTTTCTTATAAATCTATATATTTGGTTACTGATTACTAATAAAACACATTTTGATGTGCATTACACAATTTATTTAGAGGAAAGAAATTATGTACTCGTAACTTACAATTTTCTGTACATATTCATTTAAAATCACTCTCGCTGGATGAATCTTCCATGAATCTGGAACTGTTGCCCCTCTTACAGTTGTAGCAAATCAAGAAACATAATAACACCGTGTAGCAGTAGCAAAAAATTAAAATATCGCTTTCGAAGCTAAATGATTACTTAATAGATATCATTATTTTAAATGAACATTTAAAATTTCAAAGATAATAAACTGCTTTAAAGTGAATTCGCGTAAATTGAAGTATTACTGTACATGCATGATACATCTCTGATAAAGTTTAATTTATAAATTAGGCACAGAAATAGATTTACCTAATAATGATGTGAAAGAAATAGATTTACCTAATAACCCGTCGTGATGAGATTCGCCGATTACAGTCGCGACTGTCACGGAAACGAAATACTACCAACGAGTTGGGAAAATTTTCGACACGTTTTAAGTGAACCATTTTCGCAATAAATTTGCGGATCATGGACGCAAAGATGCATCAAGGGTCGCTATAAAAAGGGGGGATCTGGATCAAACTGCCAGTTCCAGCCAAGGATCAGTCACCAGCCAGCAGCCGACCAGTCAAGACGTCTCTACTATAGCTCTCCAACTTTCTTCACCTGGCTGACTTCCCCGGCTGCCTTTGCCCTGCCCGGACCAGCTTTACCGCTGCCTAGAACTGCCTGCCGTCCCGCCTGGGCCAGCATTGCCGCTGCCTGGAGCCGTCCTCGCCATCCAGCCCGGATCAGCATTTTCGCCCACCTCGAACCATTTTAGCTCCATTCCCTGAACCACTATTTTATTGTGTTGTCATGGTCGCCCTTAGCCCCTTAAATACGCTCCTCCAGTCACGGTAGTAGTACCGTAGAAACTTACATTTCATTTCCATTACTGAGAGGTGGAATCAAGAACAATTATAATAATATACTATAATAAAGGTTATGTAAATGTGGTCTCTCTTTCTCTCTCTTTAAAAATATCATTTTGTACTGTACTTATATCTCTTCTTCTTGTAATGATGTGATAAAAGTGAGGTGAATGACGTAGGCATTGTTACTTAGCATCATGCATCAATTGACCATCTGGTGTTATGTTGATAATTCCAATAAATACTTTTGGACCGTGGTTGACCACCGGTAACTGAACCCACAGAAAGCAAAACCACAGATAAGGGAAGACAGCTGTATTGCTAAATCTTCTGAGTCATTAACACTTAATATGATGAATAATCTAGATTAAGAACTCGTTTAAGAACTCTTTTCTTTAGTTAAAATGTTAGATATTCATAAGGCTTGTGAATTATCCAGTCACCATTGCTTTGTTTTTCATTTTCCACTGTTATGTTTTAATTTTATTTATGGCAACATTATTAAGACTATAAAACTTCATAATTAATTAATTATCCGACCAATTCAACTGGGGTTATAAATTAAATGTTGTAAATTAAACTAATACCAGTGTATTTGTTTAAATGCCTCTGGCGTTACTTTGTGGAACTCGATAATTACAATAATATAAATTTAAAACACAGTTTCATTGTTTTACGATGATACAGCAATTGTTAAATGGTATTTTGTTTCCTTTGCTTATTCTTTTAATTATTTTTCTTTATTTATCCTTTGCTTTTTCTTCATGAACATATGACAATTCAACTTGATATAGATATTAACAGCATTCACACTTTATAGCTATAAATAATTAAGATTTAATGGTAAAACTCCCAACACATTCAAATGTTTAATAATATGAATTTCTTTTCTCATGCTTTTTCCTTTAAAACTAAAATTCTGATGACGGCGGTAAATGGGAAAAAATTTACATAATATTTCATGCTCTGTTGTTACCGTCATGCAAACGGTTTAGGGAAACAAGTATGAGTAAGTCACCACTTAACTTAACGCTCGAAGAATAATTTAGTTGGGATTTTTTAAATAATTGGCAGATATCCAGGTCAGTACCATGACCCAGGTCATCAGTCAGAATGTTGCCATTGTATTAGATTAATGCAAAATTAATTGGCATCATGCCATTACCATGTAAGGGTAGGCAGAAAGAACAAAACACCAGACTTTCCTATTTTGATACACATCCTTCGCCTCTTCTACATCCACACACATTCACGTGCAACTCTATATGAGCTTGTATTGAATGATTCTATTTTTGACAGAATTGATCCCATTTGACATATTTTTAAACATGGAGAATTTATTTATTTTCTCTTTTGGTATTTTGAAAGAAAAATATGTTTAGTGGGTTGAGTTTTTATACAAATATTATTTTCTTTACTGAACCCACAAAATACATATATATGTTATCATCAAGTCATGTACCTTTCGGTGTAGGTATAGAGGACACATCTCCACGTCTTTCTATCTATGAACACAGCTCTTACCTTGTCCACATCTATACATTTCATCAAAGATGCTCTCCTATTTCTCAACCTTCTTACCTTTTCATCAGTTAAAATATCTCGTTCTACTCGTCCCTCTCTCTGCATGAATTCCAGACAAAAATATTTGTTCCATACATCTTTCGCAACTCATTCTCTCAATGTTGTATACATCTTCTTATCTCCTTGAGTATCCATAGCTTTCCTGATCCAGAGCTACTTCAGAACTTTCCCTCCTCTTACAATACAACTCTGGTTGTATTGTAACTTGCTAGGGGCAGAGGCTTTAGAACAGCACTCGGCAACCTATATGCACTGAAGTGCCACTTTTTATTTTTTTTAAGTATTGGACACTGTGTGCCTGCCACTGACAGATCCAGGAACTTTTTATGGGGGGGGGGGGTTTGAAAGAAAAATGTATCTTTAAGAAATTGAATGTATATTTAATTAGTATTATATTACGTCATTATAATTCAAATTACTTACATGGCCCCATGCGCAATATATGTTAAATTGGAAGTCCTGTTCAAAATTATAGCGTGATTTATCGCAGCAAGAAATTTTGGATTATTCCCCTCAAAAACTGGTAATTTTGTTTAAGAAAATGAACCACGCAGTGCGAAAGTTTTTGATGTGCAAAAAGATATGGCTCTAAAATTGGACTCTGCATGGACAGTCAAGAATTTATCGGAATTGTTGTGACCTTTTGTTATTTCTTGTAAAAAGGAGACCATCATCATATATTCACTATTGATGTCTTGGTTTTTTAAAGCTGTGTTTTATAAATATAGCACTCTTGAAGAGATATTTTTTTACTACACAGTGCTATAAAGTTATCTATTTATTATTATTACATATAGATTGATTTATTCCATAGCCTGCCAATCCCTCAAGATGGACTGGCTGTGGTTCCTGCTGAGTGTGGTGCTGGGTGCCCTGCTCATGCTGGGGGCGCAGCTGCTGCTTGTCTCCTGGTACATCCATAGTGCCCCCGATTCAGAGCCGCTGCTTGAGCCCCCGCCCATTCAGAATATAATATTACCAAAGGTAAGTTCTGTTATACCCATTTGAAGATGTGCTCTAAACAGCAAAGATAATCAAAAGTGTCTTATAAATTATGCCGAATTTTACTATAAAAAAGTGGCTATTGACTGCCCTTTAAAATAATCGCAATAGACTCAACAGATCGGATGCCTATCGTATTCATACACTGGAATTATGATATGGAGATTCTCATTCTTGGCCTGACGTGCGAGGATGTGGAACGCCGGCTATGAACTGTTAGGCTAAGAGGATAAATATAGACAGATGCACAGTTTTGGCCTGACGTGCGAGGACATGGAGTACCAGACTGTGAACTGTTATGCTAAGAGTATAACGAAATCTATCACACATATTTTCAGCACTCACAGATTTGAACAAAGTTATGGAAAATTCCCTGTACCCCTGTAACTCAGTCCGCCATTGTCATTATACATGTAGGAATTCATTTGAGAATATGAGTTAACTAAAATCTAGACTAATTCTTGATAAGTTTAGCTGTTAACTCATTATTTCACAGCTATTAGATATTTCACAACACAGTTCATAAATTCCAGGAACTGGAAGACATGGGCTCGAGTGCGGACTGCGCGGCAGCACTCAGCCTGGCACTGCAATTCCTGCTGCAGGAGCTGAAGTTGGCTCCTGCACCGCTAGCCTGGCTGCACCGCAAGCTGTCGCAGGAGATGGAGGATCTTCTCACTAGAACTACCTCCGGGAAGCTACTCGAGTCACTAGTGGTAATTAAGTCTTACTTAAAGCAACCTGTGAATGTTTTATTTTCTAGTATTTCATGGTTATATTACATACAAACTTACCATCATCTCATTTCACTGTAGTGGTACGCAGAGAGGATGGAGTGCCAAACTTTTCTACCACAACATGCATTCCTTCCTTCACCTCCTCCACATCCATACACTTTTTCATACAACTCCTCTTTCTCTTACTCCTTAACTTTCCTTCTTTCAAAATTTCATTCACTTGTTTTATGAACAATGCAAACTCCTTAACTTTCCTTCTTTCAAAATTTCATTCACTTGTTTTATAAACAATACTTGTTTTATAAACAATATATTTATAAACAATACAATATACATTACTTTATTACAATTATAATAATACCTGGTACCATTATAAATACCTGGTACCATATTTTTTATATTATAACAATAATTAAAAAACCAGCAGTGTGTGCTTCATACATTAAAAAAGAACAGAATATATGAAATATTAAACAATCGTAACAAAAATAATTTCAAAGAAACAGGCATATAGAAAATTATATATGTCATCAACATAATACAGGGCCAGTCAAAGGCGGACTGCCCACACTGTACCAAATCATGAATCACTCTTGACATCAGTATGAAAGGGGAATACACCTGCGTTCAACAAATTGAAAAGATAAAAATATTTATTTAGTCCAACGATACTTTTCTCGGTCATCCTCTGTAACGATTCCCACTTATACTTGCGTTATAAATTTGTTTGGTCTGTATTCCATCACCCATTCATTCAACATGTCCAAACCTCCTAAATGTGTTATTGTTCACCGTGCTCAATTTATAAAATCATTTTAGCAGATCTCAACAAATTTATTTATAGACAAAATATAAGCATGAAATACCAATCTAACGAGTTTGATATATTTGTACATATAAAATGGATCTATGATTTTACAATTATTAAAAAAATACAATAAAATGGTTTTGTGGGTTCGGTATTTTTTCAAAACATCCTTTACGTGTAATAACTTTCAAATAGATAACTCTATGATACTCGTATAACCTACAGGTACGCAGTGTAACAATGGGGGACTCAGCCCCGCGGGTGCGCTGGGCGGGAGTTCAGCATGTGGAGATGGGGCCTGAAGGGCGCCTTAAGACCCTAGACCTGCTCCTGGACCTGGACTACTCGGGGGGCTTCCGCCTCGGGGTGGATGCCGGCATGCTCCTCGGCAAGTCTGCTTGCCTCGATATTGAAGGTACAATCATAAGTAATTTATGGTTTTTCTGTACTTTGTATGTATATTCAATGATCATCAAATTTTTTTTTATTCATAATCACTACTACAGTAATCTCATTTGTGCTAACTCACTTTAATATACTAGGCGCTTCCAGAAAGTAAAGAACGATTGCGCACCACGCCCTGCGCCGATACCCCACCACCGCGATCGTATGCGCGCCAGTTAGCTCCTTCCCTCGCTCTTTAGTGCGAGTCGAGTTTTGTTGCTGAACGGTCGTGCGTCTTTGTTCTGTACCCTTTCAAAATGGGTGCGCCCATCGAAAATCCCGCCAAATGTGAAGTGCGTAGTGTCATTTGTTTTGTGAATGCACAAAATGTTCGGCCTATCGAAATTTATAGGCCACTTTAAGCACAGTACATGAATCTTTCCCACAAATTTCACGATCGCTCCTACATGAAATAGTGACAGAGCACCTTGGCTACAAAAAAATGTGTACTCGGAAAAGAAAAACCGAATCTCAACACCAGAAAAGTGATGGCAACAGTTTTTTGGGACCGAAAGGATTTGATCCACGTGAAGTTTATGCCAAGAGAACACACAATAAACTCAGAGGCCTATTGTGAAACTCTTCAATGACTTAGACACGCCATCCAAAACAAAAGATGTGGAATGTTGTCGGGAAAGGTGGTTTTGATTCATGACAATGCGCGGCCTCATGCTTCAACACGAACACAGCGACAACTTCAACGTCTTAAGTGGGAAATTTTTGGACATCCTCCTTACAGCACTGACTTGACACCAAGTGATTTTCACTTATTCCCGAAACTAAAGGAATTTTTGGGTGGAAAACAGTTCGCAAACGATGAAGACCTCAAACAAGAAGTGACATCCTGGCTCAAATCTTTGGCGATAGAAGAGTATAACATCGGAATTGAAAAATTGGTTCCACGTTACAATAAGTGCCTTGACAGCTATGGCGACTACATTGAAAAATAGAGTAAGGTACTGTGACTTAGTAAATAAAGTTTTGTGTTGATATATTTCGTTTTTATTTAGTTATGACAAAACGTTCTTTACTTTCTGGATGACCCACATATTTTGTTCTATTTAGTAGTCTGTCAACATAAACCAAATATTTTCAAGCTTATCTGAAAGGTTTTTTTGGTGACGACTGAATACGTTTTATAATAATTTTTTTATTTCTTCCCTGTAGTGGAGCAGCTATCAGGGCGGGCTCGTGTGAGGTTCACCCGGCAGCCTTACACACACTGGTCCCTGTCTTTTCTGTCCCCCCCGCACCTTCAGCTGCGGGCCAGGCCTCTCCGGGGGCGCCTAGCTGCCTTGCTGCAGGCCCACGCCAGGCGGGCCTTACAGAGGAAGCACACACTGCCTAACTACACTATCAGGTAATGCCACAATTAAAATTGTGGTAACATCTGCGGATTCAAGATATGCTTCTAGAATTGAACTGATCTCCCACAAGAAGTTTCATTTCAAACAAGGAAAAGCTCCATTATTCTGTTGAAATTGCAAGGAAATCCTCGACTTCAAGGCCCAGCAATAACGAGCATGCTACTGAGACTAATGGTAACAACACATGTCTTCCGACCTGGAGGTTGCGGATTTGATTCATGTTTTTTTAAGTTGGTGCACAATTTTATCAGTCTATTTTTCGCTTCAGACCTCTTGAACACCTTTCTTGTTGGTTTGGAAGAAATTTCCACAGTGTAATGCAATACAACATCAAAAATATAAGCAATGCCAAATTGTAAGGTAATGGAATCCTAAATTCAAACTAAGGTACGAGTAGTGTTGTCTGCACTTGGAAATCTTAAATGCCACCCTGTTTAACAAAAATGTTAATCACCTTTTCTCAAAAATATCTGTACCTACATGAATCAAAAGCCCTTTTAAGTTGATATAAAAAAAATCTATTTGGGTATGCTGTTAGAAATATTTATTACTGGAATTCAGTAAAATAACTAAATATAAATATATGTTTTTATTGTGCATATAATTCTTCTAAGAAAAAAATAAAAACGTAGTTTTATTTTGGTCCCATATCTGCCATTGTTCATTACAATATTCAATAAAGCATCCAATAAATATATTTTGCTTTTTTCCAGATACAAACCATTCTTCACAAAAATAGATCCTGCTCAATTGGACCCACCAGCTGAAGATCCCACCTTAAAAATCCAAGGAAGTTTTGAAATCACACTTTTGGAAGTTACCAGACTATTTACTGAAGTCTGGACTGCTACAAAGACACAAAACCAACGAGTATATTGCTGTCTTTCCTTGGATTCAAACCCATGGATATCTTACAAACAAGACGAAGAATGCTCCACATTTTCTTTAGATATTGTTATAAACAAAGAGAGAACTCAACAATTAGGAACAGTATTTAAACAAGTGAATAGTACAGACGTGAAAAATGGAAAGACTTTAGTAATTATAGAGACAGTGGTGCCGCTGAGTGCTGCGTACAAAGCGGATTTAAGAAGAGGGGATATTTTAATTGCAGTAGACAACAAATTAGTTTCTTGTATGAGCCAAGTAGCGAAGATTGTCAAGTCAATTAATAGGCCATGCTTCACGGTCAGAATCGAGAGGAAAGCTAAGAGGATGAACCCGGATGATAGCTCCAAAAGTGCCAAGAAGGAAGAGGGTGGCTCAAAACAGGACACTCTCACGGTTGACGGTGATGACTCAAATGTGCCAAGAAGAGGAAAAAGCAATAGTTTTTCATTTAGGAAAATGTCTGAAGTTTTAGAAAATGCTAGAAATGTCGGTCAAGAAGGAAGGGCGTTGTTGAGAGGTACCCACAGCACCTCCAACTTCCAGGTAACGTATCAATTCTTGTTTTACTCTTATTTTAGCCCTTTGGATGGATTCAAACCAGTATATGTATATTTTATGTAGTCCTGTGTTGTAATCAAATATCACCTTATGAACACTTGAAAGACAGTAAGAATAATCTGAGTGGAATCCAAAACTCCCTGTTAGTTGAGCAAGTCCTTAAGAGATTTTTGCGACACCTTTTTGGATTTTATCCATGGCTCAGTTCCACAATTTTTTTAATGGGTTTGCTTTAGCATTAGAAGTGATCTATACACCTATCTGTACATATACAAATTACTAACAGGAGAAATAACAAACATATTTTTGATTGACTAACTTTTGTTTAATGTATCTTACAATTAGTTATGCCATTGTGAATTTAGATTGTTTTCAAATATGACATATTCACAAAGTGATGATCAAATATGACATATTCACAAACTGATTATCAAATATGACATATTCACAAACTGACTATCAAATATGACATCACACATGAAGTGAACTTGTAGTATGATATTTTTAATATTGATATCTTCCACATCTCGGTAGATATGATGATTAATTTCCTTAATAAACTTCAAAGGGAAGTGAGCCACATCACAGGGAAGCATGAGTATTCATTATTCCTATTGTTATTATTTTTAGATAATTCTAGAACACGAAATCAGAAATATAAAGTTTTAGCACAATTATTTCTCATTTATCTCTATTTTATTGAAAAAATATTATTTTTATTTTTAATCATAAAAAAACAAAAGTTTTCTTTTTCTTTGAAGAATTTATCAATTTGACCAAATAAATATTCATTTACACTCATCGTGTTATATGATTTTCTTTTCTATTTATAGGAACCGGACAAATCATCAGGTGTTTCCAGTGACGTGGCTGCTACTGAAGAATCTCAAAACTTATCAACGGCATCTTCGAAACTCCAAACAAAAGAAGAATCAACGGTTCCCAAAACAACAACTTCACAAAATATCATATCATTCTCGAAACATTCCGATTCAATTCAAATGACATTTGGTTTCGGTTTAAGAAAGCGAAGATGTTCTGTAGAAAATAGAACTTCATCAGACAGTTCCAATAGTAGTACTCCAACAGCATCGAGTCCAGGAACTCCTTCAAAAAGAACAGACAAGATCAAAGAACCGACTATTATCAGATGTAACACCGATTCTGGTGAAAATCAAAGACCAAAAATCCATGGTCTCGAATCTCAAAACAGCGTGTGCATCGCAGAAGTCCAAAGAGATCTTGACAGACAGTCGTTTTCATCTGATACACCGACTAAATTTATTGTAGGTTCGGAAGAAGATTTGACGGAAGATCAAATGAATCAAAAAATACCCACAGTAAAAGTGTCAGACGGTCCCAACATGGCTAAAATCAAAACTGAAGTGAATGAATTCTCGGAGTTGCTTCAGACTTACACAACGAATCAGTTACCTTTATCGGAACACTTGGAGTATGATGAGAGGATGACTTTCAAACTAAATAGGAATCATAGATATTTAAATTTAAATGTTTGGGGCAAAGGCGGAAATAATAGTGATGATGTGCTTTTGGCATATTTAAACATTCCTCTATTGGCCGTACTTAAGGAATGTAGAAAATCCAAAATTGGTCAGTGCGTGCGCAGGTTCACTCTACTTCCTCCCGAAGTCAACTTGACAGTTAGGTAATTGTCTTATTTTGTTTCTCATATTCTTTATGGTATTAAAATTATTATCATTAAATATACTGTTATATATTATGCATGTTATATCAAAAGTAGCAAAAATTATAATACAATACATAATGGTGGGCTGGTGGTTTGTGAAGTGTCAATGTATAGAAAAAGGCAGAATGAAGACATCAGAAATTAATACATTGAAAAAATGGGTGTTTTAAGAATGATGAAGAAAGTTTTAAGAGGGTTTAGACATATGGAGAAAATAAATGACAAATTAGAAGTGAAAGGTGTGTATGGAAAAAGTAGATAAGTTGGACTATGGTCTATAGTTGGATGTCATGAGTCTTACAACTTTTGTCACATAGAAGAAAAATGTTTGACCTCACGTTATTAAAGATTGCAGCTCGTATTAGTCTGGAACTAGCTTAGCTTGTTATGTTACGCATTCCTTGTAAACCCAACTAGCAAAATGTTTTGTTCCATAGTCAAGTGGTTGCAACTATACGAGTATGTAAAATTATTTATACAATTCTTACATAACAAGACTGCACAGATTAGGCAATCAATATAGACATTGTATGGATTATCATGTAACTTTGACTACTTACAGGAATAAAGTAACGAAGTTGTTCTTGCCGTGATGGATTAATTAAATTTTATGGGTATGTATGTTACTGTGTTGAATTCTTCTTGTACTAGTTTTTTTTCTATAGCATAACACTGCTTACAGTGTAATGCTATAGAAAAATGACAGTGTAATGCTATAGAAAAGATTGAAAAATGAAAAATGAATTTTGTTTTTTTTTTGTCTTTTGTTTCAAGATTATTTGGCCAATAAAATAAAATAAAATAAATATCCTGAGCCCTCCCTAACACCATGTATGTCACATTCATAAATTATTTTTGTTCATGTAAATACCCTCTTTAACCCAGTCAAGTGGGCATAGTACAATAAAAAATAGAAAATACAATTAAAATATAAATCAATTTTAAAAGTTTATCAAAGGTTTCGATAAAATTTAAATCTTTAGGACAATAGACCACACACACTCATTATGGGTGGTCCATAGTAACATAACACCAGTCTGACCTAAGCACTACTCTTATAACAAACCGGGATCATTCCCCCTGAAGAGAGCCTCAGGATAGGAGATAGAAACACATGTAGCGGGAATTAATGTAATTAGTGGAAAAACAAAGTAATTTATGGTAAAATATTTAAAAATTGACTTCATATACCAACTACATTATTTCAGTAAAACTCATCCACTGGCGACTCATTCAGGCTTTGAACCATGCCTTTGTTATGGAGACATTCTTCTTGCCTTCCACTGGTCTTCCACGGCTGATTTAAGCACCAGCAAAGAGAGCAGTCAGGAGACCAAAGTGAGCCAGGAGCTGGAAAAGGATGGCTCATCGGGAGATTATGAAATGGTGGATGGGGCTGTAATTGCCATAGAAGAAGGGGACGAAATTAGATGGAAGAATCATGACTTCTTGAGGACGCACTTTCATAGAAGTACACAGTGTGATTTCTGTGGAAAGAAGGTACATTTTATTAATAGTTACAGTACTAAAAATCTTGTTTTTTTACTATTCATATAGCTGCGTGTTCTATTTGTATTTCTTCCACATTTTTATGACAAGCATTCATGGTATTTGTTATTGAAGCTTTATATTAGTTATTACTTCTTTTCTAGGCATCCACGCCTGTTCTGGTATCCTTTGTTATATGTGATCCCATTTTGAGCATTTTCATTATAATGGATTGAAATAAATTTAAGAAAAAACTTATACATCGCTGATTTCAATTAACTTGATTGAAAGGAATAAACTATCTAGGTATTTTAATTCAAAATTATAAATATATTTTTTTCATTCAATCTCACCCAGATTAAAATCAATTCACTTTAGACACTTTTCTAGTTATGCAATTTTTATAGAACCAATTAATTGCGTAAAACAAGGAATGCATGTATAATTAAACATTGAACTAATTCCAGATTTGGCTGAAAGATGCTGTGCAATGCAGAGACTGCGCCCTGTGCTGCCACAAGAAGTGTGTTGCCAAGTGCCTGAGCACTCGTCGCTGCCAACCCCCTTCGAGTAATCCCCAAGGTAACATTAGTCACTTACTCATACTGCATTCATATCACTACTATATATCAGTGCTCCGCAACCGGTGTGCCGTGGCACACTGGTGTGCCGTGAGCCGGATACAGGTGTCCCGCGGTCAAATTCAATGTATTTGACATTTTACAATTTTTCATTATGTATTTAATATACAATGACCAATTATTTTTCATAAAATTGTCTATTTTTCAAAATGTAGTATAGAATAATAATTATAACTAAATAATTTTCCAATGGTCCCCCAGTGCCTGGTGCCAACTGTTGAAAACTGCGTAGTGTGCTTTGTACACACCATGGCCGCACCAAATTAGTCATAGACAAAGAAAAATTACCCCTATGCGCGTCGCTGAAGACTCATGCCTAATTTAATACCTATATATTTTAGCTTTTGGTGTGCCGCGGAATTCTAGGAAGAATTTTGGTGTGTCGTAGGTGAGAAAAGGTTGCGGAGCACTGCTATATATGATACTAGCAAATTTATAATCGGTTTTAACCAGATTAGATTTCAATGAATAATGCTGAATTCCCACTTGACCACAATCACACAATCACACTGCTATAGCAAGCCCATAAGATACCAGTTGCATAGAAATGGCAGGTGTGTTTTTGGTATTTTTTAATTGTGTAGAAGTTTTTGCAGGCAAGCTCGCTTCAATTACTGTAGTTTAATGGTAATCCAGTCTTAGGGTTTCATTAATTTCTATGGTTACTCCTCAGCGTATTTGCATAGGTAATTTGGATATGTTGAAGAGTATGGCTAGAAGGAAATATTTTCTTCAGTTTTTTAATTGAGTTTCAGGTTTAAAATTACTGAAGCAAGCTGGAAGGTCGCAGTTTGTCAATGTACATGTTGGCAACCCTACAATAACAGAAGTTTAAAATAACATTCTTCAACAAACTAAATCAGACTGGGACTCATTTATTTTTTTATCCATTCTCTCTTTGCACGGAAGATAAGCATCTAATAACTAAACGATGGAGGTCTTTGGAGCCTGAGAGTAAAGTAATCATGTAAACATGCATTTTCATTTGACTAGCAAAATATTTACGAAATTATCCAAACATATCCAAATTAGTGTTTCCATCATATTGAAGAGCGTGGTCGCGAAACAATGTTGTCTTCGGCCCCATTAAGCGAGCTTATGGGCTAGAACATCCGGAGTAGACTTGGAACACGCGGTTCATCATTGAACATGTTGGCAACATTATCGCTTGACGCGTGCAAGTATCGTTACCAGAAGAAATCCTTTACCAGACTGGCACCCTTTCTTTTTTTTTCGATACCATCGGGAATCCAACCCGAAAGCCCCGGGTGGAAGTAAAAATGTTACCACTAAGCTACAGAAGTGAACATCCATGTTTGTTACATATCCATATTAAAATAAGTTCATCGCACTCTATTTTTCATAATATTTTACTGTCCATGTTGTTAGACTCTGGTACCAGCTACCAACTACTAGAAGACTCATACTCTGATACAAGAATTAAAAAACATTATTTTTCCCATCTGTGACGAAGCGCAATCTTCTTGGTTTTCCATGATCCTATTATTTAATCTCCCTTTCCTTCTAATCAATAAGCTTGTTAAATTTTGATTAGTTTGGTATTGTCTAGTTTTTTTTTCTCTACATCAATAATTTTAACTCTCCATCTTTCACTCAAAAATTTGTAAAACAATTGTATAACTGGCAATAAATCCGCCATATTGTACACAGTACAATATACTATTAAATAAACATATACCATTAAATTAAGTTTGATAAAAGTATCGCCCTGTACGATTAAATAATAATAACAATTTTCATTTTTATCAAAAAATATTTATTTAATTATTAATATTAATATTGTCCCCTTCAAAGTAGTCTCCACAGGATAAAATACACTTTTGCCAAAGTTTCTTCCAATCCGAAAAACATTTGTAGAATTCACTTTTTGGGATAGCTTTTAGCTGATCCAGGAAGTTTGCATTTATCCCCTCTATGGTCGCAAAATGTCCTTTCAATGTCTTCTTCATCTTCAGAAACAGGAAAAAGTCACAGGGAACCATATCTGATGAGTACGGTGACTGTGACATCACAACGGTGTTGGTTTTGGCCAAAAATTCACAATAGTTACAAAGTGTGAGCAAGTGCATTATCATAGTGAAAAATGCAGGAGTTGTTTGCCCACAATCTTGAAAGTTTTCTTTAGATTCCTTCATGCAAATGGCATGAAACCTCAAAAAAAAAACATTTTTAAAATAAAAAAATCGCAAATAAATAGGGCTAAAATTGAAATGTACAACACAGACAGTGTACAACACAGACAGTGTCACCAATGTGAGGAAACAAGATGGACTCAATCAAAAACTAAATCAAGGACTCAATCAAAAACTCAATCAAAAACCCACGAAATAAAAAAATCTCATTATTTTTTTATCAACCCTCGTATGTATCAAATTTATTTACAGATGAATGCACCTCTCCATCAAACGAGCTACCTGCCACCATCATCCAAGCCCCTGAGTTCCTGATGACAGAGCACATGGATCACATGGATGACCACAATCCTACACCCCTGCTCACCCCCACCGCTTCGCAGGAATCTCTCCTGATGGGGAACAGCTCAATCAGAGGGGATGAAGGTAGCTTAGTTTCATACCTATATGTGTTAGTCATGCTGTGAATTGTGTTCTCCATATTCTTTTTCACAATTCATCTCCATTCAATGAATGTTGATTAAAAGAATCTGACAATTAATGTTATAAGTTGAAATTCATGACTGTTGAAAAGGGTGAATAATTGCAATGTATGGTTCATCTAAAGGGAAAAAATTGTAAAATCTAAAGTCTCCAAAATATCATATTATTGTTGATACTAATTTAGATAGTTCTGATTTATAATAACAGATGTCACATTATGTTTTTCTCTTTTGTAAATAAAATGAAGCACGTACTGTTAAATTCAATTATAAAATGGAAATAATTTCTTTTTATCCACGTCCTGACGTAGTGTTGAATAAATAGTCAAAATCTTCAAAAATGATTGTTCTAGTGATAATTGATATATGAAAGTGAAGCCTGGGTATTGAAAGGGAGCATTAGGAGTAGAATAAATGTGGTAGAAATGGGTGCCTTGTATGAGTATCTGGTATTATAATGTTTGATAGAGTAAGGAATGATCAAGTAAAGGATAACTGTTGGTTAGAGATAGATGTTATAAATTGAATTAAGAGAGATATTTAGAAATGGTTTAGCCACATTGAGAGAATTAATTGCGAAACTTGAAACAAATTTGTCTGAAATTAATGGAAAGCAACAAGTAAAACTTATTCTTCTAGAAAATCTCTTACAGATAGTCAGAAATATTAATGAAACCCCATAAAAATATGCCCTCTTGAACAAGTGCATCAAAAATCTACCTCATGTGCGTAGTCGCTCCATACTTCCAATAACCACAAACCTTTCTTAACTGTCCTGGCCATTGATAATGTGCCCAAAAAATATAAAACTTTGTAGATCTTCTGGTGCAGTGTTCATATCCAAATGTTATCTGAATATATCATATTTATATATATATGTTAATATATAATATATATATATGTTCATATCCATCATCTGAATCCATACACGGCATCCGCATAGATGTAATCTTATTGGGTCTCCCTTATCGAGTTACAATCTCTATAATTCTTTAATGAATTTTATACATATGATATACTAGATAATTACTGAACCACCTTCATATGAATGCAGGTTCCTTAGGAAGGACGGCCCTAGCAGGGTTGCTAGGGGGGTTGCGACGGGTGGGCAGTGCTCACAGCCTGGCCCCTCCCACCTCTCCTCAGCCCAGTGCCAGGTCTCTGCCTCCTTCGCCACAACACACACCAAGGTAATATTTCTCGCCACACACACATTATCCTTTTCCTGTTAGGTCAATTCTAAACTTAGACTGGATTCCCACTTCACCCAAGGTCTTGCTGTATGTTGATTCTAGTCTGCATTTGAGCTGACCATTATCTGATCGTAGCATGTCCACAGCATGCCAGGGCTTGCATACAAAAAAATTAACAATTGGTTCAGTTAAATTGTTAGGTTACCTGCCAGCACCTTTTTTGGCTATTGATTAATCATTATGAAATTGACGCAGGTATTCTCAGTCTGGTCAAGAGCAAATAAGATGTCAGCATAATTTTTTTGTGTATTATTGTTGCCCAGTAGTGGACTGGGCAACAGATACTTAGTTTTGAAAACAGGTGTCTCAGGAGGATATTGGGAATCAGGTGGTATGACCACATAACAAATGACGCTGTACGCCGGCGCACCCGGCAGGGGTCTGTCGTCTCTGTAATTCGGAAGAGGCGATGGTCCTGGTTGGGACATGTTCTGACAACGCCCGATGATAGTTGGCCGAAGAAAGTGCTGTTTTTCTGTCTATTGGGGTCTCGATGGCCTGGAAGACTCTCTTTCACAGTGTACCATTCCTATGACAAGGAAGTCAGAGCGTTAGGAATGTCGTGGAGGGAGATTACCAACACCGCCCAAAACCGCTCTGAATGGAGAAGACTGGTGGCCTCCCTATGCTCCCTTTTGGAGCTTTAAAAGAAGGGTGAATTGAATTGAATTGAGTGGATTGGGCTGGCGGACTACTGGAATTTCCTAGTGGACCGATGTACAAATTAACCGAAATATTAAGTGTACAGTTTTAACGGAGCTTTTAATTTTTTTTAGAAAATGGATGACTATTAGCTTTCATTTAAAAATGAATGACTATTAACAACCATTTTCCAGGAAACTAGGCTAGAATCATATAATAACTGCAAAAATGGTATGGCGTTACTTTAATGTTATGAAAAAATTTACTTACATTCATTAGCCTATAAACACGTTTTTGTAGCTGATTAATAATTTCTCACTCCTTCGATTTCTAACACAGCTAACCTGTCTTTTTTTAAATTAAAATATATTCTAAACCAAATTAAAAAGCAAATTATTAAAGAACTGTCTAAAATTGTGGGGAAATGCGGTTTATTTGTATTTGACATCAAAAAGAAGCCAGTCTTAACCAATTTTTCGGGCCTATTTGAATTGTCAGTCCACGGATGTACTTACCAGCATGGTACCATTTTTGCTGTGAAAATGTAAATAGACAACTAAGAGTTACTCAGCTACCATTCTTCCTTAATCGCCCCAACACTTTATGCTGAAGACCCAAAATGGGTATCCCAGCATGTCACTCTTAGATGTATTTAAAGTATCAAAATTTTTCCAGAAGACAGTCTCCCGAGGAGGAGTGCGTGTGGACTACAGTGGACACTGTGCTGAGCTCCGGCCCCTGCGGGGTGGAGCACCTGCTGACAGCCTTGTTACGAGCAAGGCAACCCCCTGAGCTGCTGCTGGCGGGAGCTCGTGATGCAGGGGCACGCCTCATGAGCCGGCTGCCCACTCCACAGAGAACTGAGCGCCTTGCTACTCTAGTAAGTTGTTTGGCAATTCGAATAAGATAACCTAACACGTATAGTGGAACCTAAGCTACCCTAGACTCTTGCTTGAAGCCATTTATTTTATTTTATGTGACAGTATATTAAATCTCTCTTCTTCGCAATATTTATGTATGGCACAGAGACATGTACTCTGAGAGCAAGCGAGAGCTGTAGAATAGATGCATTTGAAAGGTGGTGCTGGAGAAGAATGTTACGAATTCAATAGTCAGCAAAGCGAACTATCGCCTCCATTCTCGAAGAACTGAGAATCAGAAGAAGAACAGATTGTCGACAATATGCCTTCGACGAGTCCTCCCTATACTTAGGGCACATTCCTCGTGGCCGAGGAAACAGTTTGGAGAGGCTTGTGGTTACTGGAAGAGGAATATTCCCAACGTGTTGAACTGACCAAGTGAGAGACGCAACAGGACTACTTTTAACAACTACCCTTCGAACTGCAGAGGCATACATAAATGGAGAGAAGTCATCAGAGGCTATCATGGGAGTTATGAGCTACATGACAGGGATGATTATGATGTTGATATGCATACATAATATATGAAAAAACAAGAAAGACACTCTCAAATTACATGAATCTGAGTATAATTTGTCATGACCCCAGTAAACTAGGCTACTTTCAACCCCCCTCAGATAGCACAAGTATTGTATCCGCATTTATTTTAAATAAGATTTATTAAATCTTTTAAATCAACCTAAAAAAATAAGTCTTTGTTCATCGACTAAACATTTCAATAATATCATACATACATATCAGGCAGTGTCCCTTGTGGGGTAGGCAGAGAGAACAGATCTCCAAGCTTTTTTTTTTTTAAGCACACAATTTTCACCTCCTCCACATTCATATATCTCAGAATGCACAATCTTCTATTATTCATACTTCCCAATTTACCTTCTTTTAAAATCCGGTATAAAAAACAGATTTAGAAGAGTCTAGTAAGTGATGGGTCAAATATTGATGAAGATGTCTTCAGCAAAAGTTGTCTGGGGCACAAGCAAAACCAAGAATAGTATGATTGGACTAAATAAATGATATTTTGAAAGAAGTAAGTCAGAGAAATCGTAAGAGCTGTATGATTGTCGAGGATGTACAAAATATGTGTTACTATCAGTAAATATAGCACTCTGTCATCTCTGTCTACCCCGACAGGTTAAAGATGTGATGGCAAGATTCTATGTATGTAATTTAAAATTCATCAAGTTCGCTAAAACAAACTGTATCCTCTTTTATTTCTTTCAAAAGTTAAACATTTTAGTATTTTTCTGAGCTCATATACGAGGGTGGTCCGATAAGTACTTAGCCTACAAAAGAATAACAAAAATTTTGGAAAAGTGGCGATTTATTTCTCAACATAATCTCCTTTGAGTTCGATACACTTGACCCAGTGATGCTCCAACTTCTTTAACCCGTCTGAAAAATACGTTTTCTGGAGGTCTGCAAAGTAGGCCTCCGTGGCGGCTATAACCTCCCCATTCGACTCAAATTTCTGCCCGGCGAGTGACTTTTTCAAATTTGGAAACAAAAATAAGTCGCACGGGGCCAAATACGGAGAATACGGTGGATGGGGCAGCAGTTCGTAGCCTAATTCTACCAATTTAGCCGTGGCGACGGCGGAGGTGTAAGCCGTTGCGTTGTCATGATGGAAGAGCACTTTTTTCTTCGCCAAATGGGGCCGTTTTTTCTGCAATTCGGCGTCGAATCGGCCCAATAATTCGACATAGTAGAGCCCTGTGACCGTTTTGCCCTTCTCCAGGAAGTCAATGTAGATCACACCTTTTGAATCCCAGAAAACGGTGGCCATCACCTTTCCGGCCAATCTTCGCATTCTTCGGAGCACGTTCGCCGGGTGCAGTCCACTGTTTCGACTGTTCCTTGGTCTCGGGTGTGTACCAGTGTATCCATGTTTCGTCGACGGTCACAAAACGACGCAGAAACTCCTTCGGATTGCGCTTAAACATCGTCAAACACTGCTGAAGTGGTCTCACGGTTGCGCTTATTGTCCGGAGTGAGAAAAGACAGCTTTCTCATGCCCAATACTTCATGCAGGATATGACCCACGCGGTCTTTTGAGATGCCTACTGTCTCAGCTATCTCGTGCACCTTCAATCGGTGGTCTGCCAATACGAGATCGTGGATTTTTGACACATTATCCTCCGTGGTAGCCGTTTTCGGGGCACATGGGCGTGGCTCATAAAAAACCGACGTGCGTCCACGTTTAACTCGTTAAACCAATTTTTGACGGTCGCCATCGAAGGAGAAGAGTCACCGTACACAGCATCTAAGCGCTCTTTGATTTCGCTGCGCGATTTCCCTTTCAAAAACAAGAATCGAATCACCGACCGATATTGCTCTTTTTCCATTTTTCTCAAATCCGCGGACACGCTCGCTTCCACACGCGGTCAAAACAAAACTACGCGTCCGATTCGGCTGAAATTTTGACAATAGCTGTCAACAAGAATGTACTATGCGATAAAAAATTGCTCTTGTGATAGTGGTGCGATCGGGCGGTGAGGCTAAGTACTTATCGGACCGCCCTCGTATATAGGTGTAAACAGCATTAACTGATCAACTATTATATAATGGAATAATTATATGTTTTTATTTCAGACAACTGAAGTCCGGCTGGCCCTAGACGAAGAAAGCAGTAAAATGTCAGAAATCCAATCATTTCTTTCCTATAAAGGGATGTCCAAAGCTGACAAGAACAGACAGCTGCAGACACTAGCAGAGTGTGAGGAGAGAAGCCAAGCGCTCACAGCTCTGCTGCTGCACTGCTGCTCCGCCATGCAGAGTGTCAACAGGGAATCCATCTCGGAGTAGAGCACAATCTACATAGATTCGCTTAAGCGATTTGTCTCATGGATACATCAATAAGAATCTTTTTCCAACATGGAGCTATACTCCACATATCAAATCATTCTAATTTTAAAGAGTAAATGAATATACATTTGAAATAAATACATAGAAATAAACACTACATAGGCATCCATATAACTTGTTTCTTTACAGATCTTCATTGCAATATTAATTTTATATTTGCGGGTGTCTTGATAAAAACAAAAACATTATGTAAAATACGATCAACTTATGTAACGTCTTTGTACATCTTTTTTTACATATTTCAATATTTCAATACATATTTACTTTTTAAGTAACAAAAGTACAGTTGCATAATTGGGGGGGGGGGGTAGGAGGAGACAGTTGTCCAAATGAAAGTATTATTTTTATAAAGAATTTATTTAATTTTGCTACGCTTGTTTTTGCTTTCATTCGCGCTTTGGACATGGAATTGACAATAAAACAACTTGAAATTTGAAACAAGGAAATCAATACAGATACTGAATTTTGTAGAATACTATAGCTTTTGAAATGTACAATTACTGTTTTTATTTCATTTTGTTATATGTATAAAATATATATGTTACATACGTAAAAAAATTAAAACAGGAATATTATGATTTGTATGTACAAAATACATACTATATTACACACTGAAACAGGAATATTATGATTTATATGTACAAAATACATATTACACACTTAAACAGGAATATTATGATTTATATGTACAAAATACATATTACACACTTAAACAGAAATATTATGATTTATATGTACAAAATACATATTACACACTAAAACGCACGGACTTGGCACTTGCGCTTCCATCTTATCCCATACAACACTTGGTTTACACTTTCTGCAAAATGGTGTAAATTTTTTGTCTCGTCCCCTAGCAAAAAAGACGGACTACAAAAGTAGTTGTGAAATATGTAAATTTCAATTCCAAATTGAATCCAGATATTAAGATTCCATGTTATGATTTTGAAACTTATAATGATATGGAGTAATGAAATCTCACGAGACTAATGCGCATAGTGAAACCGCAAGAGGTACTAAACTAGACACAAGATGAGGAAATATTGATTGGAAATAATTGTCATTTGGCAACATCTTCTCATTTTGTACTCAGTGTAATAAATTATAAGTTAAATCATCTCTTTGTATCCATGGGATTTTGAGAAAAGATTATTTTTCGAGTCTAGTTATGATTTTAAGATTGTTTTCCTTAAATTGATCCAGCCATTTTTTATCATTATACACTTTTTAAATAAGTTTTTATGTAATTTTTATTTTGTAGTATTTACAAGTATTATATAGAAAACTGCGAAATATTTTAGTTCCAGTCAGCAAGTTTAAATATTTTAATTTCTTAAGTACTTAAACTTAAGCATTTTTTTGCTGTTTCATGTGAATATATTTAAAAAATTCGCAAAAAAATAATTAGAAAAATCTTGTAATATTATAAAAAGTGTCAAGTCATTGCAGTATAAAAGCTTCGATTGTAAAATTTGAATTAACAATGATCAATTTTATTTTTTATTTTGTTATAATGACCAGATACAAGGTACTCTTCTGAAATATATTTTTTCTAATTTTAATCATCTCATTATTTTTTATCTATTGACGTTCTATTTAAGGACTTAGAAGCAACACACACATTCAAGTTCTGTTTAAGGACTTAGAAGCAACACACACATTCAAGTTCTGTTTAAGGACTTAGAAGCAACACACACATTCAAGTTCTGTTTAAGGACTTCAAAGCAATGCATACATTCAAGTTTTGTAATAGGTTTTTGTCTTTTTATTTTTTCCTCAAATTCATTAATTTCCATATCCAAAAAGTGTTAAAATCATGATCACAAATAAAAGTATAAGGACACACCACCATTTGCTATGGAAGTTAGCCTCAAACTGACTGTAGGGTGTCACCACTGGGACCTTCGAGTTTTGTGATAAAATCAAAATTGTGCTGCACCCTCAAGTGCAAAGGGTTAATCACAGAGGACAAATATTCTTGAAACATCTAAAAGTAAAATGCTTGCTGTAGTGTTTTGGTGATGAAAATTCATTTCCGTGTCCGGATTATCAATTGTTAATTATATCACGTGTTTCCAGAGGTCCCAGCGCCCTATTATTTGCATCAATGATGTCTTGCCCCGAGCATGTAATCCTAATGTTTGTACAAGTCAGCGTGTATTTTGAGTCTTGTGAAGCCCTTCTATCACAGTTAATGCTACTTTTGTGCAAGAATTTCGGTTCATTGTTTGTCTTTTCTTCAAAACCTATTCTTTAAAGGACTTATTTTTAATACTTGAATATTTTCAAGGGATGAAAACTTTAATATCGTTGATATATACTTATTTTTTATTTGTGACACTTTTTATGTAAACGTAATAATTTTATATATCACGGTTTAAATATTCTGTAATATGAGCAGTTTTTATAGACAGTGTCCAAATAGACTCGTCAATGTTAAATACTTATATTACATAAACTGTTATTTATTATTTTTTGTACATGATTAAACATAGTACATCTGGTGTTACGCTGTATGGGTAAGCTGAGAGAACAAAACCTCAGATATTTGGATTGCGTGTACATCTTTTGCATCTACATATAACTCCTTTTTTAGTCCCTGTTCCTGTAATGAATGGTCCCAATACAATGCTGAAAACGTTTCATCCTTCATATTTTTATACTGCAATAGCTTATGTTGAATTTCAAACTTATGTAAGTATTGCTCTTTTTTATTTTTTTTTATATTCTTAAGTCATTTTGTGATCTGATATTTAATTTATTATAGATTTAATCTTCTAAATTTATATAGTTTATATTTTTAAAAGTAGAAATGTAATACGTAAAAAAAATATAATTTTTAAAAATGCATAGTAAAAGTCTCTACTTCTCGACTGTGGCTCGCATGCTCCATGAAAAACAATATACAACTTATTAGCTCATTTAAATTTATTTTCTTATTAATTTGAAATTTAAAACGTCCGACATAATTTAATAAAATACTGCAGTGTTAATGTTTATCTCCAATTTTTTATTTTTACTCATATTGTTTTAAGGTCCTCATTTCAAATTTTATTAAATCATTTTATCTAACTGGCATTAGTAATATAGAATTTTCATTTGATTTTGACAGAAATGTGAATAAAACCTATATAAAAAGCTTATGATAGAGAATGATTTATATGTTTAGTTATGTGAAAGACTTATCAAACCGTTCTCAATATGTCATCTTGAATGATGATATACTTAAATATCTTGAGTAATATTACCTCGACTCTTTTACATTTGAGTACCTGTCACTTTTTATAAAATGAGTTGGAAAAATTTAATCCAATTTCTATTAAAGTTGTTGTGTTTTCATTGTTTCAGTATTTAATGTGATAAAATGTATTTATTTGTCACTTTTCTGCAGGAATGGGACTTGAGGCTTTTGGTATGCACTTTTGAAAGTGACATTATTATAACTAGTCTTAAATCATTTGATAGGAGAAAATTGTTTAGATTTTAAGTAGATGAATACCATTATAATATGTAATAATATAATATATAGCATCATGTGAGATTAGTATAAGTTTTCTCGCTTTTGATAAGCTATTGTAAAAAATGTATTGTAAATAATTTAAGAAACACCAATCATCAAAATACAGCCTTTCAAGCAATTGTGATGAATATCTCTACATAAATTTTGTCTCATTTCCTTATTTTTTTAAATAAAGACAATGGATATATGGTAAACCTATCCTTTAAATGAGTTTGACAGTGTGAGCTTACTGTCATTGCACTTCTAGAACATATTCTGTATTCTCAAACTTATCATTGCTCACTGACTGGGAACACCCAAATTTGAGTAATTAACCATTAAATGAAACTGTCTAATATGTAACATTTGCAGAAGCAATGTTGAATCAGGCCAATTTGCCTAATAAAATGTAACATAATTATATTACATTTTATTTCTGATTTTGCATACAGCAAAACATTGCTTTATAAAATTGATATGTTCCTGGAAAAAATATCTGAAAATTACATATATGGGATCAATTTATTACATTCAAATACTGATGCATTCCACAGATAGGTTTACTCATACAAAAACTGGTAGAAAAATGACAGAAAGGTTAATACAATGCAAGCTTCAATGCTATGCAAGCTCTCTAATACCATTGACAAAATTAAGTAATAAGTAAATAAATCGTATTTTTTTTATCTGTAATTTATACAGAATATTGATAATGATCAATTTTTATGTAGGTAAATATGTTTTCAATATTTTTTTTAAATAGAGAAAATACTGTACCAATTGCTCCACCTTGAAAAGACTATATTTACAAAAATATCCCTCAACTTTTGGGATGAGGCACTTGATAAAATATTTTTTATTTTCAAAAACGTGTTTCCCAAAATTATTTGTCTTAAGTATAAAAACGATTATGGATATTTTCAATAGTCTTGTATTAAACAAACTAATTGTAAGTGTGATGAGAATTTGAAATAGTTTGTTTTTTAACAAAAAATGTGTTTAAAAAATACTCAAAAACAAACATGCATATATACAAAATGTTTCAATATACATATTCAATGTATTAGTGATTTTGTTACCTCCTGTTTATTTCTTTTATTACTAACATTAACAATTGTCTGTGCAATTTTTTTATTTATATATTTTCTCTTCTAGTGAGAAAATTTTCATTTCCTACCATAATTTTACTTTTTCAGTCCATAGATTTTCAAGTCACTTTTAAAAAATTAAGCTGTTCTATAGAATTTTAATGAAATTCATAAAGAGAAATGCGATTTCTGTTAGACTACTCTAAATACTGAATTAATAAGTAACTAGTATATATGGTCATTCAAAAGTTATAGATTGATTCATGTGTATAACAATCTTTGTCTTTCCTCGTCATATGTCATTTGCACAGGAGATTATTTAATTGAATGAAATTACCTGTAAATATTTGTTTCTAGGATTGTAATTTTTTGTAAAGTCTTTTGATACATATAATATAAGATGTTAACTTTGGAAACTGTGTTGTCACGTAGCTTGTCTCGCCACAGTGTCGAACTGTATACTTTTTTCTATAAGATAATTCTGCACCAATGTTGATATACTGCACAAACATTACCTCGTCAATTATGGCATCAGTAGCCAAAGCCAAAAATTATTTGTTGTGTGTGTTTGTTGTATTTTATTTAAGTGAATTCAATAATGCTTCTCCATCAGATGCTTTTATTCAGTTAGTAACATAAAATCTCAGTTTTTGTAAATGTACCTGCCTAATTTACAATATTTTACAATTTTTTCATCTATACAATTTTTTCTACAGCTCATATCGAGCCTTGGTGTTTTGGATTGTGCACATTTATCCTTAGTGACCGTCCTTCAATTAAGTATTCCCAATAGTTCCAATAGTCTTCTCATTGGAATCAAAGTCTACCAGCCCTTCTCATAAATATGCTCTGCGAATAGAAAAGCTTTTAACTGACTTTTTGAAAAAGTTGGTGTCAGTAAGTAATTACGCTTGAATATGGATTTGTATCCCAGCAGACTCCATTGCATCACTAACTTAATCTAAATTGAATATGGATTTGTATCCCAGCAGACTCCATTGCATCACTAACTTAATCTAAATTGAATATGGATTTGTATCCCAGCAGACTCCATTGCATCACTAACTTAATCTAAATTGAATATGGATTTTTATCCCAGCAGACTCCATTGCATCACTAACTTAATCTAAATTGAATATGGATTTGTATCCCAGCAGACTCCATCGCATCACTAACTTAATCTAAATTGAATATGTATTTGTATCCCAGCAGACTCCATTGCATCACTAACTTAATCTAAATTGAATATGGATTTGTATCCCAGCAGACTCCATTGCATCACTAACTTAATCTAAATTGAATATGGATTTGTATCCCAGCAGACTCCATTGCATCACTAACTTAATCTAAATTGAATATGGATTTTTATCCCAGCAGACTCCATTGCATCACTAACTTAATCTAAATTGAATATGGATTTGTATCCCAGCAGACTCCATCGCATCACTAACTTAATCTAAATTGAATATGTATTTGTATCCCAGCAGACTCCATTGCATCACTAACTTAATCTAAATTGAATATGGATTTGTATCCCAGCAGACTCCATTGCATCACTAACTTAATCTAAATTGAATATGGATTTGTATCCCAGCAGACTCCATTGCATCACTAACTTAATCTAAATTGAATATGGATTTGTATCCCAGCAGACTCCATTGCATCACTAGCTTAATCTAAATTGAATATGGATTTGTATCCCAGCAGACTCCATTGCATCACTAACTTAATCTAAATTTGTTTTTCTGTCATAAATAACCTTACATTGATTTTAAGACCGTATGGGTTTTAATTTTTTTTTTTTAAATGTTACAATAAAGCAGTGGTCTGTTTTGAGTGACTTTGGTCACTAAATGGTGCCAAAGAAACTAATTGATTTATTAGGATTTCCAATCAACACATATTTTGAATGATCGCTATTTGAAAAATTGCTTAATATGATTTACTTATAATTCTTAGAAATAAAATACACATGGATAATTTTGCAGATATTTCTATATTTTGTTACTTAGCTTGTGGTAAAATTACATTGTATTTTTTATAGATTTGTTTTGCTTATTTTGTATAGTTTTTGTAGGTTGTTTTTACTTTGTTTTAAAGTACCTTACAGCTTTGAAGACCTTGCCAAAGTTTTAAGAAAATTATTGAACCTTGCTCAAAGTTAATCCAGTCATATATTTAAAAAAAAATATCTATTCATATTATTTATTTTATCAGACTGAAAATCAAGTCACATTATTTTGAGAGCTACAGACATTTAAGCCTACATCAACAAAACGATTAGAAGGGCTGACCCTAAATGAGATGTCAAAATAAAGCCGTGGGGAAATGAAATAGGCATATTTTGAGACCTTTGGAAAACTAAAATACAATTTATGCTGTCTCACCTATTCAACGGAATAGTCGGGCACATTTTTTATATAAGGGGTAAACACATTTTTTACTTTTAAAAAGTGTTTTTATTGTTTTTTTTAATAATTATATGAGGTGTCACCATTTAATAGGAACGGTGCTATAAGTCGGGATTATATTCTATATTATTTTATAATTTATTTTGAAATTTTGTATTTTAGGCTAATATCAATATTATTTTAAAAATATTCTTACATTATTCTGAGTAAAAAACGTATGAAAATGTCTAAATGCAATCAACTCTCGATTGCTTTTTTCATCAAACCACAGTATGTTAATTACTTTAATTAGATAAAAAATCATATAACATATACAGTAGATTCTGCTTTATCAGCTCCCATCGGGACTTGACCATTTTGTATCAATTATGCGACTGTCCCAAAAATGAGAAATTTATGCAAAAACCTAGAACAAGGCATTAAAGTTAGAAAAAATGGTATAAGAGACAAATTAACATTTATTGAATAACATAAATATGTATTCACATTAATTAACAAATTTAAAAAATACACAACATAATTTAGAAAATAAATATATGTAATTTAATTACATATACGTGTGTTTTCATTGTCAAACAAGAATGTTTTTCTTAACAATCATGTTGAAGAAAATTATCAAATGTACCCTGACACGTTCCCTTTATTCTCTGAAAGTGGACAAAATCCATTTAGATATATGCAGATATTGGACTTCCATCTCGCATAAAATATCGTCAATAGTAACCACCTGCAATTACTGACCTGATAAAGCGGCGGTATATACAAAATAGGGAAAATAAATTATGTTCTTTCAATACTTGTTCCGAATAAATGGCAGCCTCAAATAACTGATTTTCTAATTTACTAAAGTCTACTGTATGTGAAAAGAGAATTGTTCCTATTTATCTAAATTTTGATCGAGATCTTTATTTTGAGACTTATTAATTGATTTGGTACTTTTACTGTAGAACTCAGTTTTTAAGCACCATGATTTGACTTAAATTAAAGTTACAGGCCTGTTTTGCATTACAAAAACAATATCAAACTGTAGTCAATATGTCGCTTACCAAATTTATATAGCACAATATTTAACTAAATCCAACATAAAAACTTAACAGGAGCCGACCATCCTGACATATTGGAAACCTTTGAAGGAAAGCTCTCATAAAACTTGAATACTGTAATACTATCTTCACCAAAAAAATTTATGTAAATCAAGATGAAAGACATTAGTTTAATTAAAAGGGTTTTCAAAACAAATCATTGAGATTTTTTTACTTTCTTGAGCCAAAAAGGGGTTCCAGTGATGTTTGTGTCAACCAAAAAAGGTTTTATTAAGTCTTTTGTAAGATTTGATAAGCATATAATATTTTTTTTTTTAATTAGACAATATAAGTTTGGTAAGCAACGTGTTGAGTACAGTTTGATAATGCTTTTGTAAAACGAAACATGCCTGTCACTTTGATTTAAGTTTATTGTGTACAATTTTTTTCACATTTAAGTGTTAAATCATGCTGTTGTTTTAAACCATTAATAATTTAGATAACAAAGGATTTATTTACACTGGGCAAATAAGAAATGAATGACTTCAATTTTCCTCAAATGTGCAATAAATATTGTTTGAGTTCCTTTCAAATCACATTCAATCGAATCTCTGAACAAGTAAAAGTTTTTTTGTACTTTTTCTCACCCAATACATAGTCACCTCTATTCAATATAATTACCCATAATAGATCTTACGCACTGAATAAATTACATTTATTACTTTGGTTATTCATTTTATGCACCCAATTTTTTTTATGTGTTACCAGTCACTCGAGTCAATATTGATAAAAAAATTAAGATATTTTTCAGCTATCTGAAGCGCACCCATATTGTCCACTGATAACAGGGCAGTTCTTTGGAGGAAAGACCTACACAAGCTCGTTATGACTAGAAATTCAATATCTTGTGTGCACTTGTGCTCGAAGCATGTCTCAAATATTAAAAAGAAACTCATTTTAACTATGGAGATTTGAAACCTGCTGAGGGGGGAAGAAGAAGCTACTTCCTTCCTCCAAGGAATTAATGTCCTCCCAAGTACAAAACTCGGCTACAAAGATCACAAGCCCAGTATTTTTTAAGAGATCTGACAAAATCCAAGTATCACAGGTTATTCATAACCTTTTTTTGTTTTGATTAGTGTATTGTTTTTATATTATCGTATAACTATGTGATAACTAGAAATATTCCAGGATATTATTATTTTCATTAATTTTTTAGTTTTGTGATTTTCAATAATAATTTTTCTTCTATTTAAAACAAAGACCCAATCTATACAATTCGTATAATTTTTTTAATCGAAAAGTATGTATTTTACCAAAATATTTTTGTACACAATTTTTTTTTATTACAATAAAACTGAATTTTACATATAAAATACATTTTTGTTACTTTTTTATTCACTTACAAATGAACGTCTTTACGTCATATCTCTGAATGCTCATGTCATATCTCTGACTGCCTTTAATTAGATCTTGGAGCTAAGTTTATTATGTTCACAGTTCTATAGGGCTAAGATATATTTTTTTCTAAAGTTTCATCAAGTCAGTTGCTTGACTTCATATTTGTTCACCATTGGTTGATAGTTGTGAAGTTCATGCAAGCTAGCTTACTGTAAGATTGCGGTCAAATGGAAATTTAGAGCAACTGTGCGTGGAAGGCGTCGGTAGAGATAGACCAAGGAAAATTGAATTGAGTGATATTTTGAAAGAAACAAATGTAAAAGTTAGAGGAATTTCAGGAGTTGTATGAAAAGGTGTAAAGATGTAGAAGAGGCAAAAAATGTGTGCCACAAAAGGACAATTTGGTGATATATCTATGATTTATAAAACACTCTTTTATGATAATCGATCATGTTTCATGATTAAGGAAAATGCGTAAAAATTTAAGAGAAATCGTAGGAGCTGTATGAAAAAGTGTATGGATGTATAATAGAAGAGGCGAAAGATAATACAATAAGAAAAATAATTGACATGCTATTTAAATATCAGACTGTCCTCAAGGCCGCTCTAAATAAAAGACTTTGTTTTTATTTATTTTTCTCACCCACCATTATTGAGATTGTCATGATAGGAGCGTCTGGCACACCAACAGGGAAATGGCGTTATGATTTAAATGTATATTTTTTCATTAATCTGTGATTGAAATAATTTTCTTTTAAATACTCATCTGTCTTTTAAGTACATATATAATATTTATTACAAATAAGTTTATTGAAAATTCTAATAGAAATTATTATTCACAATTTACTAAATTATGCTATTATAATGAATTATTCTAGTACAGGTAGCCATTGTTGAATATTTCATTACATTATACTATTATACAAAATCACTTAAAAATCATCATAACTGTATGTGATTATAGAATGTCTGAAATCTCTTGGCATATCATTCAATCTCAGTTATACTTTGAGGTATGAACTTGAATTCTTTCTCTCTTACAATCTAAAATCGAGGAAAAGTGCAAATGAAAAATTATTTTAGTTCCGTTTGATTTTTAAATTTGTGTTTGTGGAATCTTTAAGGTTTTTCAAAGAATGAATAATGAGAAGGAAGAATGGATTACACAAGAGAAGTATACATTGACTAGGTACATATAGACTACGGTACCGCATATTATATTGGTTCATTTCAAATTCATCCAAAATGTGTATTATATCAATTTAAAAAGACTCGCCCTAATGTGTACATATTGTTTTCTTATTAATCAAGTTTTTTGTCCCATCTAATTTTAGTAAAATGCTCAAATGAAGAATTATAAAACAGCAAAGATAAATTATTATAAATTTCCTTCTATAAATATTTTTATTTTGAATATGTTGTCTTTAGAAATTATTTTTAATGAGGTGCTTGTTCTTGTGACCATTTTGTGGACATTTCAAGCAAAATTGATCCAGTTCACATCAGCTCCCATTTCTCGTTCACAGCAGCTCTCATCAACATTTTTGTTCCAAAAAAATTTAACAATGTAGTCAGCAGAGTTATTTTTTTTCTTAGTAATGTTAATAACATTGAACACCATTCTGTAATGCTTCGTTTAATATTTGGATCCGCATTCAAAATGAAATCACAAGCATCATCTAGTTTTGCAATAAACATTTATTACTCATCAAATTTGAGTTATTTTGTGGGCGTAACATGTTCTTTAAGCGCACAGGTTCCATAAGTAGATGGTATGTATTGCCATACAGTAACAGCTCAATGTTAGTGCATATGCACTTAAAATAAAACATAATTTTAATTCTATAAACCAATATACGGTACTATGCAAGGTATTGCTGTATTTCTGTGTGTACAAAACAACCTGACGGGTTTATATGTTAATGAATCAATTTTAAGATACGCGAGTGCTAATCAAGTATGCTAATCATGAAGCCACAGCGACAACATAATGAAGTATGATATTTATACATCAATTTTTTGAACTATGAACATCACTTGGAATGCTTTAAAAATCTAAACACAAATTTTTGGTGGTTTGACATTTTTTTACTTTTCCTATACACTGTTTGAACTTGAATATTTTGCTTTTTTTGCACGCAGTGTTGCTTTTCTTGTGGAAAAAATTGACTGATATCGATAAATGTAGTGAAGGTACTTATATTGTAAGAGAATTATTTTATTCACATGATGTTTTATAGCACAATGGTCGCTTGTTTTTCTGTGATCCATATTATATATTTATTTGTAACACTAGGTAGTCACTTTGCACTAGATATTGGATAAGTATTGTTGAAAATTTTATACTTTCAATTGGGAAAAATTATTTAAATAAATTGTTTCATTATTTTATACAGTTTTTTTAAAAGATACTCCCCTTTTTAACATATTATTTCTATGCCAGCGTGAGATAACCATGATGACACCCTTATAAACGAAGAACTGTGCCTGAATACTAAGGTGCTCTACATAAAAAGAGGCCCAAAACAACATAACAGTAATCCACTATTAAATTCTTCAATTTTTGCATGTAAGTTGCATGCAGAGGTTTAGATTCAGCTTTCCATTGATGCGTATAGTTTTGAGGTTGTAGACCGTTTTGTATATTTTGCGTCATAGATAAACTCTACTAACAACAACAGTGAAGAAATACATAAGCTGAAACTGTCAGCAAATAGATGCTATTTTGGCCTTTTCTCCTAACTTTAGTCTCGCCTACTCTCCAGAAACATAAAAGCCAACTTTATAAAACATTGCTAAGACCTATGCTAACTTACACATCGGAGACCTAAACACTTACAAAGTGAGATGAAAGAGTTCTCAATACTTTTGAGAAAAAAATTCTCCATAGAATATATGATCCAATTTATGATAATGATGCGTGAAGACAGGTATAACAATGAACTCTACACCCTGTATGGTGAAGCTTGTGCAAAAGTTACAAAAATTGCTCAACTACTCAATTAGGCACTTATGCAGGATACTAACCCTGCAAGGAAGTCTTTGTTCAATGATTCGATAGGGTATAGGAGAGTAGGAAGACCAAAATTGAGATTGCTAGTTGGTGTTATGGAGAACTGCCGCGCACTGGGTATAACCAGTTGGAGGAATGCTAACAAGAGAGAAAGGTGACAGAGAATCCTGCAGGCAGTCTAGACTCATCCTGGGTTGTAGGGCTGATTGATGATTTAATTATATCCAGGGCTGTGGAGTCGGAGTCGGAGTTGGAGTCGGAGTCGCGGTGTTTGGGCCGGAGTCGGAGAAGGAGTCGTAAAAAACGAGCGACTCCGACTAATTTTTCGTTAAAATTTAAAATACATTTTTTTTTAATTATTATAATGAATGTGTATTCTGCACGAATATTAAACTTGCAGGCGCAAGTCGCGCCGATATGGTGAATCACCGAGATCCATTTAATGCATCAAGTCTACGAAAATGTGTTTGTCTCCTTCTTTCTCACGTCCAAAGAAAATTCTGTTGGCTGGGATCTATGTTAACCCCATGGTTCGATCCATATTGACGGAAGAACAAATAAATAGAGCTAAAAACGCTCTGTTTGAATTAACCGTTCGTATGAAAGGCTTTCGACTAGAAAAAGAGACGACAGCAGGCAGCGTACACCAAGTATCATCATCTTCATCCGACACCGCTGAATCTGAAGACGATTAAGAAAAATATCTCAATGAACAAGATAAACTAAAACGTCCTCGTTTGAATCACAGTCCCAATATAGATGAAGGAGACTCTATTTCAAAATTTAAAATTGAATTTTATGATGCATTGAAAATAATGGAAAAAATTGACCGAACTTATAAGTTAAATGTTGAAATGGCAATACAGCGGTATCTAGAAATCGTAAAAGATTCAACATTGATCGTTACAGCATTACCGCCAACCCAAGTATCCGTAGAGTGGTTATTTTCCGCTCTTAAAATTTTCAATTCTGATTTGAGAGCCTCTACGAATACAGATTTAATAGAAGCAATGTTGTTTTTAAGAATAAATTCTAATAAATAATTATTAAAGTTTGATCTTGTTTTATTTTTATCCGTATAACATGAAAAAAATGGCTATATGCAAAGGTAGGAAACAACCTGATAAAATTGAGCTTTTTTGAGTCGGAGTTGTGGAGTCGGGGTCGTGGAGTCGGAGTTGTGGAGTCGGAGTCGTGTTGTTGGTAAATATAGGAATCGGAGTCGTGTTTTTTTTTTCGACTCCACAGCCCTGGATTATACTAACATTTTCACTAGTAAATTCCACAACAGAAAATTTGTATAAACTATGAAGATAATTCCTGTCAGAGAAATTAAGTTAACATTAATCAAAAGAATTGAACATTTTTATTATACTACAATATAACAGTGTATTATTTATTCTTCCATGTATATGGTCTTGTATGATTCTTACCTGACGAATGAATAGAACTGCAACAATTTCTTCTAACCAAAATGTTTTAGTTATGGTAATTATTTTGAATTCATGTGAAATTTTATCGCTTAATATTTGTTAAATAAATTGACAAATCTCCAAAAAAAGGAATAAATAAAAGGTAAGAGGATAAGGATAGTAATCAAAGCAAAATTAGGAAGATTTGACATTCTGAGTGATATATTTTTTCAACTATCTCTTGAAGGTCGTTAAAGATAATGCACAGCTAATAGATTTTGATAGTTCATCCTATGGTCGTGTTGATATACTATACAAAGAAATCTCTCATCACCAGATTTAAGAAAACGCCCATATTGCAGAGATATGAAAAATTGAGATTACTAAGCATACAAAATAAAGTTGACAAAATGTGAAGATTACGCTGTTACATTGTTTTAAGTTATTGGAGTCATTTTGCATTCTTTGACACGTGGTCATACTGTTTTGTACGCATATACATATATGAATTGGTTATAAAATTTTTGGAGACACTATCCAATAACTAATCAAACCCTATTTAAAGTTGTAGAAAGCAGTAATCAACGTAACAATAAAAGTGTTTCGAAATTAAATAACAATTATTTCAAATGTAAACATTTATTTGTCACGTGTAACGTGACAGAATGAGGAAATAATTATTTAGATAGTGACTATTTTCAACCTAATTTCGAAAACACGTCCATGCCGCCACAGTCATATGACATATTTGAGCACTGTATTTCACAATTTTATAAGTATACTAGATCAACTAATATCAACATAATATGTTGATATCATATATTATATGATATACATCTCCGCATATATCAACATATTACATCACTTCCCATTCTTATCAGCATTATAGTATTTTATTAGAAAGCTGTCAATTTTATTTTTCTGGCAATACTTGCATGGTATGTCAAAGTGTGGCGGCATGGACGGGTTTTCGAAATTAGGTTAAAAATAATCACTATCTAAATAATTAATTCCTTATTTTGTCACGTGTAACGTAACAAAATAAATGTTTACAATTAAAATAATTGCTCTTTTATTTCAAAACACTTTTATTGTTACTTTAATTATTGTTATCTACAACTATAAATAGGGTTCAATTTCTTTAATGTATAATATTATAGATTACATTGTACTAAAATACAGTCTCATTTGCGTATACACGTAATTTATAAAACAATCTAGATTTAATTTTATATCTCCAGATATTCTGTGGTGGTGTGTTTATAACTGGTAAATATGTTGAGAATTTTGAGGGCGATTCGGTTGCACGCATTTTGTAAACAAACATTGATAAGAATGCCAGCTGCTTTGCTATAAATCAGTATTTGCAGAGAATTAACGTAGAATATTAAATTGCGACGTAATCGTTTTATATGTATCATTAATGATTGTTTATTCAATGAAATTTTTAGGTAGATTAAAAAAACTCTTTCCGTGCTCTCCACTGAGGCAGGCGCGCGATAAAATGGCTGCAGCACCGCTGGCTCGTGGGAGTTGCGATTACGAGGTATTTTATATTGATTATGAATTATTACATCATGTTATTAGGGTGTTGGACTATCAATATGTTGTATATTTTATACTAATAATACTAGTGCTCTGATCCGAATTGTTAAGAGGTCATAAAAGTTTTGGAAATGTGTCTCCTTATTCAAGCTACTTTATGAATGAAAAACTTCTTGATTAGTTATTTATCTATTTTAATTTCCCATGTCTCTTGAGATTAAAATAAAATATTAGCTTACTATATGACATAGGGGCAATATGTTCCTCCTGCACCATTTTATTGAACATGCATACCATCTCGACACCCCCTCGACATCCCCTTATCCTCTTCTACATTCATACAATTTCTATGATTTCTCTGACTTTCTACGTTTCCTTCTTTCAGATTATCATACACTTTATCCAACCGTACTTTCCTTGGTGTTCCTTTCATACGATTTTCTCTTACATTAACACTACATATGGTATCTGTTTTGTTAATCTTTCTTCATTAATTAGTTCCACGTACCCAAACTTTCTCAGCATGCTCTTCTTCATCTTACTCAACACAGCAGCCTTAAGTTCACATTCATCCCTTATCACTTCATTCCGTATTCTGTCATACATTGTCCTCCATGTTTTCTTCTCAATACATGCATTACTACAGCATTTATTTGGCTTCACTGTCTTTTTTCCATACCCACGTTTCACTCCCATATACCACTCACATAAGTATTAAATGTGAATGTAAGACTATATAGGACTCACAACAAATGCCAAGTTATCCGAACATCTGGAATACATGCTCGAGTCAAGCCTAATTGATATGAATAATAGAGCATTCTTTATTGCCTCCTACTGGAAACATGTGGCAAATTAAATTAAATAACACATTAAAATAAAGTTATTGTGTGTTGAAACTTGGAATTATCTAGAATTGTAATTTTTTAAAATTGGTTTTATTATATTAACTCGTATAATTTCATGTTTTTAATTTGGTTGCACATATCATGCTAGTGTGGGTGGATTGCCTATTTAAAAAAAAGTTATTGTATAAGCTCTAGATTTTATGCAGAGTTTTTAATATATTTTTTGTTTTTAGGAAACCATTCGAATTTTAAATTCATTTGAAACAAATCCAGTCACTTTAAATAATGTAAAGAGAAGAATTCAGAGGCGAGAGGTTTGTTCATATTTTTATTGCTTTATTTCTTAATCTTAAATAAAAACCTGAATTTTTTTAGAAGAGGCAAAAGATGTGTGTTGCAATATAAAAGTCTAGTGTTCTCTTCCTACCCTGACAGAGAAACAATGTGTATGTGTAACTCCCATCAATAAACAAAGAATATCAGTACAATTCACTACAGTTTACTCCTAGTAATAATTTATATTTAACTGTTGCACTTCTATACATCAATCTATTGATATTGCTTGGTTTGAATATAGTCTGAGAATATACTTCCTAAATAAGAGAATTCTTAATTATTTTTATTTCATCCTTTTCAATCACCATATTTTGCAGTCATGATAATTGAAATGTTGATCTACTTACTTTTATATGTAGAGAAAATTTTAAAAAGGCTTAGAGAGAATTTATACAGTTACAGTATGCAATTTATTGATGGAACTTTATTTTATTAAGGAATCTCCAATTATCAAGTTGGGATGGAAATATCTGTCCAGAACTGGTGTTGGACCCGAGGAGCTGAAGAAACTCTCCGTTATACACATTGCAGGCACCAAGGGAAAGGTATTCTTTGTCTTTATTTTCAATTCAGTTTATTGATTCATTGTTTTCACTGAAATAGTATCCATGTTATCCATCAATTTGTCAGGTTTAGCTGTTGTGATATTCATTCATTCGTGTTATACACTTCAACATATCCGAATTAGTGATACAGATATATTGAAGAGCATCGCCGGGAGACTACACATATTTTCAATTCAGTTTATTGATTCATTGTTTTCACAGAAATAGTATCCATCAATTTATGTTAGGTTTAAAGTTATAATATTCATTCATTCATAGAGTACCCCTCAACATATCCAGATCGGTGATGCAGACATGTTGCAGAGTGTGGCCGGGAGACAATAATGTCTTCGGCTCTAGAAATCGAGCCTTTGGGGTACATATCACTGAAAGTAACAGTTTGCCATTGTACGTTATTGATCCTGCAGGATTGGTTTGATGAATAAAATTATGAATAATTTTTCATTGCTTATAAAAAGACATGACAAAATGTGCTGGTCCACCATAACAAATTGTTTCCTTTTCTATTGTGCCTTTATCATCATACTTTATTACATTTTTGTTCTATACAGTACAACCTGGCAGGTTTATTGTCATATGGCAATCTCTTTCAATCAATTAGAAAGGTGTTAAACAAACGTTACTTGAAAACCATTGTGCGTTCTAAAAAAAATATTTTTGAAAACAAACATTTCTTTATTAAGGTTCTGGTGTTTTGCCAATAAAATACATATGTATATCCTTAGATTTTAGAATTTGTACTACTGAAACAAAGCACTGGTCATCCAGCTAGAGATTTTGGGTTTGATTTGAATGAAACTTTAGATATTTTTCTTTATAAAATTAATTTATTTAAAATGGGGTCCCAGTCTGATTAAAAAGTTTATCTTGTAATAATACTAGCATGCACTAGACGCATGCGAATGTTGTTTCCTGTCCATGTACAGTAGTATTTTCAACATGCACGATGGCGTACTTTGAGTTCCTTACCTACTCCAGTGATTCTTAACCCAAAGACTCGATTACTAGAGCTGAAAATAATATTGTCTCACAGCCATATTATAAATTCTGATATTGGAGAAATTTTGTATCTACAAATTAATAAATCCATAGATTTTTTTCTATATATATCTATAAAATTTATTTATTTCAATTTTAAATACCTAGGATACACATATATATATTAGATCTCTCAAATATCTACATTATTTTTCCAGGGTACCACAAGCGCTCTCTGTGAGTCCATTCTCCGCCACCATGGGTATCACACGGGACTCTACACATCCCCACACCTAGTTTCCGTCACGGAGAGAATCCAGCTGGCAGGATGCGAAATATCCAAAACGGATTTCGCAAAATACTTTGCCAGAGTTTACAATAGCCTCTTCGAAAAACAGGTTCAATTCTTATTTTATTTTTTTCACTAAAATACATTTAAAAAAACTCGACAAATTTTCTCTTTAAAAAAGTTTTCCTGACTGAGAAGATAACTTTATGCCATGAAAAATCTCTATAAAATGTACCTCCAATAGTGCCTCCTTTATATTGTTTCTCATTTAAGAAATTTTAATTTGCTGGTCCCTTGAAAAAAGTTTCAAAAGGTTTTTACTATATTAATTTTAAGAATATGAATGTATCCATGTGAAACCTCCATAACTGCAAAGGGGCTTTGCAAATTAATTTCAAGTTCTTTAGGGCAATACATTATTACCAGCATTTAGAAAATTTTACAGGTGAGCAAAAAACCTTGATTCAAATAAATATAATTCTATAAATCACATTACTATGATAATAGATTTTTTACAAAGAAAAATATTTATTCCTGTAAATTAGCTCATTGAAAACTTTATTATGTTTCACCTGGAAGAGCTCAATGTGATTGGTAAATACATGACGGAATATTATTCCAAACAAAATAATATGGTTAATCACGATGGAATATTATTTTATACAAAAAAAAATGGCACACATGATGGAATAATTTCCATACAAAAAATCACACTTTAGATATATTTGTTATACAATATTTTAATGTGTCAATATTCTGAAGCATACATTCACCACCTCTTTTAATAAAATAAATGAATATTTACACTTGATCTATGTGATTGAAATGGCAAAATTGATTTATTAATATGATACTTTTATCAACAATATGTGTATATGTAAATTTTGCAGGAATTTGAGGGTGACATTCCTGGGTACTTTATGTTCCTGACAGTGCTAGCATTCAACATATTTTTACAAGAGAAGGTGGATGTTGCAATCGTAGAGGTGGGAATCGGAGGGGAATATGATGTCACAAATATAGTTAAGTGAGTTTTCTATCTTTTATTTTCCAGCTTTAACTTTTTTTAAATTGCTCAATAATAAAAATTATGGCTCACCTCATTATCTCCAGGACTGTCCCTAGAGACAGTACCTTATGAATGCATAAACTGAAAATGTGACCCCTTTTAAGAACACCTAAGGAGAGAATAAAAGTAAGAAATTATTTTGTTATTTGTTTTATTTATTCCACATAAAGTATAAACAGTGTTTGATAAAACAAATTACAATGTCTTTAAACCTCAACAATGTTAATGCCTTAACTATAAATAATATAAGAAATTGTATTCATTGAAAGTGTGGTGAAAATTTGTTGAGATAAATATAATTTATTTATCTATCTTCCTGTGTCACATTTGAAAAAGTGGATAATTTTGAATTATTTGTTAAAAGAATTACATTCTCATGAGAAAGATAGAAATTATTAATAAATTTATTTGATTGATTGAGAAACCGTTTAACTAATAAATGAATTAGGAATGTGCACAAAACATATAACCAGATGATATACTAGGCATTAGAGGTGTTTGAAGTGGGATAGAATGAAATGGAAACACAATTAAAAGACCTTTATCCAACATAGTCCTGTTGTGTAGCTCATAACTGAGCATCGTGACTCCCATGATAGCCTCTAATGACTCCTCTCCATCCATCTCTACACTCAACGATTCGAAGGGCCATTGTTAAGGGTAGTCCTGTTGTGTCTTTCACTTAGTCAGTCCAACGCATTGAGTCTTTTCCTCTTGTGCGTCGTCCTTCCACGCTTCCAGTAACCACAAGCCTCTCCAAACTGTCTCGTTGGCCACGAGCAATGTGCCCAAAGAATCGGAAAACTTGTCGAAGGCATATTGTTGACATTCTGTTGGTGATTCTGAGTTCTTCGAGAATGGAGGTGTTCGTTTGCCTTGCTGTCCATGGAACTCGTTACATCCTTCTCCAGCACCACATTTCAAATGCATCTATTCTACGTCTCTCACTTATTCTCAGATTCCAAGTCTCCGCATCATACATAAATATTGCGAAGATGAGAGACTTAATTAGGCACATTTCCATTATGATGGTGATGGTTCTGGTCTTCCATATATTTACCAGCTTGACATAGCATTTTTTGCCATTCCATTTCTTCTATTCACCTCAGCCTCACATCTTCCAACGTTGGTAATACTGGAGCCTAAGTAAAGAAAGTCAGTAACCACTTCTAGACTATAGAAATATAGAAGTTTAATAATGATGAATCACTACTCTAAGCAGTCACTATAAAACTCTTTTGATATATTTTTCAGCAATGTAGTTGCGGCAGGTATCACATCCTTGGCACTAGAGCACACAGCCATCTTGGGAAACACTATAGAGCAGATTGCCAGGGAAAAAGGGGGCATCATGAAACAAGGCTGCCGGGCCTTCTCTGTCACACAGAGCCCACAGGCACTCATTGTCCTGCAGAACATTGCACTCACCAGGAATGTAAGAAATACCCCTGACTCAAAGTTGCTTCCTTGATTAACTTTGATGATGACTTGATCTGAATTAAGTGTTTTACTTAACGAATTAGTATTTAATGTTAAATTTTGTACAAATTTGTCATAGCTTCCTTAAATAAGAGAGTCATGTGGTTTAATTACATCACTTTACTGTTTGAAGCATATTAGGTTCAAGTCTAAAAATCACGAAATTTGAGTGTTAAAAATTAGCTTTAAGGCTGCTCTCTGAATTTATGCTGTTTTTCATACTTCTTACCTTTTCTTGTACAGTTTTTTTCTTGTACTATGCATTATTTTTATGTAATCTTGTACTATGCATTATTTTTATGTCAAATGTTAAATAAATTAAATCAACATTTTCATAATATTTAATCCATCATGGGAATACTAAATATATAACTATATTTTGTTTTCTTTTTGCAGTGCACATTAAATGTTGTACCCGATTTTGAAATTTATGATTGGGAAACTACACAAAAGCCCAGTTTATCAGCTGACCTTCCCGCCTTCAAAATGAACGCCTCGCTAGCCATTCAATTAGCTCACACATGGATGAGCAAAAGAAATTGTGCATCTCAAAATGGAAATATTTATACAAATTTAAAACAAATTGATATATGTAATGGAGCATCACAAATATCCAGTACGAGCAATAATTGTCGTGAAGATAAAACAAATGGATTTTGTATTGAAAATGATGTACATATAAAAGAGAAAGAAAAATCAAAAAAAGATTTAAATGTAAATCAAACATTTATTGAAAAGTTTGTAAATAGAAATGAATGTATAACAAAAATTCCTCGAGAAACCTGTGAAGGAATTAGTATGTGTGTTTGGCCCGGCAGATGTCAAATTTTCAGCGATGATACGGTGGATTTTTATATAGACGGAGCTCACACTGTAGAATCTATGGAAGTATGTACTCATTGGTTCAAACAACATGCTAGGTATGTCAGTTCATATTTTTATCTGCAATATAAAAATGGGGATGGCTGAAGTGGCAGACTGAAAAAAAATACAGTTTCAAAACAATGAAATTTCCATTGAGAGAAAGGCGAGAAGTATAAGAAACAGTGTGGATGTGGACAAGGCAAAAGCTAAATCTGTGGATAGACAGGTGTTAAGATCTATCCTCTCTGACTATCTCAATAGAGATTTTTGATATTATAGTATGTATTTAACGTAGTACATACATCCATACTATATACAAAGTAAAGTCCAAAAGGTTCCAGCCCAAGGATATAAAAAAAAGATCATAAAAGTATTTTTCAATATAGTCAACCTGTAATTCAATACATTTTCACAATTTATTGAACTACAGGGTGACTTTATTGAAAAGTAAAACTGTCTGCTTCGTTATCTTACCTTAAGTAAGAAACTTTTGCACCATCGTGCCATGTCTCTTTCGGATAGGCGGAGAGGAATAAATTTCTATCGCATTAAACTTGAGCCTTATCTACATTCTATTGTATATGTCTCGTCATAGATGCTTTTCTATTACTTTACGCCTCCTCTGTCAAAATTCATCCAATAATTCAATAATTGTTATCTTAATTTTTCTCTCCCATGCTCTTGATTTATTTCCAATTGTACAATTCAATTTTAATTACTCTTTCCACGGGCGTAGATACAAATGTCTTGCCATTTGATAAGTTTCCTGTCTTGAGTCTCAAAGTGTATTTTAATTGTTTCAGACCGACTTCAACAAAAATTTTGGTCTTTAACATAACTGGAGATAGAAAACCGGAAACTCTTCTAGAGCTCCTTATTTCTATAGAGTTTAAGGTGGCCATGTTTGTCCCGAGTATTGCTTTTGCCAACAAAAAAAATTTTGCAGGTGAGTTTTACTAGTTTAATTAAAAAATATTGTACCCTACCTACAGTGTACTCAGAATACTGTATCTGGCCATGACAGAGCCAGTCTGTTTCATGGAATTCACATTTGAAACATACTTATTGCAAATAAAAAGACTACAAAAATTTATTATTTAATATATTTTGCCTAGCCATATAAGAAAAAATCGACCAAACACAAAGATTTGAGGGTAACTCCTGATGCAGGACTCACTTTTGCTAATCATGTTTCGCAGCTGATATCAGACTGTTCCAAGCTTTAGATTTGTAATTAGAATATCTCGAGTACTTTAAATATGTTGATTGCATATTGCATATTTATCTAATTATTTCATTAGTTCTAAACTAGAATAAGCCTCGAAAGTTTTGACTTTCCATCAACTAAAATACAAAAATGTGCCGGAACAAATACTGAAAAGTTCAAGAACAAATATAACATATCAAAGTTTTGAATATTGTCAAAACATATCAAAGTTTTGACTATTGTCCAGCAAATAATCAAAAAATATCATCAACCAAAACCTTCTACTCATAATTCTGGGGGAAGAACATCGTCTAAACATCCTCTAAAGTTGGTAGAGTGTTATTTTCCCAATTCGATTCCATAAATATTTAAATAGAATTTTCAGCATTTTATCAATAATGAAATCGTTTTTAATGATCTATTTATAAACTTATATATATTATAAACTTACGTATATGATACAATGATAGGTATTTTGTAATATTTTTTTAATAAAAATAATTAGCAATAGCGGAATATAGGCAGAAACGAAAATGGAGAACGTCTTGAACTAAACAACATCGCCTCAATACTGAAGAATTATAAAGATAAAAACGAAATGTTTATCTTACAACTATTGTAATTCGAGTGCATGTTATATGACGACAGTCTGCCACCCGACCCTAATTTTACTAAAACAGTCTGCCGCCCGACCCTCATTATACTAATCGCTTCACTTCACAAGTAACCGCAAACCCAATTCCGATCTGTACAACGTTTTCTGGCATCTCCCGCGCTCTACCAACAGTAAGCAAATGCAACGCTTTTAAGCGTCTCCCGCTCTTTACCAACAGTATGTAAAAGACGCTTTTAAGCGTTTCCCGCAAACAATGTGTTAAGATTATCACACAGAAACAAGGTTAAAAAAACATTTGTATATACAGTAAATAGTTTTAATGTATATTTATAGTGTGTTCACAAAAAAAGTAAGAAGAAAACGATGAAAAAGTTATGTAAATTTAGTGTATATTAGTTAATTTCAATATTGAGATATTCAATAAAAGATGAACGAAATGGTAAGTGGGACTCATTTCCCATGATTGCTGACCCCTGACTTTTTTACAAAGAAATTGTTTTATATCTACTATACAAAATTATTATACTAAATCAAATGACTCCTGATGGCATCATATGTCAATGTACTGTACTATCAATGTACTATAAATAAAATTAAAATAATGGTTAAAAAATCCTCACTCCCGGCATATATTTAACTTTGGTAAATTTCCATACTTCTGAAAAAATTAACGTCAGTCATGCTGTGTGTCTACAATGGTAATGATAGTAGAAAAATTAACTGTTAGAGTTTCAATTTATTATTTTTGCTTCTGATTTGTTTGGCAAATATTAAATTTACTATGAAAAAACATACTTACACCTACAAGGTTAGCAGGATATCGGTTTAAGCAATTCAAAAGTAGTATAAAAAAATCATTTATGTAAAAATGGTATGTGTTGAAAATCATTGAAAAAATAATTATACAATTAGTTAATATGCAACCCTTGAATCTTGTTTAATTTCATTTGCAGATCAAACTAAAAGCTGTGATAAAATGTTGCTACGTTGCAAAGAAAACATGGAAGCATGGATTCAGCTCCAGAAAAAATGGACTGACCATAGAGATGAAAAAATTGAAACTATCCTCAAACTTTTTGGAACGATGGAGGAAGGCTTGGAGTATGTTAAGACAATGTACAAAAATAATTTGGACAAACCTCAAGTCCTTATAACAGGATCGTTGCATTTGGTTGGAGCTGCATTAGCTGTTTTGGACCCTGAATTAAAATGCTCCAAAAAACAAATTGCTTATAATAAAAGACCGAGTATAAATGCTGCTTCTTCTGAATTCTAAGGATGGATTATATCTCACTTTAGGTAGCCCTTGAACTAAGTGCATTTAAGACAAGCTGAATTCACTTGATTTAAGGTTGACTTAATTTATTGAGTTTATTAAATTAAACATCAGATGATGCAGCACTGATATCTATAGCAATTTTAAAAACTACACATTTTGTAATTTTTATTATAATAAATACGTTGTAAGGTCCAAGGCCAAAGGATATTATAAATGTAATAGATGAAACAAAAAAAAATTCATTTTAATCACTGTATAAAAAAAAACAGTAAGTAAGTAGTAAAATAATATATTTTTTATAGTTCGTTACATTTTTTAGAATGATGAATTAATTTTTCAATACCACTGAAAATAAATTCTGAAACTTTGTTCTCAAAATGGTGTTACACTGCGGAGGTAATTTTATTCTCATTCAAATTGGATTTCAGTTTTGAAAATAAAAAAATGTTTTGAAAAGGTGATACAATTCTTGAAACCGTAGTTTTAAATTTTGAGAGGTATCAAATTTTAACTGGAACATCACCTTACTATGCGATGGGCATAGCCATCATAGGATCTTGAACTAAGTCCATTTCTGAAAAGCTGAATTCACATCTGACTTTAGGTTGACTTAATGTTTATTAAATTGAACATCAGATGATCATTCTCATGCAGTAGAAAAATATGTGAGTGTCAACCAAAATCTTGTACCTTTTAAAAATAAAAAAAAATTGTTTTATTTCTTTCAGTAATACTTGAAGAATAAATTTAAGAATATTTTAAAATTAATAATACATTAAAAGTTCATTAGTACAAAATTCAGAAGACCAAAGTTCATAAAAAAATTTACTATGAATTAAACAATCACTAAAAAAACTATTTGAATTTACGAGGCACTTCCAACGGCTGGGAACATTGTGGCCATTTTTTCTAGAGTAAGATAATATAAGTTAAGAAAAGTTTTATCGGCATATTGCCACAATATTGAGACATAATAATGTGTTTAGTAGTAAAATAAATTTTAAAAACACGTACTATTTTTTATGGGCAGCTAACACGTACGAATTGAAAAAAAATCTATAATTGTCATTTATTTGATTTTGACATGATCATTTGTTTACACAGATTATTTTGTTTATGTTTACACGCGTAATGTAAATATGATGATGTCACTAGTTTTTATTTGGTAGCACACTCGATTATGATATTGTAATCTATGATTCAAAGTTTTTGATAAATAAATTTTCATAGTTGCGAAATTCCTGTAGGTAAAATTAAAAAAAACTTAACATAATTTATATGAAAACACTCTAAACTCCATATTTATCATAATAATCTTGATATTTCGATATTGAATCTTTGGATATAGGGAAAACCCCGGAAATTAACTGCTTACCAGCACGTAATACACTCATTGTCTCGACGTCGGGGTCGGCTATGTAGTAATTTACGTGGAAAATTTCGGATTATTAGGATTCATAATTACTTTTTGGCGAAAAAACATTGGGAATTTATGAAATAAGTGGTTTTTCGATAGTACAGTTCAATTTATTACGAAAAGTTGGTTTTGGTATCTAGAAAATGGCAATAAATGCGATTTTCGAATAACTATAATATACTTTTTTAAAGCTCTTGTACTTACTTCAACAATGTGAAATATGTGACCATATTGTCCAAATTACACATATTAAAAAGAAATAATTGAAATTGAACGAAATAGTAAATAATGTGACATACAGATTTGTTTGGATAATGTATGGAAAATGTAGATCTTTTAGAAAATAGATCTGTTGGTTTATCAATGTATGTTGTGTGATATTTTTCTGTACTAAAGTTACATGTTATTTTAATTTTTGTTGTGTAAATTTATTGATTTAGTTAATTTGACAAGTGAATCCTTGAACTAAGTCGAGGTTTCCTGTAGTCTTTACTGTTGAATAATATAAGGGATTAAATTGAAAAGTAGAGTAACTCACAAAATACTCGAAACTGAGATAATAATGGAATTAGATAACATATTTTAAAGCTAGAATATAAATATGAAATTACAATAGCTCTGAAAAAAAAAACATTTTGATTAAAAAATATTAGTTTAACAAAGTAACATAATTGGTACAAAAGATTGTGGCTGTAATTTATTCCACTTTCGTTGCATACAGTACAATCTAGCGGGCTTATTGCCATGTTACATATCTTCCAACCAACCAGAAATGTCATAAAACAAACCTTAAGAGAAAATTAGAATGGAACCATTCTTTTTTACATCTGGGTACCACGGGAATTGAACTAAAAATAGAAGACAAGTATCTTATCAAGTAGGCCACAGAGCTTGTTTCATGTAAAGCGATCATTTCACAAAGTCCGTTCACGTGACTTAGTCCACTTTTTCATTTGATGCCTTGTGTACTTTTTTATGTTGATTTTTAGAAATAAGTTTTTTTTTAAAATTTGTTTAATTTAAGTTCATAAGAGCAAAAATATATGTATTATTGTGATATTATTGATTAAACTTACATATATATATTTTTTGTATTCCGTCTTATTTTACTAATATAATTACTGTCCCTTACACTCCCAGCCTGTTCTGAAGAAATCGCTTATCCTGATTCTAATTATTCAGGACAAATTGAGAAAAAATTCCCGAGAGGAAAATTTACATCCTTATTGAAGAGTGTCTTACAATGGTTTGAACCAGCAGATTTTCTAACTGGTTTTTATAGGATCATAATAAACAGATATGGGAATCCAAGAAGAAACTAAATGTCTTATATACCATATTCATTAATATCCGTTTAATGAAATAAACAAGAAAAAATATTTTTACTGTGAGAAATTTTCCAGATCCTAAGAAATGAGATTATTTTTCACATCACTGAAAACTTACAAAGGAAATTATAAGTAATTGCATTGCAGTTAAGAAGAAGCATTCCTTGTATTGTTTTTTTTTAATTTTGTATATATGGTACATATGGCAGGTTTATTGCCATACAGGAATTTCTTCCAACTAACCAGCTCATCTTGGATACATTAAATGGTTTGAATCCGTTATAATTTTTTTTTAGTTGTACAGCACGGGTACAAAGACTGCAAAATAGGTGGATGGCTGCTGCTCTACTTTATGCTTTTCCGGTGAAAAGTAGCATGGTGAAGAAGAGATTCCTTTTTAGCAGGTAGAAGTTGGTCGAAAATAAAAACACAGTCAATGTTCCAGAAATTGAGAATATATTTTTGACATTTTCCATTCTTTATGTGCAGCCCATCGCTTATCGTAAGCCCCTTTATTATGCACATACGTCCGATACAAAAATATTCATTTAAATTCAAGAAAAAATTAATTATCAATCTTGAAACAATAATGGTAGAAGTTTTTTGATACTTTCAATCTATTTTGTCAATTCATTTTTCTCCTTCACTCTAATAATTTCTCCTAATTCAAAAATATTAAGAAGCATTATAAGTTGCATCAATACTTTTAAATATTTGTATCAATAATTAATTTAAATAATCGAAAAAATTTATGACGTTTTTTAAGAGAAACACTTTAATTTTAACTCGGCAATACTAATGTTAAGGACATGCAGATAGGGTTATACGAGTACAAACATGTCCTTTTACTTCCCATTCCTATCAATCACTTCAACACAAATATGTATTTTACAGAAAAAAACAAAAAAGTCAAATTTATTAATCTAGCAATACCAGTTTGTAATGTCAAAGTGAGGTGGTATGGACGTGTTTTCGAAATTAGGTTAGGTCTATGATATTGTATTATCTCTATGGGCGTTAGCCCGGGAAAATTAGTTGTCATTTTTAGTAAAAAAACATTTTTGATTTTAAACTAAATTTATTTTATCTTAGATCATTTAGTAGTGTAATTTTTTATCCTAGCAGATTATTTATTTATTATTATTTAGTCTCATATTTTTCGTTAGTTTTTTTTTTTGCAATTTTTTACTTTTATTGTCGACAGAATACAGGTAGGTTAGTTTTTTCCCTCATTTGTTTTCTAAATTTTAAGTTTTTTTTTGTTATCAAACATGATTCCACCCAAATCTCTGATCCTAAAGCTCCAGACATCACTTCGCATAGTGAACTTGTAACCGAAGAAGATATTCCATTCACTTCTTTCACGGAAGTTAAACAAAATAAAACTAAAAAGAATAAGGTCTTATTAAAATTTGTGATGTATAAACAATACACTACACTAAACATAAAGCCGGGTGTGTAACTACCACATGTCTGAAGGTCTTACAAAGGTTTCTTTTGTAGTTCGTCTGCACTCATTAAGTTTTTCAATCTTATAAAAATACAATGACAGGCAAATTTTCTTCGCAAAATACAGGCCGTCACAAAACGCTTGCTTACTAAGAAGAGAGCTGGATGGAAACAGTTGTGTCATTCTCGTTCTCCAAAAACCCCAATTTCGACTGGGAGAATATTAAAAAAATGAAGTCTACTCAACTCCTTTACACAGAATACCAACAGAGCGTTGGGTTCACACTTTTTTAAACAAAATGGCTCCTCCATCTTAAACCCAATATGGAATTCAATATACTTACTTCCGCACCTTTTATAATCACCTCTAGATGCACCTTTCAAAGAAAACTAACAACGTGATTTTATCCACCCTAAAGGATCCTTCCTGAGGGCTGGATAACATTTCTTATTCGGTTTTTAATAAAAACCACTACACCAAGAAGTATTACTTAACACTGGACAATTGCATTCAACACAGGAAAAAATCCTAAGTCCTGAAAATATTCAAAATTTTTTCAATGCCTAAAATGGATAAAGATTTTTAAGTCAGAAATTCCTATAGTCCAATAGCCCTTGCATCAACCTTAGGAATAATCACAAAACATTTATTTAAAAATTGTCTTCAATGGTTTGTCGAACACAAAATTTTGGATATTGATCAATTTGGCTTCCGTAAATTACACATTACCATGAATTATTTAGCTATTCTCACCACTGACATTTATTTTGCATGTACTCATCAAAAACCTCTTATGCAACTTCTGCTTATGACAATGTTATTTTACCTATTTTAAAACAAGCGGTGCTGCACAAAACATCACCCATAAAATCACACTTCTTATTCAACCTTTTATTAGAACACTCCTTTTTCAACTTATTCAACCTTTTATTAGAATCTTCATATTGGTAGACGAAATGTCCTCCAGAACAGTTTTAAGGGATCTTCCTCAAGGATCAGTCCTTAGCCCTCTCCTTTATAATATTTATACGGGTGATTTTCGCAGCCTGTTCCTCTTAACACCATTGTATTACAATATGCGGATGATATCATGATTTATATGCCCAATAAATCTTTTAGAACAGCAGGAAAAACATTGAACTATTCTCTTCACTTTCTTTCCCAGTAGCTCAAAAATCATAGATATCTCCCCCTCCAAAAGTTCCATTGTAATGTTTTTGCGGAAATAACAAATACCTACTACGAATATTTATGTTAGCCATGTTCCTATTCCTAAACACAATTCACACAAATTCCTGGGAATGACGTTCAACTCCAAGTTGTCTTGAAAAGATCATACTGAAAAAATAACATCAACAAGCCAAAAAATAAAATATTCTCCGCACGGTATTAGGGGTCTAGTGGGGGGCACACCCAACCACTCTGAGACTTCTATACACTGCCCTCATCAGAAACCGCCTTAATTATAGTTCATTCCTATTATATTACATATCCTCCATAAACTAGACCTCATTCAATTCCAGGCTCTTCGAATCATCATTAGAACTATGAAATCTATGCCGACAAATGCCCTACAGCTAAAATGTGTGGACTCACCATCCTGCTTTCGAAGACCGTTCTTAAGGTCTCTACTACCTCAATATCTCCAAAATAACATCCCATCTACTTCTGCATACATTGAAATCACTTTCAGGTCTCAGTCCCACAAATATATTTTGGAGAAATAAAACACTCCCTCTATTTATTACAAAGTTATTGTAAATTTTCTGCCTTGGAGTTTATAGTTCAAAAAACCCTTTTCCTCTTTTATATTACACTCCATTTCAGGCTTTAATTATAAACCGGCACATTATTGAGTCCCTTGGTATTAACAAGTCAAATACTCATGAAAATTATGATTTTTATGAATCACATTAACATTCATTGAAGTGACTAGACTATATTCTACACAAACACATGCAGGATTATTAACGACGAATACATAGGGACGGCAATCTATTGCAAAACCTTAAATATTAAGAAAACTATTAAACTCTCCAAATTTTCATTTAGTTTAGTTATTAAATAATTTTACTCCATAGTATTTCACTAGATAGCAGTAGTCTCAGGCCGAATCGCTTTTAATTTACTCAAAATTCTAACTATGAAAGTGGCAACTCAAGTACACCGATAAGTCGCCCATGTGAACAGAACTAACAAGATCTTATGAAGTGGACAACACTTGACACTGGTATATAATCCATATATAGGAGCTCATGACCATTATTCAAGAAGATAAAGATGAAGAAATTAGGTTAAAAATAATACATATCACACCATCTACCTCGGAGAAAGACTTCTACGCGCCAAACATCTTTCCCCTCTTCTTCGTCCATACACCTTTTTTTCATTCATTTGTTACATGTGCCTAAACCATCTCAGAGTGCTCTTCTTTATCTTGCTTAACACATCAGCCTTAAGTTCACATTCATCCCTAATCAATTTACTCCGTATTCTGTTATACATTGTCACCCCAAGTATTTTTCTTAGTGCACACATCTCTACAGCATTTATTCAGCTCTTTTTAGTCTTGTTCCATGTCCTGGTTTCACTCCCATACATCAAAGTTGGTACTGTTGTAGACTATCATCTGGCAGATTTTGATACTGTCTGATTTCAGTATATATGTTTTTAGTACCCCATCGACTTTGTTTCCTATCGCTACATGCTGTTCAATGTCTCTCATAACTCTTCCATCATCTGAAAAAATACTTCCTAAATAGCAGAATTCTTTAACCCACCATAATCTTTCATTACTCACCCATATTACGCATTTATTTTTCACACTTTTCTATCACCATGGCTTTGGATTTCACAACATTCATTCTCAGATCTTTCTCCTTATATCTCTCATACAATTTGCTTATTAGACTCTGTAATTCATCCTCGTTCCCTTAACACTATCATGTCATCGGCATTTAGCAATCGGCATACATTCCCATTCAACATTTTAAGCCATTCTGTGACCTCTATAATTCCTTCACACACAAATCTATGTAAATATTAAACAAAGTAATTATGAGTACTATCTAAATATTTAATTCCTTAATCTATATACACGTGTAACATGACAAAATAAATGTTTACAATTGAAATTCATTCTTCTTTATTTACCTAATGTTTAAAACATGCATTGTTAAGGAAATCTGTGATATATTGTTTATAGTTAAGGCATTAACGTTGTGGAGGTTTAAAGACATTGTAATTTGTTTTATTAAACACTGTTTATTCCACTTTTTGTAACGGTATAACCCTACCGGTTTCAAGGCTTTCACCTCATCTTCAGAGGAGCACAAACAAGACTACAAACACAAACTAGTCTTGTTTGTGCTCCCCTGAAGATGAGGTGAAAGCCTTGAAACCGGTAGGGTAATACCGTTACAAAAAGTGGAATAAACAGTGTTTGATTAAACAAATTACAATAATCTGTGATACATAGATATTTATAGGTTTTAATTTTTTTTGTATACTTAAAATATAATTTCATATGCGTATAATTTATAACCCTATCCAGATTTTATTTTTATCTCCAGATTTCCATTTTCTTGTATTTGTAATTTATAAATATGTTTTGAGGGTGATATTGTTGCTCGCAGCTTTGTAAACAGACATGGATAAGAATGCCAGTGACATTGTGCAGGAATGAACATAGATTAAATTGTAACATAGCCGTTTTATCTGAATAATTAGTGATTGTTTATTCAATGAAATTTTTAGGTTTAATAAGAAAACTCTTTCCATACTCTCAATAAAATGGCAGCAGTACCACTGGCTCGTACGTGTTCCAATTATGAGGTATTTTTATATTACTTATGAATTGTTACATCATATTATGGGAGTGAAACGTGGATATGGAAAGACTGAGAGGAGCCGAATAAATGCTGTGTAATAAAGTGATAATGGATGAATGTGAACTTAAGACTGATGTGTTAAGTAAAATGAAGAAGAGCCTGCTATGATGGTTTGGGCATTAGAAACGAATGAATGAAGAAAGACTAACAAAACAGATACATAGTGCAAATGTGAGAGGAAAACCAAGGACAGTACGGTTGGATCAAGGGAATAATATTCTGAAAGAAGGAAATGTAGAAAGTCAGAGTAATTGTAGAAGTTGTATTGATGTAGGAGGCTAAGGATGTGTGTCAAGATTGGAAAGTCTAGCACTCTGTCCTCTGCCTACCCCGACAGGGAAATGGCGTAATGAAATGTATGTGTATTATTTAGGTTTTGGATTCCAAATTTATTGTATATTTCAGAGATTAATTATTCCAGTGCACTTTTCCAAATTGTAAATAAATCGTAAAAGTTTCCTTTTTATAGCTTCTTTATGAATGAAGCTTTACGACAGTGCAGAAAAAAAAAAGTCTTCGACCTTCTTGGTTTCTGATTTATCTAGTTTGATTCCCCTTGTCTCTTGAGATTGAAATAAAATATCAGCTTCACTGTAAAATGTAGGTTTTTATGTATAGGACAACACATGCTATCTGGTCTGAACGTCGGGACTACATGCTCGAGTCAATATCTAATTGAAGCAAATGATAAGGGTGATGATCTCTATTACTTCCTGTTGGAAACGTGTAATTATTAACAATTCATAGTCCAGACACGGAAATAAAATAAATGTATGTAGTTATAAGCACTAGATTTTATGCAAAGAGTTGTTGAATGCTTTTTAAATATTTTTAATATTTTTAGGAAACCATTGAAGTTTTAAATTCATTACAATCAAATCCAATTATAAAAAATGCAAAGAGAATTGAGAAGAGAGAGGTTTGTTTATCTTTTCATCACTTTATTTCTTAGTCTTTCATCACTTTATTTCTTAGTAAAAACCTGCAATTTCTTTCTTGTATTAAAAATTACAGGCAACAGACATAATGGAGTGTCCACTTTAAATTAATTGTTTGTCTTGATTTTAAATTCAGTCTCCAAAACAAACTGCAAAATTTTGTTTGTCTTGAAAACTAAGGAAAGTATCCTCCGTGGCCTGGTGGTAAGACATTTGTCTGCCGATCCGGAGGTTGCGAGTTCGATCCCCGCTGGAACTCAGATTTTTTTAAATAGGATTCCAGTCTGGTTAACACTTAGGGTCTATAAAAACATATTTCTGGTTGGTTGGAAGAGATTGCCACATGGCAATAAACTCTTCAGGTTAAAAAAAAAAGTATGGTTGAATCTAATGATATTTTTTGAAAGGACACAGAAAGTTAGCGAATTGGTAGGAGTAGTATGGATGTAGTAGAGCTTAGTTGGTGACACCTATTTTCTAACCCTAGGATTGTGTTGGTTTGATTCAAATTGGTACCCAATTTAAATAAAAGGATTCTAGACTGGTTTTCTTATCATTTTTGTGGTTGGTTTGAAGAGATTACCGCATAGCAATAAGCCTGTCAGCTTATTACGTATATACAAAGAAAGTTTAATATAGTACAATATGCGCTCCATATTTAAAACTATTGTCTAGGAACAGTAATATACACCAGCCTAGTGTTGGTACCGTTTATTTTTGTACTCGTATGTTAAGAAAATTGAAAAAAATCTACATAATTTATAGTCACACTATTTATTGATAGAACTTTTTTTATTGAAGATTCTCCAGTTATCAAGTTGATTTTGAGAAATGGGATGGGATGTATCTCAGCCGGGGGGATATTATGAGATGAGGCCAGACCTTTTGATAGCTTCTCTTTTCAATGTATTTTCTGCTATTTATATAGTAGGTATATTGAGATATACGAGTATATGTGATATTGGAATGTATTTAAATATGTACATACTCGTACTATGTTGCCATCAATAAACTTATATTTATTTATTTATTTAAAAGTTGGGATGGAAATATCTGTCCAGAACTGGTGTTGGACCCGAGGAGCTGAAGAAACTCTCCGTTATACACATTGCAGGCACCAAGGGAAAGGTATTCTTTGTCTTTATTTTCAATTCAGTTTATTGATTCATTATTTGCACTGAAATAGTATCCATGTTATCCATCAATTTGTCAGGTTTAGCTGTTGTGATATTCATTCATTCGTGTTATACACTTCAACATATCCGAATTGGTGATACAGATATATTGAAGAGCATCGCCGGGAGACTACACATATTTTCAATTCAGTTTATTGATTCATTGTTTTCACTGAAATAGTGTCCATGTTATCCATCAATTTGTCAGGTTTAGCTGTTTTGATATTCATTCATTCGTGTTATACACATATCCGAATTGGTGATACAGATATCTATTATCAACATATCCAAATTGGTGATACAGATATATTGAAGAGCATTGCCGGGAGACTATACATATAATATATTGTCTTAAATCTTTTTTTGTTTAAATTTTATTTTCATTTGTTTTCACAGAAATAGATGAAGAAGAATTAGTATGAGTGTTATCAATCAATTTGTCAGATTTAGCTATTGTATTTTCAAAATTAAATATTTTTTATATACCAATTATATATTTTATGACCAATCATTACAGCAGACGGGGAGTTGCTCTAGGAAATAAAAATTGGCTGAAACAAATGGAGAGAAATTATGGGGATTATGTGTAGCAGAAAGCTATTAATAAAACTTAAGAGCAAAATCTACAAGACAGTGATCAGACCCGCTATACTACATGAAGCTGTTGACCTCTAAAGAAAAAAAAAGAACAATTTGCATGTTGCGGAGATATGTATGCTACGGTGGTCACTAGATTGAATAAAATCCGAGTGGCACAAATAGTAAATAAAGCCCGAGAATCAGAACTATGCTGATATGGACACGTGCAACGTCAAGCAGTTATTTCGACAGATTCGACTTATATGGAAGTCTTTGCCCCTAGATTATGTTATAAAATTAGTAGAAATTATGCCTCGGAGATGCCGGGCAATTATTACTAGCGTATCATGTAGTATGTGTGTATTTTTTTTAATGCCTTATCCCAAATAGTTTTTCGGGTTTTGTCATACACGTTATTGTCAAACAGACTGTAACTAAAATCCCAAATAGACGTAGAGGTAGACCCAAGAAGAGCCTGTATAAGAAAGTGGCGGAGGACATGATTAGACTCGAACTATCGCGGAGTGATTGGCGAAATCGAGAGAGATGGAGGAAAAAAGTCCAAATCCTGAATGGGATAAGGCAAGGGAAAAAAGAAGATATCAATTAACTGTTTAATTTTGATCTCTCATAGAATGATATTAAAATAAAATTGATCCTGCATGATTATTTTCAAGAAATTATAAATAATTTTTCCTTGACATTCAGATGACCAAAAAAGTTTACCTCAAATTTTTTCTCTGTTAAATTTATTTATTTAAAATGGGGTCCCAGTCTTGTCAAAATTCATCTTGTAACAATATTAGTTCGTGTTAAAAGTGTGAGAGTGTTGTCTGTCCAAGTGCGGTAGTATTTTCAACATGCACTGTGAGTTATTTACCTAACCTAACTCATAAGTGTTGATTGCCTGAACCGATGACAATATTGTCTCCTTGCCACGTCTTAAATTCTGATATGTTGAGTGGAGATATATGAAGCAAATGAATTAATCCTTAGATTTTTTTTCTGTATTTATAATATTTATTTATTTCCTTTGTAAATTGTATCTAGATATGCACTTTAATGTAAGATCTCTCAAATATCTTCAATATTTTTCCAGGGTACCACAAGTGCTCTTTGCGAGTCCATTCTCCGCCACCATGGGTATCACACGGGGCTGTACACATCTCCACATTTGGTTTCTGTCACGGAGAGAATTCAGATGGGAGGATGCGAGATATCCAAAACAGACTTCGTAAAATACTTTGCCCAAGTTTACAATAGCCTCTATGAGAAACAGGTTCAATTTATGTTTTTTTTTTGTGATTAAAATACATTAGGATAAACCCTCTACAAATGTTCCCATTAAGAATGTTTTCCTAACTAAGAAGATTATTATTATCAAAACCTGAAAAATCTCTATAGAATGTGTGTCTCCAATACTGCTATCTTAATATTGTTTCCTATACAAGAATCTTTAATTTGCTAATCCTGCGAAAAACATTTTGAAAAGGTTTTCACTTTGTAAATCATTATAATACAAATGTTTCCCGTAGTGTCTCCATAGTAGAAGAGTGGCTCACGTGATATAATATCAATCCCTTACAGACAACACATGTTGCCAGCATTCAAATTTTTTTTCAAGTGAGCCAAAAAGAAATGATTTCACAAAATATACTTAAAATTATATTAGTGCATTAATAGTAGATTTTTTTTATAGAATATTTTTCCTCCCATAAAGTAGCTCTTTAAAAAAATAACAATGTTTCACCTAGAAGAGCTCATATGATAATTTATTTTATTTCTTTTTACTAAATAAATAAAAATAAATGGCTTTGCAGGATATTCCGTAAGAAATAAATGGATATATGCATATGGAATATTACTCCATATAAAATATACAGCTATATACAGATTGTTTCTTACAAAATAAATTACTATACATGTGATGAAATATTATTTTATACAAAATAAATAGCTACATGATATAATATTTTTTTACACAATCTTAATTTTTACATTATCTTTGTTGTTCATTACTTAGGGTCATAATCTATAGAATGTTGATGGTGCAGGTTGCAACGACACGTCTCCACTCCTCTTAGTTACTTACTGTTTGCATGGCAGTGTACAGGCTACCCCCAGTCAATTCCTTCACCAGATCTCTCTCTCCATCTTGTTGGTGCTCTGCCTCCACATCCTAACATACTTCTAATGACCATCAATTTTTTCAGGTTATCTTGTTCACATCTGGAAATATGCCCAAAAAACCATATAATGCATTGGAATCATATTGAGGATAGTCGTACTGTCACATTTAGCTCCTGGAATATGTAGACATTTATTCTTCTGGCAGTCCACGGGATTCTCAGCATCCGGCGCTAACAAATCTCAAAGGAATTACACATTCTCAGGCTTTTGTTATCCATGTTTTAGCACCGTACAAGAATAAAAGAAAGAATAAAATTTAGTTAACCTTTGTTTTGGTATGATGGGAAATACCTCGATCTATCCATAATTTTACTAATTTACTAATTAGGTCATGACAGTTTTTATTTACCTCTATTTACTTTTCACAACCGTCCGTTGCACCAATCGAGGAACCATGGTATATGGATTCTTGCATCATTTCTAACTCACATAACCTATCCGACAGCTGTAGGACATTAGTTCTATCTACTATCATAAGCTTTGTTGTGGTTTGATTTCTTTCTAGCATATATTTGCGACTCTCCTGAGCAACTCTTTTAAGCGTATCAGCCAGCCATTTTCCGATTGTCTTGTACAAGAAGTGTGGTATAATTTACAAATGGGAGGCTGCTGAACAAATACCCACCAACTCTAATATCTCTATCCCAATTGTTCCAGAGCTCTTTTCGTGATGTGTTACCATACAACATGCCTTTTGCATATGTAGATAAATAATTATTGTATAAAATTTTAATATTTCAATATAAATTTATTCTGAAACCTGCTTTCACAATCCTTGTTATTAGAATTAAAAAAAAATTCACAATTGATTTGAGTGTTTCAAATGACAACATTTATCTATTTCCATGAATCGTGTTTAACAATTTATGTATATTAAACTCTGCAGGAATTCGAAGGTGATATCCCTGGATACTTCATGTTTTTGACAGTGCTGGCCTTCAACATATTTCTACAAGAGAAGGTGGATGTGGCAATCGTGGAGGTGGGAATTGGAGGGGAATATGATGTCACAAATGTTGTTAAGTGAGTTTTCCATCTTTTATTTTCTCAATTTTAACTTTTTACATCGTACAACAATAAAAACCATAGCTCGTCTCATTACCTCCAGGACTGTCCCTAGACAGTATATTCTGCATGCTTAAACTGAATATGTGACCCCTTTTAAGAACAACTGACGAGAGAATAAAAGTAAGGCATTGTACTCACCACAGGGATGGTAATATCTAAATATAAAAGCACCATATATTTATGAAAATCTGCCTGTCAAACTTTAAAAAGGGAAAGATTTTATTGATTTTTAATAAAATAAATAAAACACCTTATTTTGTATTCACCACTGTTTTATTTTTGTGGGTTCACAACGGTTTTCAAAGACCACCGTCTTCCTCGTCAGTTGAAGATGAACTAAATTACATGTCTAAAATATTTTTTTTTATTGCAGTAGGTAAAAGAAAGGAGATAGGTAGTGGCTAATAAGGGAAAAGGAGTAAGTAGGCGTCAAAAGGATGGCTTTTTTTTTTTACTAATTTTGATTGAGAGAACAGTTCTCTTTTAAATATGTTTCCCATTCAAAAAGTAGGATAAGACCAAATAAATACTCAATGAAGAGATACACTCGTATGTCCAACATTGGAATGAAGTAGACTAATCAAGATGAATCGCTACTCAAAACAGTCACTATAAATCACATTTGATATATTTTCAGCAATGTAGTTGCGGCAGGTATCACATCATTGGGGCTAGAGCACACGGCTGTCTTGGGAGATACCATAGAGCAGATTGCCCTAGCAAAAGGGGGTATCATGAAGGAAGGCTGTCGGGCCTTCTCTGTCACACAGAGCCCACAGGCACTCGCTGTCCTGCAAAATATTGCACTCACCAGGAATGTAAGAAACGCTCTTAAAATTGCTTCCTTGGTGATAACTTGATCTGAATTCATAGGCCAACCTGAATACTTATAACCCATATATTTTTTTACTGAACAAATTAATATTTGATATTAAATTTTATACAAATTTGTTGTGATTTCCTTAAATACTTCCTTAAGTCACATGATTTCATTACCTCACTTTAAAGTTTGGAGCGTATGGACACCTGACTGATAAAAGTCACATAATTTTATGGTTATAAATTAGTATTTAGGCCGGACTCTGGAATGGGCCTTAGAATATAGTTTTTTTTACTACCTACCTCGAATTCAAATTAATGATTGATTAAATACTTTATTTATTTTTCATCTTATTTTACATGACAAATATTCATAGTATGAGCAAAAACATTACAGACGAAATCAATGGAAATTTCAAGTGAACACTTTAAAAGGAAATGGATCTGTGTGTGTTGCCTGTGATTTGTCATGGCCCTAATAAAGTAAGCTTTCACCTGTAAATTACTGGAGACATGAACATGGAAAAAATGGTTGATACTTTTTATTGATTCTTTATTATTTAATGTTTCGAGGGTTGGTTTCTTCTTAGATATATTTATCTTATAAGATATATATTCCATTTTCCTATTTGAGTTCAGATTTTTAAATTCCAATACTAACTAATCGCAACACATACCATCATGACATATCCCTTTTAGGGTAGGCAAAGATGAAAACTCTGCACACCTTCCTATCCACGTAAACAAACATGTCAACCTCCACGGCCTATGACAAAAGTTGCAAATTCGATTCTTATTGATACCCAGATGTTTTATCAGGATTCCAGTCTGATTTTCACTAAAGGCTTATTTAATAGATTTTTCCAGTTGGTTGGAAAATATTTCCACATGGTAATAAACCTTTTATTCAGTCTAAATTTCCCTAACTACATATTACTAACATTAAAAATAGCGAACACTTTGTTGACTGACAAACTGTTGTTTAATGTACGTGATAATTATTTATGTCATGAATCAAGATTGTTTTCCGTGCCATATTCATGAACTGAGCTATTAAGATCATACCCACTCATGCCTAGTTGAAGCATTTTCGGATATTGATATCTTTTATATCTCGGTGAATAAATTGAAGAATGAAAAAGTAAATAAATGTTGAAAGCATTACAGAGCCACTTCACAGGAAAGCATGAATTTCTGTCATTGTTTCTGTTATTGTATTTAGACTTTTATTCATTGAATTATTTTTTCTTGTACTTAACATTTTATTTGATGTAATTTGGTTAAACATAAGTCAAATTTTAAATAAAATAAATCTCCCCTAAATAATCAATTCGAAAACTAGATAAATAACTGTCTTTTTTTTTTCTTTTGCAGTGCACATTAAATGTTGTACCGGATTTTGAAATGTATGATTGGGAAACTACACAAAAGCCCAGTCTATCAGCTGACCTTCCTGCCTTCGAAATGAATGCATCCCTAGCCATCCAATTAGCTCACACATGGATGAGCAAAAGAAATTGTTCAACTCAAATTGATATATGCAATGAAGCATCACAGATATCTAGTACTAGTTCAGAAGATAAAATGAATGAATTTTGTATAGAAAATGATGTACATTTAAAAGAAAAAAAACAATCGAAAACATATTTAAATATAAATGAAATGTGCATTGAAAAGTTAGTAAATAAAAATGAATGTATAACGAGAATACCTCAAAAAACTTGTGATGGAATTAGCAGGTGTGTTTGGCCCGGCAGATGTCAGATCTTCAGCGATGATACTATGGATTTTTATATAGACGGAGCTCACACTGTTGAATCTATGGAAGTCTGTACTCAATGGTTCAAGCAACATGCTAGGCATGTCAATTCATATTTTTATCTATAATATAATAATGGAAATGTCCCAAGCGGTAGATTGAGAAAAAGATAGTTGGAAAAAATTTATCTGAGGGAAAGGTGAAAAGTAGGAAAAGCGGTATGGATGAGTACCAGGAAAAATCTATATATGTGAATAGATAGGTATGGAGATCTGTCCTCTCTGCGTGTCTCAAAAAAGACCGATGATGTTAATTATGGCATATATTTTACATAATACATCCATTATGCAATGTCTCTTTCAGATAGGCAGAGAGGAAAAATCTCAACAACTTCTTTCTACACACTCAACTTTAGCCTTGTCAACTCTCTCTCTATCGAAATTCCTACAATATTTTTTTCTTAATTTTCCTCTCCCACGCTCTTAATTTTCAGTTGTACAATATAACTTTAATTACTCCATCCACGGAAGCAGATATAAATGTCTTGCCATTTGATAAGCTTCCTGTCTTTAGTCTCAAAGTGTATTTTAATTGTTTCAGACCGACTTCAACAAAAATTTTGGTCTTTAACATAACTGGAGATAGAAAACCGGAAACTCTTCTTGAGCTCCTTATTTCTATAGAGTTTAAGATGGCCATTTTTGTCCCGAATATTGCTTTTGGCGACACAAAACAATTAGCAGGTGAGTCTTAGAATATTCTTCAGGAGTTTGGACCCCACCAACAAAAAAAAAAACAAATTTGCTGAAGCAAATATAAAAAAGAACCTTAGATATTTATGGTATATAGTATGTTAGAAAAGAGGGTGATCATGCAAAATATATACTCCATAATGAATTTTTATATATGCATGCAATTATAGAATTCCCAAAATAACAAAGCAAGAGTCTAACGCGGTATTCATATTAAAAGTACTGCAATCTAATTTCAACTCTCCCGCATTATTATGGGGGCCTTAGATTTTATGTTCCCGATAATTATATCATAACTACACAGAAATCATCCTCTTGGTATAATACAAACCAGTTTGGACAAGTTCCTACACACAAACTTTTTTTTTCCTTTCCTTATTCTTTTAATTTTTTCTTTGATTATCCTTTGCTTTTTCTTTAGGAACATTTGACAATTCAACTTTTAGATATTAACAGTAGTCATGCTGGCTGTCTTAATGAGGATAATACTCGTAATAATATTGAAATTACTGTTAGTTTTGATATATTATAGTTCTACTGATTTCTTTGGAAAATGTTAAATTTGCTATGAAAAAACATGCAGATTAGCAAGATATTGGTTTTAACAATTGAAAAGTAATGTAATGCAGCCTCCAGACTCTAGCCAAGCGTCGGCAAGCGCGAGAGTGTGAAGGGGCCACTTGTCGAGACTTGCCAAGCTTTGCTGCCATTTGGCTTGGTGTAGGTATATTGGCGCAAATCAAAGGGCCACATTAACCTCTACGTCGAATATGCTTGAATGAGAAGCATAGACTGGCACGCTTGGCAAGTATGTGGATGCCTACATTTGGCTTGCCAAACCGCCTGGGACAAGCGGCTTGGCAAGAGTCTGAAGACTGCATAAGGATATAAAAAATTGTTTAAAAATGATATGTGTAATCATTAGAAAAATAAATATTCATTTAGTTAACATGATGCCTTGAATGTTGTTTAATTTATTTTACAGATCAAATCAATGTTAGTTATGGGTCTAATAAAATGTTGCTACGTTGCAAAGAAAACATGGAAGCATGGATTCAGCTCCAGAAAAAATGGACTGACCATAGAGATGAAAAAATTGAAACTATCCTCAAACTTTTTGAAACGATGGAGGAAGGTTTGGAGTATGTTAAGACAATGTACAAAAATAATTTGGACAAACCTCAAGTCCTTGTAACAGGATCGTTGCATTTGGTTGGAGCTGCATTAGCTGTTTTGGACCCTGAATTAAAGTGCTCCAAAGAACAAATTGCTTATAATAAAAGACCGAATATGGATGCTGCTTCTAAATTCTAAAGATATATTAAATCTCACTTTAGGAAGTCCTTGGACTTAGTCCTTTTCAGATAAGCTGAATTCACATCTTAATAGGTTGACTTAATATTGATTAAATTAAACATCAAATGATACAGCACTGATATCAATAGCAATTTTAAAAAGTACACAACTTGTAATTTTTATTACAGCAAATACATTGTAAGTTCCAAAAGTTTCTGGCTCAAGGATATTGAAAATGTGATAGATTAAACAAATAAAAATATTTTTCGATATTGTCACTCTGTAGTTCTTTATATTTTTTAGAATGATGAATTAAATTTGAAACACCACTGAAAAAATATTCTGAAACTTTGTTGTCAAAATTGTGTTACACTGCAAAGGTAATTTTTTCTCATGCAATTTAAAAAGGAAGGAAAAAATTAGTATCGAATTTTAACTGTAACATCAACTGTTTATGCGATGGGCGTAGCCATCATAAGATCGCGAAGGGCGTAGCCACCATATGCACTCTAACTTGTTCAGGCCGGTAACTTTTGGACCGTAATTTTTTGTCGTAAAATTAGTTTAACTTAAGTTTTCATAAGAGTAAAAATATATGTATTGTGATATTATTGATTAAACTTATATATTTTTTGTATTCCATCTTATTTTTCTAATATTATTGCTGTCCCTTACACTCCCAGCCTGTTCTCTTCATTATCTCTGTAAAGTAACTATGCAACTGGGCCGCTTGCCATGTCCACTGTGTGTCTTTTTTAATAACCGAGGTACATCAAGAGTAAGGTCATCAGTTCTGCACCCCCGAGATTTTCATTAATTACTCGCATTTCATCATTTTACGTGTTGGCAATACTCTTATACAATAATTTCATCAGATGTGCTTCATCCTTATCAATTTTTAAGAAACGACTAAAGAAGCTTTATTTATCTCAAAATATCCCTCGTCCCTAACTTCTGCTCAGTTGTATAACACTTTCATTGTTGTATACAGAACCTGGCAGACTAATTGCCATGTGGCCATCTCTTCCAACTAACCAGAAAGATGTGAACAAATCATCCTTATCCTTTTTAAGAAAAAAATAAAAAAGCACTATCATTCTCAAAATATCACTAGTCACTAACTTCTTTACTATTCTGCTACACTTCAATTGTACATAGATATATCACCATGTGGCAATCTCCAACCAACCAGAAAGATGTTAAAAAGGCCGTAAGTGAAAACCAGACTGATATGTTCCAACAGGAATCGAACCTGCAAACAAATTTACTCTTGTTTTCCTTGAGATTTATCTTTTATTTTAATTTTTGTTACTAGAAAATTTGGAAAGGAAAAGTAAAGGTGGTATTACTATCAACCGGTATTACTTATTATTATCAACCTATTATTATTATTATTATCATTAGTATTACTTATTATTATTAGTAATACTAATGATAATATTACTTATTATTATTATCAATTAGTATTACTTATTATTATCAACCGGTATTACTCTTACAAGGCCCATTCTGATGACCATGAAACAAGGTCTAAATTACTTGAAACTACATTCGGTAAGGGCTCCATTTCACAGAAAATTGTTTGCCGATGTATATTTATTAAAGCTATAGCCTATTTTGGCCTATCTATTTTACACCGTTTCTCGGAAATATATCAGGAATCTCATAATTTCTGAGAAACTTCCCCAAGGTAATTGCATTTATGGATGTTCTTGATAAATCGTTAATTTTTGTACATGAACAACATAGGGCGATCGATCATGCTTGTTATATTCCCTAACCTGGGGGAGAGAAAGGGGTACAGGGAGTAAAGGGGAGAATGTTGTAGGGGTTATAACTGTTTGGAGTGTTTCAGTGGATGATATAGTAAGAAGGGTAAGCTTTCTTTGAGACAACCATTGACGACTCCCAGGCCTTAGGTTCCTCATTCTCTCTCTTTTAATTTCCTGTTTCACATCAAAAATGAGACCGGGATTTCTTCTTCGGTCACTTATTCACTATCTGAAGTTATATCTGGAAGTTAAGCATCAGGGGGTTTGCGTGAAATAATTTTCAATAAATAAGAATAAACTTATAAATATATAAAAATAAAGAGGAAAGAAAGAAAAAAAAATTACCTATCTGTATTCCTGTCTATAATAAAAGCAAGCACAAATATGTAAACAATCTAAGAAATAATATAAAATGTATATACGAGGGTGGATCAAATATAAACGAGACTTTTGTTTTAGAGCATGTGATTTTAAATGGAGCATGCAGATGCCTCAAGGAGTGTTGGGTGGGGATATCAGGAGAGGAAGAGCGGTCGGTCGGCTTCGGCAGATTCCGTCATTAGTATGGCACATCATGTCTTAGAAAGAGGTGCACCCGTCGGTTGCGCGACACATAATTATCAAGTTTCTCACTCATGAGGATGTAAAACCGGCCAAAATTCTGCAGAGATTGACGGCACCGTTCGGGAATCCAGCACTGTCAATGTCCCGTGTGTTTGTCATGATCATCACCCACGGACGAACATTACCAAACAGAACATTAATGCCATTCGTGATCTTCTGGAAAGCGACTGACGTTTGACGATTTCCGAAATTTGATCTGAGACAGGAATAAATTATGGGAGCACTCAATCCATAATCACAAAGGAGCTAGGATTCCGTAGTGTCTGCTCGATGGATCCCACGTATTTTGACTAAGGAACAAAAGTTGGCATGGTTGCACGTTTGTGGCGCGGTTTGGAAAAAAAGGGAACGCATTTTTGAGTCGCATTGTTACCTGGGATGAAACTTGGGTACCACTACACGCCCGAGTTGAAACAAGCCAGCATAGAGTGGAGATAGAATGAGGCAGCCCCTGTGAAAGCCAAGACTTGACTGTCAGTTGGTAAGGTGCTTGCGACTGATGCGGCATTTTGCACATCGATTTTTTACACGATCGTTGCACCATCAATACTACTGCGAGCTTTTGAGTGAAGTTAAACTTGCTTATTGATGCAAAAGACATGACCAACCGATGATTCTCCATGACAACACGAGGCCCCATACTGCAGCTGTAACATGCGAACAATTGGAGGAAATGAGTTGAATACGACTGGAACACCCTCCCTATAGCCCTGCGACTTTCATCTCTTTGGGTGACTGAAAGAAGCTCTGTGAGGCCAACAATTTAACAACGACGATGGAGTAGAGGGTTTTGTGCGCAATTGGCTGCTGGCACAACCCACTTCTTTTTACGATAACGGGATAAAAAAACTACCGATCCGCTGGGAAAAATGCATTTCTAAAGCAAGAGATTATGTAGAAAAATTATTATAGATTATGTGTTTATATTTGATCCACCTTCGTAAATAATATTTTAATTGAATGAAAGATTATTTCACTAAATGATCTAGATTAAACTGAATTTAGTTGAAAAACAAATCTTGAAAATTTGATGTTATACCGGCTGTCAGCCACGGAAGTCGTCATTGTTATAACTGTTCAAGATTTTTAAGTTACTCACTACATCAATGTTTTCTGAATTCTTTTCAGATTTTTCCAAAACTTTCACTAGACGTCAGTATGCTAATTAACCTCAATATAAATACATATATCAAATAATCCGAGTACAATAAATATCTAATATCCTCTTAATTTATATTTCTTATGAAAGTCAGGAGCCCACCCCCTAGATCAGAGGTCGGCAGAAGCGGCTCGCGAGCCGCATGCGGCTCTTTGCATAGACATTTGCGGCTCTTCAAGCATAAACTCCAATTTCACCTCATCGGACGTGACGCTACACCAAAAAATGTCATCGTGTGTGATGAGAAAATATTTCAATTACACTGGAAATGTGAAGGACAGAACAGATATATATTGCGAATGCTATAGAAACATATCTGGAAAACACTGGAATTGACCTAAATAAAATAATTATTTCCATTGCTACTGATGGAGCTAAAAGTATGACAGGCGTAAACAAAGCAGTAGTTTCAATTTAAAAGAGAAAAATTGACCACGAAATTCTCACTTTCCACTGCGTAATACATCAAGAAGCGCTTTGCGTCCAAACATTTCCCAAAGAAATGGTTACGGTAATGAACTTCGTTATCAAAGTAACTAACAGCATCTTGGCCAAACCACTCTATCAACGCCAATTTAAGGTACTCTTGGACGAAATGGATAGCGAGTACCTAGATTTACTTCTGCACAATAAGGTTCGCTGCGCTGGCTTTCCAGAGGTAATGTACTGAAACGCTTTGCTTCATGTTTAGAAGAAATAAAATTGTTTCTATGCGAAAAAAACATCAAACATCAAGAATTGAAAGAAGACACATGGCTACAAAAATTACATTTCATGGTCGACATTACTTCACATCTTAATGCTTTGAATATATTAATGCGACGGAAAGAAAACATCGCATATACATTATTGAAAGAAATAGAGTGCTTTGAAAATAAATTACAAGTTCTCACCAAAGATATAGAGAGGTGAAGTACTTCACTTCAAAAATTTAAGACATCATCATGATGAAAAAAAGCACTTGTTTTGATGTGATTTATTTCAGCAGCGTATTAGGAAAAATGAAGAACAGTTTTGGTGAACGTTTTCAACAATTCAGAGCAAATAAGACTACACTAGCTTTTATCGTAAGTCTTCTCAAAATAAATGTCAGTGAACTTAACTTCGACCATTCGACACAGATGCTGGTTCACTCCAGATGCAGTTAATATATTTAAAAAGCAAGAAACTGTGAAGCAACAAATTCACAGATCTGACCAGCCGCTTGGAAGAACTCGAAAGAGAGAAATCCCATTTGATTTCTCAGCACAAATGGATAGCTATAAAACAACTGCCTAAAATAGAAACAATAATATTTGATAATAATGTATTCAATTAAAAATAAGTAGCTATTTGCCAGATATATGGTAGTGAAGCTATCAAAAGCGATGCATGGACGCCATTCTAATTAAATTTTTAAATAAAAAATCTCAAACTTTCTTTTTCCCTAAAAATCCATATACATACTCGTATATCATAAGTACATATTACATTACATATATGCGGCTCCCTGGTACCTTTATTATCTTATTACCTGTTTATCTTTATTACCTGTTTCCATGACAATTTGGCTCTTCTCACTTGACAAACTGCCGACCCCTGCCCTAGATGAAGGACCCCCTCACATTCCCCTCCTGTGTCTCTCCAAAGACTTGTGCCCATTCCAACTGCATTCTGTTCTCGCACAGTTCCTCTAACTATTCTTCAGACTTCCAACCAGACACCTTTCATCTGGTTCAGTCAAAACTATTGTTTTAGGCAGCTTTTGTGGTAACAGCATCGGGACATGTTCCTTCCGATGAAATGTCTCGAATTCTAGGTAGAGCACCAAGGATTTGATTCCAATTGGGAGAAAATATGGAAATATTTTATTTGAAATAAAACAATATACAATCTTACAATCTATATTTACTATATGTACAATTTTTAAATACAATACATGTAAAAAGAATCTTTAAATAATTTATATTAACTTTCAACCAAACCATGGATTTATAAATCATATATTCATAATATTTTCCTGTAACAATGAAGGTGTTAACCATTTATTTTACACAACATATCTTGGGCTAAAAATCAACTACAGGTATGTCTTGCTTTATTTATCAGTTCTAGGAAATTCCTTATTGATAATTGGTTCTAGGAAAAGTAGTGTAATTAGAAAAATAGATGTGTTGGATTCATAGGAGCTGGCATACGGTGGCTAGGAGCCTACTGAGTGAACGGAGGTGGGCACTTCTAGCAATCACCAAGGCGCATAGGTCATGCTTGGCGGATGCACTCCTGATTCTAAAACGGCGCTTGCTCTATTGGACCTGGATAAACTAACGGCGTGCTTCAATTGCATTTCTTTTGAGGAATAAATCTGCAAAACTAGGTGATGTCACCAATAGCCAGAAATTATTCCACATGTAAAAAAAGTCTGTTTCAACTCATAATAGCAAGGCAGTCAGTCGCATTGGATGTTGTCCTCAAACGGACAACAAACTTTAAAAAAAATCCTCACATCAGAGTGTGCATTAACTCCCCTTGGATGGTTCCTAATTATTAGAACTCCCAATTCCTCACTAACCACGAGAGTTTCAACAACTTTTTTCATTTAATTTGGTTTTTTTGCCCTATTGCAATTTTTGTGGCTATACGTCGGACTACTTTCAGCCCGATTGGCTATTCAGACATTGTGGCTACCAGAGATAGTTAAACAGCTTTCTCCAATTTATATAAGAATTTCTGTAGCATCATTTTATTTTATTTTCCCATTTATCATCTCTGTCTGTGGTATGTGACCTTCTTTCAGTGCCACTGTTATCTTTTTCACACTTCAGTGTGGCCCCAACAGAGGAGGGGTTTCCCGGGGACAGCTCTTTTATCAAAGTACATATGACTAAATCCAATTTTCTTGCAGGTGTCTAAGTGCACAGTAACGGAATCTAATCAGCAATTCCAAATTCATTCATTCCTCATCCATCAAATTCGTATATTATAATACCAAATATTTTACCCGATGGATGCATTTCTACACTGTTGACTTTGTTTCCTACTTCTCCCTCGTATGGTTTTAACACTCATAGTGGCACCCTCAGATGGCGCTGCCAGTCTAGCACTTGGTGTGATTCTGTGCATATCCTGAATCCCTCCAGGGAACGCATGAATGGAGCAATCATCGACTATATGTTCCATGGCCTGCACCTGACTATTAAGAAGTCAGAGAAATCATAGGAGTTATATGAAAAGATGTATGGATGTAGAGGTGAAATATGTATATCAAGATAGGAAAGTCTAGCGCCCTGTCCTCTCTGCCTACCCTGACAGTGAAACACGTGATGGTATGTAATTTAAATGTATTATTCCTATAAATCTTATTAATTAGAATTGGCTAGTCAACTGTGTATCATTGCTATCTAAAAGTCTATCAATATCTGTGAGCCACGATAGTAGCCTGTCCAAGTATCCGCCATCCTGTTCATAACTCATCAACAAAAGTTGTAAATGTTTATTAGCTCTGTCCATCTCTAGCGCTTTCTTAAGCACTACATCTCTGATAGACAGTAATTTAATAAGAATCATCACTATCATACTCCACTGTGCTGGTTTGAAAAGAATATTATTCGCCTGAAGATTAAATGTCGCCACTAATAATCTGATATCCCCACTTATTTCCCTCGAGGAAATACCCAAAGTCTGTAACAAATCTGGCAACACTTTATTTAAGGAATTCAATACAATTTTTCTTCTTAATGCATTTTGAGCAGTTTTATCCACTAATGGCAGATTTGTTAAGCCTCCAAAGTCTACTTCTAGATTCCTTTCATCCTCTTCCTTTTTCCCTGGTGTCTCCATACGAGTATTAGTCTTTCCTACAGGTATTCCCATTTCTCCTTTGAAGAATGCTCTTACTTTAATATCTAAATTTTTACTTTCTTCTTGTAACATTGAATAATGTGGAAGAGGCTTCAGTTCCTTGCTTGATATCGCCTTATTGTCGTATCTTCGGTCTTCCAGCTCCAGAAGATTCAGTTTGCGACACAACTGTTGATATTGATCGTAAGAAGTCGATTTATAAAGTAATCCGTTTGCCATATTGTTTAAATATTCTTTGATACATTCTCCTTTATCAGCCACCATTTGTTTGACTTTTACTTCACCAAATAAGAAAAGCATAGTTTCTAAAGTAAACCACTCACCGAGACACTTTTCAATATGAACAATGGCAACTGAGATTGGCTGACGAACCCTTGAAGTTTTCTCCTTGTTTAATAATTTCTGTCTTTTTTCTTCCTTTTTGATACTCTTCTTTTCCTTTACTACTTGCAATTTTCTACCTTCCGATATAATTGGATCAATTTTATTTTCGGATCTTCTTTCAATTACGTCTCCGACAATGTTGGTTGACTTGGATGTTTTACTTGTTTTTGTACTGGTCGGTTTTGATTTTGTATTTTTGTTATCATCGCCAGCAGAAATATTTTTTTCTTCAATATCAATATTTGTCAAATTCTCTGTTTTGTCAACAGAACTAATATTTTCACTGAATTCAAAACTAATAACTTTCGAATTTTGAAATTCATCCCTTATTTTACTACAACTTAAATTTGAATCTTGATTTTCACTTGTTTCGTCACCAGAATATGATTCTAAATTTGTAGGTTGATCCTCCTTTATTTTACTACTACATTCGAAATTGGATCTTTCATTTTCATTTGTTTTATTGTTGGGATCCAAATTTGAAAATTCTGTATTTCCAGAAACTTCTACAGAATCTATGACGATACTTTTCCCTTGACTATCCATTGACATTTCTGTTAAAGAGGCTTCGGTAAAATCAAGAAAACAACGGAAACTATTATCTTTAGTTTCTTCGATGTTGACTTTTTTTACAAGACTTAAGTCGATTTCTTCACCCAAAACACCAGCTGTATCTAGAGGAAGCAATTGAAATGAAGGAATATCTTCCAATTCACGGCTCCAAAGTGGGCTTGTCAATATTTGTTCTTTGATAAAAATAGATGATTTGTAACAACCATTGCTACAAAAATTCTTTCTCATAGTTATATCAAATACACGATTAGTTTTACAAGATATTTTATATTGTTGCGAAGGAAGGTTATCCGGTAAGCTTTTACTGCACAATGGATAACCGCAATTTTTTACTATGGCCCTTTCTTCTGTGACGTCTTCATAGTGACACTGGCTAATGTAAGGTAGGCATTTGATGAAATTCATGTCTGAAATTCCATTGTCGAGAAGAGAAATTACAATTTTCTGTGCGGCAGCTTCGCATTCGCGTTTCTTCTTGAGGAAAATTAAGAGTTCCTCTTTAGGCATATTTTCAACTTTTGGTGGTAACTTTTTCTTTTTCATGTTGCTCATTTTGAAGAATTATTTTTCTGTTGAAATAAAAAAAATAGCACGATACACTAAAAGTTGCAGAAAAAATATAATTTCACTCAATTCTCAATAGTATGTCAAAATCAAAACGTCAAAAATCAGAGAGGAAACACAAAAATTGTCTATGGTAAATCTTTAGAACAAAATTTGGTAAAACTGGATTCACGCTATCTTGACAGCGCCATCAAGATGCAATAGTGACATAAGATCTGGCTTCGTCCACATCAATACATGCTCTTTTGTTTCTCACACTTCTTCACTTTCCTTCAATAAAAATTTCTTTAACTAGCCTAATTATATAATATGTTTCTGGTTGGCTGGAAAAGATAGCCACATGGTAATAAACTCGCCAAGTTGTATTGTGAACTGCAAGGGACTTAATAAAAATGTAACCGTATCACCAGCCCTCGTAACCGCAACTTGAACACGTGATTGGCACGCTCAGACACATGCTTTCACAATCGCAACTTGAGCCCACTCGTAACCAATTTATGATTCACGTTCTAGTCAGCGCTCTATCAATTCAAACGAAAATCGCGTGATATGGTCTGCTTTCTCTTCATATAAAATATAATTCCCTCATTTAAAAATTCGAAAATGACAACTTCTGAACATGAACAAGGGTGTAGAATTGGTCGTTTGAATCAGTCTGTACGTTTTTTATACAGAGCATCGTGTTTCATGCGCGCTCACTATATTAGATAATGTTTTTTGACATTGCCCTGAGAATGAAGGCTGCAAAATCGTCGAAACGTCAGCCATCTTTTAGTTAACTCAATACAGCGACAACTCCGAAAAATATTGATATCTTTAAGTTTTCATTGATTTTATCAAACATTCATTGCTTTGCCTGGATCTCCACAATATTAAATTAAAATAAGTAGAACTGTGTTTTTTTTGTGAAAAACCTATTTAGATATAATATATAACTACAGATATAACATATTCAACTGTGATAATGCTATTATTTTTCTATCGCTCACCAATCGATTTATTATCTTATTTGCCACATATTTTTAAATTTGTCTATGGACCTCTTGTTGACATTTCCGAACTGATAATAGCCCTCATTGATAATAATGAACTATTTTCCTTTAAGATGGAATAACTTTCTTTATTTACTAACCTTCTCTTCAAATCAATGTGCCAAATTAAGGTAAGTTAAAACGCTAATTTAAAAATTCTACGCTTTAATTTATAATTTGTCAAGTTATGTTGTCTGAATAAATCAAATAACTATTCTAAATTATCCACTAGAGAAGGGTATTTCGCAACTTATAAAATTATTCTTTGAAAAAACATTGGTTCTCTAGTTTCTAAAAATAAGGTACCAATTATTGTTTTTTAAATTAAGTTTATATTTGTTTTTTTTTTAAATAAATATATTAATCTCCAGATCACCCTACATGTCTCGAGAAAATATTTAAACTGGAGATGATTTTCAGTTAATGTACAAAAAGAAAAAAATCAGTTATACCATTGACTACTTAATTGGTTTTTTTAAAAACTGGTCTACTTTGTGTGAAACTAAACTAGATGACTGAAAACAAGGTCCAAAAAAATAATTTTTCATCTAATAATGACCAGTGCCGCATTTGTACAGACAGCGCCCCTCGACAGTTAGCCGACCTCCCCCCCCTCGCCTTTTAGTGCTGGCAAGCTATACTTGAGAAAATGTAGCATGGTCCCTGTGACAGTTCACAAATTTGCCCCAATACATCCTTGTAACGACGTTCAGTAATTTTAATTGTTTTATCAACTTTAATATAAGCCTCGATTCTAATAACTAGCAAGTTATTTAGGTAAATACATTACATAAAACTAACAATACTGACAAATTAATACATCTTGTTACGAATTAGCAAAAATTTGGCAGTTTGTTAAAATCAATTAATATTTGGTGACGTTTTTCAAAAGTCACTACGTTAGTCTGGATTGGCCAGGGATGGGGTATAGGATAATTAGATTTTCGATTTTTTATGCCTAAAATTAAATGTTCGTAATTAGTATTAATTCATAGTGGACCTATTTAAAGATAGATACAAATCATACAATACATTAGAAAGTCAGTATAATAAAAATTAGGAATTAAAACGTCAGTTTAGAGAAAAACAATTTTTCGATTTATAAAAAAAACGATTCGATTTGTAAAAAAAAAACGATTTTACCCCATCCCTTTGAGACATGACATTTCAAATGTCACAGAGACCATCCTGCATTTTCTCAAGTATAGTAGGTGTACCTAAGTAGAATTGTACCTTAAGTTCATTTAATGAATAACTATTTAATTATGTTTTTTAAAACTTAATACGGGGTTAAAGTAACAAACACAACACACACATACACAATATCTAAAGAGAAAAACGTCTATAAACAAAAGTACAAAAAAATGACGGCTAGGTATACAACAAACATTGAAAGTTGTATACCGGACATCTTTTACAGCACTGTTGTAATCATAATAGTTATAAGATTCATAACTAACAATTGTTGTAATCATAATAATTATAAGATTCATAACTTACAATTGTTGTAATCATAATAATTATAAGATTCATAACTAACAATTGAATTCCTTCATAGTTTTGTACGCGATTTACAGTAATAACATTCTAATTTATAGTAATAATAATGAATGTACTGATTTTGAATTCTTTATTAGCGTGTAAGTATTTCTTACTCATTTCATTTTATTTTCATGCCTCATATTGAATGAAATTCGCATATCCATTAATATTGACAATAGTATTATGGCCATTGTATGGGTAGTCCTAGGTCATGGTTTGCAGGTGACCATAATGTGACCGTGTGGTGATTTCATGTACATGTATCACATCTTGGGTCGATCCATCTAGCAGTGACGGCAGAAGGATTATATTTTTTAAATATTTTTATAACCTATTGATGAATCTTTGGACGCTCCTAGGCGAATGCCTAGGTTTGCCTGTCAGTAAACGCAGCTCTGATGATAAGTAAATAATATAAGAATGCTCATTACAAATCTGTCTCCCTCCGTTTGCAAATAAAGTTTATACTTTTTAATGAATTAAAGATATATTTTTAGAATTCATATATTGATAAATATGGTTTTATCCTAAATTTTAATATCGTGAGCTTACTGTGATTTCGATTCTAGAATATAATCTGTATTCTTAATGAAAGTGATCAATTTATCATTGCTCATTAGCAACGAAATTTGGGTGAAAAGCCATTGAAAAAAAGTATTTATAAATTTAATTAATGATAATACTATATACCTATACGAGTATCAACTATTGCAGAGGTGGGCGACTTGTTTGTTGTCGCGAATGACTTTTTATTTAAAAAAAATAGACACGATTGACTTTTTTTCCTAAAAAAATAGTTGTTATCTACCTATCAAATTCATGACATTTAACACATAACACACATGTTAAAAAAGGATAACTCAAAGTTTATTAACACAGTTTACATAAAAAAAATATTTAGGAAAAGAAAACTTATACATACATGTTAAATAACATATATACATTTATTTAGAGTAGACATATCTACATATTAAATAAGGATAACTAATTGACTATGTTGATAAGTGCATGCGCGTAATGAGATTTGGCAACATCACACACCATATTGTAAGTTACAAAGACGGCTGCGATCGACCAAAAATTGCTTTGAGATTCACCTGTTGGCCATCTCTGAATTATAGGTTACCTATATCACAATTGTGCAATGCAATTGTTATATTTGAAATATTTTGTAAATAAAATTTTTGTTATTATTAGAAGAGCGGTCTTCTCATCCGAAATGTTTATTCAAGTCATAACACATTCAAGATTATTCTAACTCACTAGAAGAGCAATCACATTTATTCTTTCTGTTGAATAGTTAAAACATACTCTTGAATAAATTATCCAATCTCGATATATTTTTCTTATATGATAAGATATTTTATGCTGTGTTTATTTTCAAATAAAATTTAGTCTTCTTCTTCCTCTTCTCCTGTTATGGTCCTGCATCATCGTTTCCCTCATGTGACGTCGACTGCCAGCTATCTTTCCATCTTTTGGGAGGTCGTCCTGGAGGTCTGCTTGCTTGGGGGATACTGTCCCTGGCCATTCTTACGGCTCTTGGTTCCGCCATTCTGGATACATGTTTGTTCCAAAACCTTTTTCTCTGTCGTCCCCATCTGATAATATCTTCAACTTCGCACATCCTTCAGATTTCTGTGTTTTGTACTCTATCACGCAGGGTTTTGTCAGCAATACTCCTGAGTACCTTCATTTTGCTGGTTCGAAGGAGATTTTTGGTTCCGACAGTGTCGGCTCTGGACTCTATGCTGTATGTCATTATGGGGCAGACACAGGTCTTGTATATCCTCACCTTGCTTTGGATGTTCATATACTTGTTTTTCCAGATAGTGTTCTTTAAACATCCGGAAATAGATAATAAAATTTTGTCACAAAACTTTATTTGCATGAATATTGTGGATTTATTGCTTTGAACTAATTTCTTCCAAATAACCAGTTTCTGTTTTGAATTATTATCAGTATTTCGGAGTGTGTCTTTAACTTCCTTCCGTGGTTGCAGTCCTAAGACTGGTTTGCAGCAATTTGAACTCTTCTCCATTCCCCCCTGTCCTGTGCGGCTCTCTTTAAGTCTGTATATGTTGAGCAGCGCACGTCCACCAACAGGTCCTCCAGGTACTCTCGGCGTGGGCGTCCCCTAGAGTTTGTCCCCTCGGTCATACCCTCCATTATGGCATGCAAGAGGCCCTCTTGTCGTATTATATGACCGATCCATCTTGCACGCCTTTCGGACAGGATCCTGAGCAGGTGCCTTCCTCCTTCGATTCGTTGGAGAACCTCTTCATTTGTGATGCGGTCTCTCCAGGAAATTCCTAATAGTCTTCTATAGGACCACATCTCAAAAGCCTCTAGTCTTCGTCTATCTCTTTCGGATAGGCACCATGTCTCGCAGCCGTACATCAAGATACTCCATACATAGGTCTTGATGAGGAGTATTCTCAGTTTTAGGTCTATATTATTTGATTCTATTATTTTCGACCTTTTATTAAATGCAAGTCTAGCCTGATGTATACGGCTGTCGACCTCGCTCTTGGACCGACCGTCCCATGTTATTTTGCTCCCGAGGTAGACAAACTCCTTGGTGTTCTTTAGTGGTTTACCCGACATCACTATTCTCATCTGGTGCTGCGCTCGGCCTACAGTCAGCAGCTTTGTTTTGTCTTTATTTATCTTCATACTGTAGTTATTTTGAAGAATGCTTTCCATAGTTGTTAAGGCCTCTTGTAGTTCCTCTTCACTTTCAGCAACCATAGCAATATCGTCAGCGAACCTTATCATGTCCACCTTTTGCCCGTGTATCTTTACACCTTCTCTGTGACTCATTCACTCTCTCAAGTCGTCAATCGCGCTCTGTATATAGGCGTTAAAAAGAACAGATGACAGAGAGCATCCCTGCCTTACCCCTTGTCTTATATTGGCTTCCTTTGTGTTTTCGTCACATCTGATTATAGCGGCCTCATTCTTGTATAGCGCCTGGATTATACATCTATCTCTGTATTTGATATCAATTCTCTTCAAAATCTCGAAGAGTCTTTTCCATTCTACTTTGTCAAAAGCTTTCTCCAGGTCTATGAATGCGATGTATGTGTTTTGGTTTCTTCTTATTCTATTTTCTAGTAGTATTCGTAGAGACAGTACTGCTTCTCTGGTTCCCACACCTCTTCTGAAGCCATACTGGTCTCTGGAAAGGATGTTCTCTACTTTTGGTTCAATTCTCTTTAGAATGATATTAGTCAGTATTTTTGAGGCATGGGATAAATTGATATTAGAGTAAATGCAACAAAAATTAAAACTAGACAAATCTCAAGGAAAGTAGGAATAAGGATAAGAATTGTATATATATATAGGAGCTAGACAGGCGGAATATTTTTCACACCCATGCATCAATGTGCTGTTGTGAATCATTTTAGCAGGTCTTTCATACTTGGTTTGAATATATGTCTTTTAGTGCCCCATTGAGATTCCAATCTTTAATTTTTCACCCAAATATTGTTATTACTTTATAGTAACTTTGGATTTTGCAACATTCATTCTCAGGTTTTTTCCTTCATATTTCATATATAATTCACTTATCATTCACATATAATTCAATTTGCATGATTGTTGTTAACCCATACGAAAAAATATAGAAAAGTCCTGCGGCTCAAACTTCAGATTGAGTACTCTTGAAATAGATTTTAGTCGAGCCATTATCTAATCTATAATGACACATGATGTGTTTGCACACACTGCACTATCTTCTATAGCTAGTCACATTTGTTATTGGACTTGTATCCATTACAATACTGGTGATCACTGTTATAATAATATCACCAATGTTTATACTTCGTATCAAACAATGTTAAAAAAATTAACAATACCTTGTGATTTTGTGAATATGAAGTAAGCATTATTCCTTTCAATTGTTCTAAGATAAAAATATTTAAAGGAGATAAAAGAAGCATAAATATAATTCATTACAGCCATCGTAAGAAAATTATGTAAAAAAATAAATTATATTGAAAAAAATATTTTACAATACAGTTTGCCTAAATTTGACTTTACAATGGTAAAAAAGTGATTAAAGTAAGATAAATGCTATAGAAATGAGTGTTGTGTAGAATGTCTGGAAAAATAATGTTTGTCAGAATATGGAATGAGGACATTAGGAAAGAATGTGTATTAAAAGAACATGCAGTGTTTAAGATTAAGAAAGGAGCTTTAAGATAATTTGGCATCGTAGAGAGAATGAATGATGAAAGATTCACAAAAATAATATATACAATTAGTAATGAATGTATGAAAAGTTTGGTAAGGCCTAGAAAAATGCAGCATGACGCCGAATTCATCAAAAGGAAAATTGAAAGAAGGAAGAGCTAAAAGCCTTAATAATATGGGAAAATGTGGATGACAATAGCAGAAGCGAAAAATGTGTATCAGGATAGAATAATGTGTAGATCTGTTCTCTCTGTCTACTCCAATAGGGACATGGCACAATGGTAATGATGATGATGAACTTACAATTAGACTTACTCTAGTGATATAAATATTTGACCTCAATATTTATCTCTTAAGAAACAGGAATGGCCAACTTAATATGAAACTGATGATGCTCAAGAAAATACAAAATTTTAAAATACATCGAATTAGTTTCTTAAAAGTCTCCTCCGATGACTCTATGACATAGTTTTATCCGATGACTCTATGACATACCTGTCCACCGACCCAAGGTTTCAGGTTTAATTTCCCTCAGAAACCAATTTTATTACTATGAGTTCCAGTATGATTTTCCCTTAAGGTTCCTTTAACATAGACCGTGAAGGTTGTTATTATCATGAATTATTACTAAAACTGTAAATCCAGGAAGAAGTTCCAAACTGTTGTAACTAATCTGTCTTACAAAGATAGAATGCGTTTGTAGAAATTGCCTATTCTGCAACAAAAACGAAATCATGGAGACTTGATTGAGTGTTAGAAGATCTTGAACAGTAATTATGATTGCTCAAAACCCTGCAAATAATTTTCTTTTAACCAAAGCACACGTTAGAAACAACATCAGTTAAAACTTTCCAAAACTAAATTGCTCAATGGTGCAGTGAGTGCTGAGACATTGCATCAATTTAAAACTATCTGTACATGTCCCTACACAGAAACCCAGAAGTGGTCTTCATAAACATATAATAAATGTCTTCATAAAACTTGATATATACATTAACAGCATTTATACTGCCTGTATTGATAATTATAATGATGTGGTTCATACACTGCATAAAGTAGCTCCATTTCCTTGCTTTAGATGAGGCAGACTGGTTGATAAGTCTTTCCTATTCAGATGAGGACACCATATGGAAGAAGAAGAAGAATCTAATTGAATTTATTGATCATGATTGAAACCCGTTGTACCTAGGTGAGAAGACCTCACAATGCAAGATAGCTTCTGGTTCGGGGTGAACCTGGGCGACCTGCTCTTCTCGGGGCTCATGGTTCAAAAGGTCGGCCCCTTCGTTGGAACATGTATCTTCTTCACCTGTTTCACTATCTTCTTTGAAGGGCTGAAGGTAATTTATCATCGATTTAATGTATTGTTTTGATATTATATAAAACAGGGAAAAACTTTTATATATGTTATTCCAAAATGATGTAATTATAACATTTTTTTTATAACTGTTGCATAGCATAACTAACATGGATTGGGAAATCAGTGTAGACTTTTATATGATTTTGACTACTTATGAAAGTAAAGTGATAAAGGTGTTCTAGGCAGGATGAATTGAATGGATTATAAGGGTTTGCTTTGTTATTGTGTTGGGTTCGTTTTATACTGGTTTTTTCTTCTATTGTATAAGATTGCTTGCATATCAATGTTGATTTTCAATTGTTTTTTTGTAATATTTTGTATCGAAAAGGTTATATGGCCGTTTAAATAAATTATAACAGGATGAGATTTATGAACGTAGCAGAAGTGAAAGGTATGTGCAGGGACAGTATAAAGTAGATATATGTTCTCTCTACCTATCCCAATAGGGGAATGTCATGATGGTGATGATTATGACATTTAGTAATAAAACATAATTATAATGTATTGTCTTTTCCAAAGAAAACATTTCTCCTCATATTTTGTCTTTTCATTAATTTCCATGTCCAGACCATCAATCATTAATTATGCAATGTTTTTCTAGTAGGAGGCAATAGAGATTACCACCAATCAGGTTCACATCAATCAGGCCCTGCTTGTAGCATGTAGTCCCAATGTTGGGACAAACTGTCACGTGTTATGAGTTCTGTTTATTCCTACAACATTCAATTCTAAATTCATTCAAGAAACCCCATCTCTGCATGTTCACCTTGTATCTAGCTACCTCGACTTAGAGTATATTCAGTGCTCTCCAAGTAGGACAAGGCAGTTAATCTCCAGGAACCAAAATTAACAATAACTCCATCCGGTCGTCAGGTTTTTTTCTTACCACTTTAGAAAAAGCACTTTATCTGGAGGAATCATCAGTTCTTACACTCTCTTCATGAAATTATTCTTGGATTTTAATTTCGATTTTGCTAGCGGGTGACCATGTAAAGGGCGTCTTAGATCCTGGACTTGTTTTGTTCTTTTTTTTTTTTTTTTTTTTTTTTACCTGGTGAGTTTATTGCCATGTGGCAATCTCTTCCAACCAACCAGAAAGATGTTTTTATAGGCCCTAAGTGTTAACCAGACTGGAATCCTATTTAAAAAAATCTGGGTTCCAGCGGGGATCGAACCCGCAACCTCTGGATCGGCAGACAAGTGTCTTACCACCAGGCCACGGAGGTCGTTCTATGTCAGCTACAACACTACTATGGATCTTAAGTGGTGCAATACGGATCGATTGGTTTATTTTCTTCTTTGTTGGTGCTTTTAAGCATCCTGTTATTGTATTCCCGGTTTCATTAATGGTGACATCCTGTTATTATTCTCCCGGTTTCATTTATGTCACCCTTTCTATCAAAGCCAGACCTACCAGTAAAGTGCAAGAACCGAGACCTTTAATTAATTAGTGTGGTTGTGCTCCCCATGCCCTCCCAGTGAGTTTCTGAAGAATATTATTTGTACCGGACAGGTACAAAGACTGTAGCAATAGGTTGTTGGTTGCCGCGTCGCGCTCCGAGAATCGAGGTAACGAATTCCGTTTCGAAGATCCAGCAGAAGAAGAAGAGCAGGGAGAGATTCCTCTCAGACAGCTTGATGTAGGGAAGCGGGTCTCAAGTAAAAACACGGTAAAATCGGTATTACTGAGAAATGTATTTCAACGTGAGAAGTGATGTACAGTGAGAAGAAGACGCCTTACAAAATTTGGGTCCCTTCTATATTAGTGGAAAGTCGGCCAGAGTAAGCGCCCGTCAGCCGTGAGGCAAACCCACGTTAGGGGGTCGGGGGGCTGCTTAAACTGACCGCCTTTTGACCTAGTCTCGATGGCTCGGCCGCAGCACATATTTCTGCGCGGTCGCGAGCTCATTCGGATTCAAAGTGACTAAATAATGACATACAAATATAGTATATGACATACAAATTTACCACAAATTTACATATGACATATGGAATACTTAACATGTACAAGAACATTATTAACAGACATTTACATATACAATTACAGGAACTTAAACAGATTATACAGGAGCAAAGAATAGCATTTTACCGGTACAAATAGAATTACGAACAGATTATTTCAACAATTATAATAGGACTGCAACAAAAGGTCCAGCAATACAGATCTACACACGATGTCTTTTCCATAGCACATACACACACACACGGGTGACGGCACACGTCCGATACACTCCCCCCGATGTTACCTCCATATAGTATCATCTTTGGAGTAACATCTCATGGTCGGCAAGGACGTGTGTCGTCACATCGCAGAGGCCAATCTCCTCCCGGCGTGGTCTCCCGGTCTCGCCCTCGAAATCACGCGTCTCTTGGTTAGGGCGCCAGCCGCGATCGTCGCCTTGTCTCCGCCGTGCATGTGGTACGCCAATTTCCTGGCAGGTGTGCAGATCTGTCTGTTCGTCCGTTAGTTGCGCAAATCATTTGCCGATTTGCGCAACGTCCTGTAGCTGCGCAAATCATTCCTCGACTTGCGCAACGTCCTGTGATTGCGCAAATCGGTCCTCGACTTGCGCAACGTCCTGGGAGGAGAGGTTGGGCGCGTATCCCTGTTGGTGAGTCGCCTCGCCCTCCTTTTCGCGCTCGGATGTCCCGCCCCCTCATGATTATGCTGTCGCAACAGCCTCGTACACGGGTGATCGCCACCCAATATTGCTGGGGCAATCACACTCGTGTAAGAGCCCTCCGGGGTCATCGGGCGGGCACATGTACGCAGCACGCCATCCGCGTCCAGCCACGGCGTCACTCCCCCCAGTCTGGTTCCAGGTGGGAGACTTTCGCTGCACCGCAGAGCTCTTAGGTCAGCGCGAAAGGTTTCTTCCTGCGCAATCCCATTTAACCTAAGCTCCGCGGTTCGAAGCTCCTCCGTGGTCTGCGCGCCGTTGGTCCTCTGGTATCTAGGGCGGCGGCAGTTTGACACGCACCGTTTCATCCATCTGGTGGCGCGTGTCAATATCGCGTTAGTGGCGCAAGTGACACCAACGTGTGACACCTGCGCTTTCACTGTCGAGGGGGCGTGGTCCGGTTTCTGCCGCGACCTCTTTTCTCGCCGTCCTGGCTTGCGCGGTTTCACCACGACACCGCGCGGTGGGCATCGTCGCGCCGCCATTTCTCCCCCAGACGTCGCGCCTTCCCTCCGTATGGCGACGACGCCATCCGTCTTGGCGTGATGTGTCGATGAAGGTCGCGCGTTCTCTGCGCGTTCCGCTGCATCCCGGCACATCCGCCGATTCTCGGCGCGCCGCTCTGCTCGCGGACGCGCGCTGTCTCCCTTCTGGAAAGACTTTCGCATTGCGAAATGCAAATTTGCGCAATGTTTGTTGGATTGCGCAATCTTCGAAAGCTTTGCGCAATCTCGGGTTGCGCAAATCTTTCCTCGATTTGCGCCAACCTTTCCGGACGCCTCGCTCTCCTTTGGCTTGGCGACGGCGTTCATTTTGGCGTGATGTGTCAGCTCGGGTCGCGTATCCTCGTCACGCGACGCTGCATCCTGGCACATCCCGGCGCGTCGCTCATCTGGCGGCGCCGCGTTGCCTTCCTGCATTGCGTAATGCCGACTTGCGCAAATCATTCCAAGATTTGCGCAATCTCGGGTTGCACAATGTCTATTTGTGCAATTCTCGGCTTTATTTGCGCAAATCTTTCCTTGATTTGCGCTAACCTCGGACGCCTCGCTCTCCTCTGGCTCGGCGACAGCGTCCTCTCTCTCGGCGTGATGTGTCAGTCCGGGTCGCGCATTGACCTCGCGCTTCGCCGCATCCTGGCACATCTCGGCGCGCCGCTCCATTCGCGGCGACGCGTCGTTGTCTTCCAGCATTGCGCAATGTCGACTTGCGCAAATCATTCCAAGATTTGCGCAATCTCGGGTTGCACAATGTCTATTTGCGCAAATCTTTCCAAGATTTGCGCAATCTCGGGTTGCGCAAATCCTTTCAACATTTGCGCCAACCTTCTCGGACGTCTCGCTCTCCTGTGGATCGGCGACGGCGTCCTTTCTCTCGGCTTGATGTGTCAGTTCGGGTCGCGCATTGACCTCGCGCTTCGCCGCATCCTGGCACATCTCGGCGCGCCGCTCCATTCGCGGCGACGCGTCGTTGTCTTCCAGCATTGCGCAATGCCGACTTGCGCAAATCATTCCAAGATTTGCGCAATCTCGGGTTGCACAATGTCTATTTGCGCAAATCTTTCCAAGATTTGCGCCATTTCGGGTTGCGCAAATCCTTTCCACATTTGCGCCAACCTTCTCGGACGTCTCGCTCTCCTGTGGATCGGCGACGGCGTCCTTTCTCTCGGCTTGATGTGTCAGTTCGGGTCGCGCATTGACCTCGCGCTTCGCCGCATCCTGGCACATCTCGGCGCGCCGCTCCATTCGCGGCGACGCGTCGTTGTCTTCCAGCATTGCGCAATGCCGACTTGCGCAAATCATTCCAAGATTTGCGCAATCTCGGGTTGCACAATGTCTATTTGCGCAAATCTTTCCAAGATTTGCGCCATCTCGGGTTGCGCAAATCCTTTCCACATTTGCGCCAACCTTCTCGGACGTCTCGCTCTCCTGTGGATCGGCGACGACGTCCTTCATCATGGCGTGATGTGTCGACGCGGATCGCGCATTGTCATTGCGCTCCGCCGTATCCTGGCACATCCGCTGCTTCTCGGCGTGCCGCTCATCTCGCGGACACGCCCTGCGTTGGTTCGCGCCAATCCGCCCTAAATTCGCGCAATGTCGGTCGCGAATCGCGGTGATCAGCGCGATCATCCGTGCAACCACTTCACAGGCTGGTGCTGTTAGGGTTCCCCTTTCCTGCGAAGATCGGATGAGCTCCGCAAACATCGCTGCCATCTGCACGTATGGATCCTGTGGCTGGCTCACCCAATCATCGGTGAGCCGCAGGGGATCAGCTGCCAGAGCATCAGGAACGCGTTCCTCCGATGGTCCATGGATGGCGTCATCCGTCGCAGCTTGCAGTCTCAGCTTTCTCTGAAGAGCGGCCGTTTCCCTCTTTGCCTTGCGGATCTTCCTCTGAAGCCTCCGGATCGTGTCCTCTGTGTCAACGTGTGAATGTGAAGAGGTCACCGAGTCGGCATCTGAGGTATGGTCGCTCTCTGCTCTCGCTTCCTTAGCGGGAGCTCTTCCGGAACGCAGAGAAGGCATGATTGCGTCAGTGGCTGAGGATGACGATGCTCAACAGCTGGTGATGACGATAGTCCACAGCGGCTGATGATGACGATAGTCCACAGCGGCTGATGATGACGACGGTCCACAGCGGCTGATGATGACGATAGTCCACAGCGGCTGATGATGACGATAGTCCACAGCGGCTGATGATGACGACAGTCCACAGCGGCTGATGATGACGATGGTCCACAGCGGCTGATGATGACGATAGTCCACAGCGGCTGATGATGACGATAGTCCACAGCGGCTGATGATGACGACGGTCCACAGCGGCTGATGATGACGATAGTCCACAGCGGCTGATGATGACGATAGTCCACAGCGGCTGATGATGACGATAGTCCACAGCGGCTGATGATGACGACAGTCCACAGCGGCTGATGATGACGATAGTCCACAGCGGCTGATGATGACGACCGTCCACAGCGGCTGATGATGACGATAGTCCACAGCGGCTGATGATGACGATGGTCCACAGCGGCTGATGATGACGATAGTCCACAGCGGCTGATGATGACGATAGTCCACAGCGGCTGATGATGACGACAGTCCACAGCGGCTGATGATGACGATAGTCCACAGCGGCTGATGATGACGATAGTCCACAGCGGCTGATGACGATAGTCCACAGCGGCTGATGATGACGATGGTCCACAGCGGCTGATGCAATACTTAGTCAACCACAGCTGGTGACGATGATCCACACTCACTGGTGACACTGCTGGTCAACAACAGATAGTGATGATCACCCACACTCAACTGGTGACAATGCAAGCCAACGGCAGCTGGTGATGATGATCCACTCACTGGTGACACGGCTGGTCAACAACAGATAGTGATGATCACCCACACTCAACTGGTGACAATGCTTAGTCAACCACAGCTGTGATGGTGATGCTCCACGTTGGTCGCTTCTCACGATGATGGTGATGCTGACGTATACTTCAGAAGGTGACGCTGCACGACAGCTGATGCTGATAGTCCACAGCAGCTGACGATGACGATAGTCCACAGCGGCTGATGATGACGACAGTCCACAGCGGCTGATGATGACGATAGTCCACAGCGGCTGATGACGATAGTCCACAGCGGCTGATGATGACGATGGTCCACAGCGGCTGATGACGATGGTCCACAGCAGCTGATGCCTCACTTCTGAAGATGACGATGATATCTAAACGATTGTATATCTCAAACTTCAGAAGGTGGCGATTACGACGCTTCGCTTCTGAAGATGACGATGATATCTAAACGATTGTATATCTCAAACTTCAGAAGGTGGCGATTACGACGCTTCGCTTCTGAAGATTATTCTTGAGGCGACGCAGCAGATCCGGCTTCGAAGGACCACTTTGTACCGGACAGGTACAAAGACTGTAGAAATAGGTTGTTGGTTGCCGCGTCGCGCTCCGAGAATCGAGGTAACGAATTCCGTTTCGAAGATCCAGCAGAAGAAGAAGAGCAGGGAGAGATTCCTCTCAGACAGCTTGATGTAGGGAAGCGGGTCTCAAGTAAAAACACGGTAAAATCGGTATTACTGAGAAATGTATTTCAACGTGAGAAGTGATGTACAGTGAGAAGAAGTGAGAAGAAGACGCCTTACAAAATTTGGGTCCCTTCTATATTAGTGGAAAGTCGGCCAGAGTAAGCGCCCGTCAGCCGTGAGGCAAACCCACGTTAGGGGGTCGGGGGGCTGCTTAAACTGACCGCCTTTTGACCTAGTCTCGATGGCTCGGCCGCAGCACATATTTCTGCGCGGTCGCGAGCTCATTCGGATTCAAAGTGACTAAATAATGACATACAAATATAGTATATGACATACAAATTTACCACAAATTTACATATGACATATGGAATACTTAACATGTACAAGAACATTATTAACAGACATTTACATATACAATTACAGGAACTTAAACAGATTATACAGGAGCAAAGAATAGCATTTTACCGGTACAAATAGAATTACGAACAGATTATTTCAACAATTATAATAGGACTGCAACAAAAGGTCCAGCAATACAGATCTACACACGATGTCTTTTCCATAGCACATACACACACACACGGGTGACGGCACACGTCCGATACATTATTTCTAGCACTAACTTTATTTTTTATACTAATGCAGTGTTGTTTATAGGTCTTGGAAACGAAACTAAGAAGAGACCACAACACAAGACTGAGGAAAGCCATGCAAGGCTTCTGTTCCGAGGACAGGAGTAATCTGCTTGCTAATAGGTATGCCACTTTCATTTTACTTTACACGGCATCTAAGTTGATAAGTTACATTCAATTTTATTATTTCTCTGATATTCTAAAGAATATATGGATGATCCATTATAAATACCAGTATCCCTCATGATCGAGTATGATTTTCATCCATCTCGTGGGTGGAAAATGTCTGCACATGTATTAGTTTATTGGGTGCAAGCTGTTACACTTCAGCAAGCACACAATCTTGACATCAAACCCATAGTTACGATGGTAAGGAGATTAAACTTTCAAGGCGATTGGCCGGTTTAATCTGTTGCAGGCATTATGCAGAATTTTATAAGGCTCTATTTGTATGTTACTTAATAGCGCAGTAAGAATTTATTAATTCATGTATATGGTACTTTGCAACATACCCAAATAGACGATGTATACAAGAAGTTGACCAAGAGACAACATTGTCTTCGGGCCTATTAATAGCTCCTGTGGATTTGGAGTCCCTGAAGTAGGCATGGAACGCGCAGTCCATCATCGCACATATTGAAAATCATACTGCGCATGAAGAAGTGACAACTTAATTTATGTAATAGCTAATAAAACTGCAGTAAAACATAAATTCAGATGCGATAATGTCTAAGAATTCAATCTCAAGGCTAGTGGATTCACTTGTGAACTTCTTTTTCAGTGAATTCATACCCATTTTGCTAAAAATGCAATTTCAATAAAATTAAGGAAAATAAAATTATAATATGCCAATTTGAGTTTAACAATCATCCTACGAACAATGGAGGTGCGATGATTCACACGGAATACATTATTTAATCTCACTAGCAGTGTCGAATTAGCCGAGTTGTTTCAGTACATTGACAGTGCAATTAAGATTATTAAAGAGAATAATATTAATATGGATAACAGCACCAACATTGCCAGAGAATTCAAAGATCCTTGGCTTGCTACAAAGAACATTATAGAGATCAGAAAATTGATATCCGTCAACTCATTCTTAATTTTTTTTGAAAACCTATCGACCAATCCAAAGCCTTCAAAACAACAGGTGAATAATGAGCCAGATCCACCATACCTAGTTAATTCATTAACTGATTGAAAGGAATAAGCAAATAATTATAATTGTTTCTTTACCATTTTTAGGTTACTTTTTAAAAATAAATTAATTTGTTATTCCACTATTTTTTAACTTCAAAGGCAAGGGGGACAAACTACATAATAGCAGCAAATATGAAATAGAATGTGCAAATATGAAATAGTATTTCATATTTGTTGCTATTATGTAGTTTATCTCCTTTGTCTTTGAAGTTAAAAAATAGTGGAATAACAAAAGAAGTATTATATATTGGAAAACACAAAGAAATATATCTCATAACAATTTATTAGAATTTGCAAACCATATAATAGACAATTCATAATTTTAAACATAATAAAGTTAAAAAATTTCATACGTCACAAAAATGATATAAAACAATGAATTTAGAAACCGAGATACACAAAGCCATAAACAAAAACAAAATAATAAATAATCATAAAACATTTTTCTTTTAGGCAAATAAACAAACCTGGATCAGTAGAATTACATGTAGCAGGGATTAATGTAATTAGTGGAATAACAAAGTAATTTATTGTTAAATATACTTTTTTTTTTCATTTGACACCAATCCCTGTCTTATCAGGTTACAATCAGAGTATAGCTAGACTATTGTTTCACTTTAAAAATGATGATAATGAGTAAATGAATCATATATGATATTGTATTATTTCCAGAGCTATAGCAGGGCCCAGCAACAGCCAAGCTTCACCAGAGAGTTCAAATCAACTTCATATGAAGTAAGTCTTCTATAAATTTTTCAGCAGAAATGCTGAGAAAAACTCTTTCCATGACATTTATACCGTCGTTTCTTAACCTATGGGCCATGACGAAATATCTGGGGGTGTTGTGAAAATAAAAATAACTTACGTGTACAAAAGTAAAATTTTCTGAGAAAAAAGAACATATTGGTTTTAAAGAATTATAGTACAAAGTCTCAGTCATTATTATACAATATACGAGGGCTGCTACTTAAGTTTGGAGACAGACAAGTAAAAACAAATATTTATCATCGAAAATGGCTTTATTGTTTTTCAAAATACTCTCCATGAAGATCAATACACTTTTGCATGCGTTTGAACCAATTTTTGAAGCACTTTTTCCACTCCGAATGAGGTAACTTTAAAACATGCATTTTGAACGCATGAACCGCTTCTTCAGGCGTCGAAAAACGTTGACCTCGCAATTTATTTTTGATGTTTGAGAATAAAAAGAAGTAAGTCATTGGGTGCCAAATCAGGGCTGTACGGCGGATTGACCCATCAATTCGATGTTTTGAGTGCTCAAAAAGTCACTAGTTTTAGCCGATGTGTGAGAGCTTGCATTGTCGTGGTGGAGAATGATCCGTCTTCGGCGGTTGGTTTTCCTCATTTCTCTGAACACTTCTGGCAAACAAATGGTGATGTACCATTCAGAATTGACTGTATGATGTTCCACTAAAGGCACTGTTGCGACATGACCATTCATACCGAAGAAACAAGCCACCATTTGCTTCAAAGTACTTCATGCGCGAACAACTTTTGTTGGATTTGGCTCGTCTTGAAAGACCCATACAGTCGACTGCTGTTTAGTTTCTGGCTCATATGCATATCCATGATTCGTTGCCTGTCACGATCTTATAGACAATTTTGAAACACCGCAATCGAGTTTTTTCAACATTTCTTTGGACCAATCGACACGAGCCTTTTCTTGAGCGATTGTCAAATTATGCGGTATCCAACGCGAACAAATTTTTTTGACGGCCAAATGTTCATGCAATATTGAATGTAGGCGAGTGGAACTAATGCCCAAACATGCCTCAATCTCACGATAAGTCACATAGTGATCTTGCAGTTCACGCACAGCATCAATGTTTTCTGGCACAACAACCGATTTTGGAGGACCTTCATGAAATTCGTCCTGGAGCGAACTATGACCACGATTAAATTCGGAAAACCAGCGAAACACAGTGGCCCGGGATGGTGCTTCATCACCGAAAGTCGAAGCGAGTTGATCGGCACACTGTTGTTGAGTTAGTCCACGTCGAAAATCATAAAAAATCATCACACGAAAATGTTCATGATTTAATTCCATTTTTGACCGAGATGAATTTTTCAAGTCACTGTAAACAACACAAATAGCACTCGTATGACAAAACTTTCTGAGCATGTATACCATTAAAAACATCAAACTTTACGATGCTGATGTCAGATTTGACGTATGGTGTTGGTATTGCCATATCTCAAAACTTAAGTAGCAACCCTCGTATAAGTTTTTGCAGGGGGGTCACAAAGTCTTAATTAAATCTTTTGTATCTTTGGGGAGGTTGCAAAACTAAAAAAGTTGAGAAACAGTGACCTTTACTATTGCCCAACCAGTTTCGAGAATGCTCACATTATCACAAACTTTCAAGTTAGTTGCAAATGTCTTCTTAAGTATAAATTTTAAGTGTGCAGACGAGCAAGGGCCAAGTTACATCAAGATGTACGGTGCTAATAATAGCAATTTTTGTATTTTTGATGCATCTATTCACAAATTAAAGAACTAAAATCTGTCAGTACGTAAAATATAGTAATTACAGTAAAATTTCGTTAATTAGAACAACAATAATTCAGATTATGAATTTTTCACTATTTTCTAGGTCCCAAAATCAACTTTTCGTATTAAATTCTTCTGATGATTGTAGGAACCACGGTCATCGCTGAATATTGTCAACACACACGGTCAACGACCGACGAAACGACCAATACTATTTACGATACATTCCACAGTAGAAAGAGAACGCATCACGCTGTCTCGCCGTTTTCACCAACAAATTGTCTACCCACAATACTATTTGCGATGTCTGCAATATTTCAATCGACCATTTCTGCACGCACAGAAGCGAGATAAAAATATATTGCGGGCGCACTCCCACGCCCATTCTGAAATGTATAAATACCCACTTACCGATAAATAAAGCATTATTAATTATTAATTCATTGATTCATTCACTCTCTCTTTCCGCATTGCTAATTGACGTATTTTATTTATTTACCAACAACTACTATCATCATCTCGTCCCATTAGAACCATTCCGCTAAATGATTAAAAAAAACGCGTATTATATAGTTTATTTTTGCACATACATTATTTTTAACATATTTGTAGTTTAAACCCAAATAAAGGATCCTAGTATACTTAAGATTTTTTTTAGTTTTCACTTAAGACCTCTATAACATCTTTCTGGTTGAAATGGATGAACTTTGGATGGATATATCTGCCCAGTTCCTACTTCCCAATCAACAAGTTCTTATATAAAATCTTCTATATCTAGTAAAATAAATACTCTTTTTATTTGTACTTAACCCTTGAATTACATAACAATATTTATCTTTGTTCTTATATTTCAAAATAAATTTTTACTTTTCTTAAGTATTTTATTGATTTTTTTCTTAATAGAACACGTCATGCACATTTAACATGTACCTAACACATCGATCAATAAGTCCTTGGACTTACTACTAAAACAACATTTGTTTGCCAAAATTCTTCTTTATTCATCAGAATAGTCTCCTTCAAGAGCGATACATTCATTCCAATGCTTTCCTAACTTTTCTATGCCAGCCGTGTAGAACGATTTATCTTTGGTTTCAAAATAGGTGTTAGTTTCGGAAATTACTTCTTCATTGGAGCCAAATCTCTTTCCCTGGAGCATCTTTTTGAGGTCTGCGAACAGCCAATGTTCGCTGGGGGCCAAATCTGGAGAATACGGTGGGTGCGGAAGCAATTCGAAGTTCAACTCATGCAATTTGGCCATCGTTACCATCGACTTGTGACACGGTGCATTGTCCTGATGAACACTACCAAATGATATATTCAGGATGTCAGCTATCTCACGCAACTTTACTTTGCGATTTTCCATCACGATTTTGAAGGTTTTTTTTAATGTTTTCTGGTGTAACAGCCTCATTTGGGCGACCAGAGCATTCAGCATCATTTGTGTCTGTACGACTGCGTTTGAAATCAGCATACCACCAACAAATGGTTGTTTTCGACAGAGCAGAGCCCGGATAACACTTTTCAAGCCATCGCTGAGTTTGAACGGTATTTTTTCCCATTAAAAAGCAATGTTTTATCAACACACGAAATTCGGTTCTTTCCATTGTTTTGAAAATAGCACAACTAGTGCACTAAAACCACTGTAACTCAATGACACAATGTCGGAATGTCATGAAAGTTTGACATGTAACTTCTAAAGGTTGGTACTAACTGAGAATAGTATGAATTTGGTATTAGAGGCGCCATCTGTTGGTTAGTCCCGGGACTTATTGATCGATGTGCTATATTTATGTGGAAACAATTGATATACAGTATTTAGATTAATGGACCACTTTTCAGGAACATATCTCTACTATAAAATGAGATATGGGTGTAAGACAAGTTTTATTATATTATCTTAACGGAATGTCTGCCCTTACATTCAGTATGTTACTGAAGTGTGGTATGGTTGCAGATTTGAGGTGATGCTCACCCGAGTGTTACTGTTCACCACTAACACGGGGCTGAATTACCTGCTCATGCTGGTGGTGATGCTCTACAATGTCTATCTGTTCATTTCCATCATTCTGGGGATCACCATAGGTAAGTTAAATTCAATCAATCCAATATCTTCTTCTTAAAAATCATATAAAACTATGTTTCCCTTCTCCCATCATATTTCATTTTTATAGATACCGTAGATCTGCTGGCTGACTAACTGGGAGTTTCTGTTGTACATTAGCTATGTTAAGTTTTAAATTAGTGATATGAGTGAGAGTATGTTAGCTTATTACATATGTCAGTTAACTACTGTAGCTACTGAAAAGTACATTAAAAATAATTAAATCTAGATATAGATGTGATTTGCACTTTTTTTAGTTAAATGTAGTGTAAATCTCAAAATGAAATATGTTCATGATACGTAATCAATGCAATAATTTAATTTTATTTCATGACACCATACTGCTTCTCCACCCCGATGATCCATCATTTCGGTCTGCTCGCTTGTCGTTGCCCGATTGAATCACCAATAACAAAATACGGAATGGAGTTATTAAAAATTAATGGGAACTAAAGACCAAGGAAAGTAAAATTAAACGAAAAATAAGGGAATGTAAGGAATCAAAGTGACAGAAGATGCATGTATGAAGGAGGCGCAAAATGTGTATGAAAAAGGTATTAATCACATTTTGTATTTTTATAGGAACAGAGATGCTACAAAATGCCTCTGGTAAAATGCCAAGATTTAAAGTAATCGAACAAAATTTGCAGAATGCAGGTGTCAAATATCCAATACTTTATCTTCAAACTAAAGGTTGATAAGTCCCATACAGTATTCATATTGTCAATGGCAAATGCTTGTATATTGTAATAGATTTTCTTTATGCTTGGTTTGCTCTACCTTCCTTGATAAGGTAACGCATCAATTTAATTTGATGATACCACTAGAAAGTTTTCTTCCAACTCAAAATCCGAACCCTGAGTTATGAGTTTGATTCTCGGCGAAATCCTAAAAATGTATGGTTTTTTACATCTTTATAATTGACTTGAAGTTGATAATGGCGATAAGCTTGCCAAGTTATATTATATTAGAGTAGGGATAAGGGTGGGGCAACCAGAACATTGGCCCCAGGTGCATTATCTGAAGGCGGCCTAAATTTGTCGAGAAAATTAGGAATATAGCATAAAATAATTAAAATCAATTATATATTTGTCAATGCATGTGACAATGACATCATGAAAAAAGATATTAATTACGAACAAAATTAATTTTGATTAAAAAAAATTATGTTACGTCACCCTCAAAGCTTGAAAAATAAAGTTATAAATGTTTAACATTTTAATTTCAACTTTTGATTAATATTGTGGAGCCAAGTGAATGTACATCTCAAATTATATTAGGTGTACAAATAAGTTTCCGCCGTTTTTTATAAAAAAATGGGCATTTATTGTGAAAGAACGGAACCTCATGTTTTATTCGAAGTAGTACCCATCGCTTGCCACTACTTTTCCCCATCTTTCTGTCAGCATACGAATACCGCGTCAGTCATCATCATCATCTTTTGAGGCTATCCACGAATCGACTCAATTTTTGGTATCTTCATATGATGTGAAGTGCTGCTCAGACAGGCCATGCGTCATCGATCAAAACAAGTGGTAATCAGAAGGAGCAATGTCTGGTGAATACAGCGGGTGGGGTAAAACTTCTCAATTGAGTGTTTCCAAATAGGTTTTGACCGGTGCCGCAACATGTGGACTAGCATTATCATGCAGGAGAATAATTTTGTCGTGTCTGGCGTAGTAGTGGGCGCGCTTTTCCTCGAGTGCTCGACTCAATCTCATCAATTATGTTCGGTAGACAGCCCCAGCAATGGTTTCATTCGGTTTGAGCAACTCATAATACACGACACCAAGCTGATCCCACCAAATACACAACAAGAGTTTTTTTCCATGAATATTTGGCTTAGCCGTAGATGTTGAAGCATGACCAGGGGATCCCCATGATTTCTTCCTTTTTGGATTATCATAATGGATGCATTTTTCATCACCAGTGACTATATGGTGCAGAAAACCCTTTCGTTTATGCCTGGCAAGCAGCATTTCACATGTGGAAAATTGGCATTCAAAGTTTCTCCGTGTCAGTTCATATGAATCCCAATTTCTTTGTTTTTGAATCATTCCCAATGATTTCAACCCATGTGAAATTGCTTGTTGAGTCACTCCTAATGTAAGTGCAAGTTCTTCTTGCGTTTGGCACGAATCTTGATCCAATAATACTTCCAATTCCGCGTCTTCGTACACTTTCGGCCTTCCGCTACGTTCTTTGTCTTCGATGTCAAATTCACCGTTCTTAAACTTTTGAAACCACTCACGACAACTTATCTCACTTAAGGCAGCCTCACCATATGCTTCTACAAGCAATCGATGCGCCTCAGCTGCAGATTTCTTCAAATTGAAGAAGTAAATCAAAAGTTCCCGCAAATGACGCTTATTCGGCTCAAAACTTGACATTTTCGAACACAAAAAAATATGTTATACTGATAAAAATTCACTAATATTTCAAGGTCATGTTTTTGACAGATGTCCAACCTTACGATAATGACATTTTACATCTGACAATTTTAACCATAACTTACTGGTGGCGCCAACTTTTGTCAAACGGCGGTGACTTATTTATACACCCAAATATATTTTTAAGATGGGGGAAGCTGATTTTTTTAGAAAGCAAAAAAATGACCTATTTTAAAATAAAGGGAAAGTACTCGTATTACAGAAATTTCACCCGTTACCCAAAGTATTTAGGAAAAAAAATTATCACCTTTTTGTAGGTCACCTTGCGCCAGTTCTGTATCATATGCAATGAAAGTGTACTACAATACAATATGTACATTTTAGAATGTGTCCCCTCCGCACACAAAATGAGACACCGAAAGAAGAAAAACATTAACATTACGGAATTCTGATTTCAGGTTATTACTTATTTGGACACATCTCCATGAAGTACAAAATGGAAAGCATCAGCGAGAAGTCTAAGGTGGTCACCGTATGCGTGCCAGAGTGTGACGAAGGTATACAAGCAACTGATGCAGATCTATACTCTAGACCATTATTTATTATTTCCTTTTTAGATTTTTTGATAATAATTCCAGAATTAAAATTAGTTATAAAAAATACCTTAAACATATATATAAAAGAATTTCTGTGACCTAGTTGGTAGGATACCTGTCTCCCAGCCTGGAGGTTGCGGCTTCGATTCCTTTGTGTACACAATTTAAAAAAAAAGGGAATCAGTGGTGTTTTCATTTCAGGCCCTTTTAACATCGTTCTGGTTGGTTATAAAAGATTGCCACATAACAATGAATCTGCCAGGCTGCACTGTATACGAACGCATAACACAATATAATCCTCATTATTAAATTGATTTAAAAACACATTTTATGAATTACAATTTAAATACTGGGAATTGTAATCGGAATCAGAATACTATATTGTTTACCATGTAAAATTTCATTTACTCGTATTTGCCTTGTGGATTGATCTAATAGATTATATAAACTTAGCTGCCATATTAATGTAAGAAACTGTCGACTAAGCCTATAGCAGTCTCACTTGTATGTGTTTTTGCATTAACCCAATGGGCCAGTTTAAATCGTAGAATTCCAATCTAGATGTTTCGTAACCAAAAGATGGGTCCATGTTTGCTTTTTTGCATGTAAGACCTTTTACCGTGTTTCTGGTTGATTGAAAGATATTTCCATATGACAATCTACACTGACTGAGTTTCTATCAAATCTCGAGTATTATATGCACAGTTTTCACTCATTTTATCTTGCGAAAAGGGGGGTGCGTATTATACTAATATACAAAATAAATTACGTTATTTTCAATATTGAACAGGCGCATGTGCAGCTGTGAGACTTTGTTCCAGGACGCATTTCATCAGATGCTGATATTTATTATGACGTCACCGATAACAATGGCATTCACTCTACGTCACTAGATGAGCTCTTTACTAGTGGCTGTGATGATGAGTGTTTTCACAAATTTCTCTGTTATATTTAAATTGTGTTAACAAATGTTTTATGCAATTTAAAATAAAATCTTGAAATGTCACGAGTGCGTATTATTTCCAGTAAAATGGTATACAAGAATTACCATTTTACTAGAAACTTTCAGGCTAAATCAAGCATGCATGCGCATTATACACAGGTGTGAGTTATATTTAAGATTTTACAGTAAGTACTTGCATGTAATGTCTTTTGTTATTTGCTTCATGTAATCAATGTTTCTGTTGCCTAATTGACTGTTTTCTTTAGGGAATTTCAGATAATACTGTCCAATCATATCGGATTTATGCTAATTCATGATCTTTCTCAGATATGCATTTTATTATCTTTGTTAACATTTGTAACACTTGAATCATGACAACCTATCGGGCAAGTCTCTTATTATCCACTCAACAATCATGGGTTCTATTCCCAATGGTACAAAAATAATGGTTCCATCTATAGTTTGTTCATAAGGTTGTTGCATTTTTCCACGTGGAGCAATATTTTCAATTCATATGGTGATAAACTGTAAGTTACATACACCCACCTCAATGGTTATAAACCAGGGTTAAGTTTCAAATGGGGCTGAAGACAATGTTGTCTCTGATATGGAAAATTGAGCAATAAAATGAAAAAAAAACATTTTTAATATCTTTACTGACAGATTGTGTAGTTAATACTGCTTTAAAAGTTTTTTTACCCTAAAAGCATTGTGCTGAATGGGAAAATATACAAAAAAAAAGCAAAACTTGTTCCTCTCTCTAATCCAAATTGTTTTTAATAGAAAAAAAGCAATGCATCACTTTTAAAATTTTCTAATTTTTGAAAAAAACTATTAATTGTTTGAGTTTTAAATTTTTTTTTTGCTTAATTTCACATGCACAACTCTGTGGCCTAGTTGATAAGATGCCTGTGTTCTAATCCGGATGTGGGTTCGATTCTCATTGGAATACATATTTTTTGAACGGATTCCAGTCTGGTTTTTCGCTTTAGGCCTTTTTAGCACCTTCCTGGTTGGTTGGAAGGGATAACTATATGTTTGCCAGATTATACTATCTACGACGAAAGTGTAATACAAAAAAATACTCCAAGCGTAATGCAGTCTGTATAAGCATTTTGCTATCGATATGTTTTATGGGCATCATAGTTTTATTAAAAAAGGAACAAACTTCGAGGTTCCTGATTCCAAAAATTTGAAACAAAATTATCCATACAAATATTGGAATTCCAGTCTTCCTGCCACCTATTTATTCAACTTTATCTATAAAACAACTTAATCTATTTTTAGAAACTTTGATTGAAACTAAAATGTAATGCTATATAAGTTTCATCATCATATCTGATATTGACAGTATAATCTGATAAACCCTTTAGTACTTTCTGATGGTTTTGGTTAGATATTTAGCATAAAGTGACTTATAAAACTTCACAGGCACACTCACAGATCACCACCCATCTTATAGAAGTAGTCAGTCCTCCGAAGTGCTCCTCAGGAGCATAGTATCAGATCTTATTGCCGAGATTGACACTGGTAAGGTAGCGCCGCACTTCTTTCTCTTTCTCATCACAAGCTTGGCTTTGTATGTTTATTAACAGTATTAACTAGCATTAATTTTTCCTTCAGCCCTTTAGAAGCTCATTAGAAAGCTAATGTAATGTTTTTGCTTTGTATATAATGCTGCTATTCCTTGAATGTATATTTTATTTTCACTATGTTCTAAAAGAAATTGACAATATTTGCTTTATTAATTTGTAACAGGGAACATTTTGTTATTATTTAACTAACAAATCATTATTTCAATAGGAAGAATTTTTCAAGATTCTATTATCAACTTTTAAATTAAATTATAAATTCTATTATAATAGAGTTTTTTTTAATTGGCTGATTTTTTTTCCTAGATTTTAATAACAAACCAAAATCTCATGATTAAAGCAATCCCGAACATGATAATCTATGCATATATTAATAACAAACCAAAATCTCATGATTAAACCAATCCCGAACATGATAATCTATGCATATATTAATAACAAACCAAAATCTCATGATTAAAGCAATCCCGAACATGATAATCTATGCATATATTAATAACAAACCAAAATCTCATGATTAAAGCAATCCCGAACATGATAATCTATGCATATATTAATAACAAACCAAAATCTCATGATTAAAGCAATCCCGAACATGATAATCTATGCATATATTAATAACAAACCAAAATCTCATGATTAAAGCAATCCCGAACATGATAATCTATGCATATATTAATAACAAACCAAAATCTCATGATTAAAGCAATCCCGAACATGATAATCTATGCATATATTAATAACAAACCAAAATCTCATGATTAAAGCAATCCCGAACATGATAATCTATGCGTATATTAATAACAAACCAAAATCTCACGATTAAAGCAATCCCGAACATGATAATCTATGCATATATTAATAACAAACCAAAATCTCATGATTAAAGCAATCCAGAACATAATAATCTATGCATATATTTTTAGTTGAGAATTTCTTTATTATATTAAAATTTTATTGTAAACTTTTTGCTATCGATGCTTCATTCTTGCCAACTGGCAAAATGTAAAAAAAGTGCTTGAATGTAAAAAAAAAAAAAAAAACAGTTTGAAACATATTAATCTGGTCACTATAAAAAATCAAGCCCAAAAGCCACAAGTGAATGTTCTAGGACTAAGCCACCAATGTCAATAATGTTTGTACCTTTGTCCTACTGTTTCAATTATTACAGAGGGATCCACACCTCCTCTACTCCGTGGCAGTGGGGCCTCGGAGAGTAACATCCCTACATGTGAGGCCAGAGCACAGGCCAAGAGGCTGCTGAAGATGTCTGATGGAGAACCAGAAGAAACTTGCAGTGGCTCAGCTAAAGAGGAGTGCTGCAACACTGGTGAAACGAGTGCCAGAAAAACTACAGACCCTTCAAAAATAAAAAGCTCAAAGACTTCTGGTGAATCCAAGTGTTGTGAGGAAGCTGTTGACAAAGTTGAAGTAGTTAGTGAGTTCGAGAATGATGTAGAAAAAAGCGCTTGTTGTAATAAACCTTTAGAAGAACCTGAAACTGTTGGAACATGTGCCAAAAATAGTCCGAAGCTATGATGCGGTTGCGACATGTTTGATCAACATTTTGGTGCTATCGACATAACTTTTTTTATACGTACGTTTACAATGTGATATTGATATTTCGACTTAATGTTGTTCATTAACATTTTTTTAATAACTGAAGAAAATATGTTTATAAAATAAATATTAATATCAATACAACAAAAATTATATCTTGCCCATTCCATGACGATATTTTTACACAAAGCTGGCAAAGATTAAATCTGCATTTGATTTATACATCTCATATAAGTTATTAAATATTATAATCACCAAATTCATCTGACATCAGTGGAAAAAACATGACAACTGGTTAGAGCTCTCAGAAAAGATGGCACCCGGAGATCAACTTTCTTGGCCTACTTGAAGAGCCCCGAATAGAATAGACTACATGCAAGGTGAACATGCAGAATTGGGATTGAACAAAAGTAACATACTGTTGAATGTGATTATGGGGCTAACTTGCCTGAACATTGAGACTGCATGCTCTCGGCAAGACCTGATTGATGCGAATGCTAGAGCAATTTCTATTGCCTCCTACTGGATATACGTACCATAATTAACAATTGATGCTCCGGACACGGAAATGAATGATCATCACCAAAACACTACTGTAAGCATTTTGCTCTTGGATATTTCAAGAAGATTTGTCCTGTGATTAACATAGCTCTTTGCACTGGACGGCACCAAAGTGGCGCATTTTTTATTTTATCACAAAACTCAGTGGCAACACGATACGGTCCGTTTGGTGCTAAAAAAGCTTTGAGTGCAAAGAGTTAATATTGTTACTTTGAATTAATTTCGATAAATGTAAGTTAAATTGTAAAATCCAAAATTGAGAATTTATTTTACTAAGCATTAACAAATTCAATAAAATAAAATGTCAACTGTCAATAATGAATTTAATCAATAAAAATGTATAGTTATATGTAATTAATTCTAGTTTTAGTTATATGTAATTAATTCTAGTTTTAGAATGTGAAATTATATTACAGCCTGACTGGTACATGATGTGCTATATTAAAGGATTATCAATCCACATATTCTCACTATCGTATAATATCCTTAACGTCCAACCACCCTCTCTTATCTTGCTGAAAATATTCTGCATCTTTCCAATCACTGACTTGGTCTATGCTCAAGCAGAGATGGTTTATTAGTTTTCCCAATTCGCCATTCTCCTTTTTTTTACATCGTCCTTTACTGTCCATGCAGTGAAACTTTGAAACCAGTTGCCAATTAATGTTCAACTCGCTCCATCATTGGCATGTTTTAAAAAGTGATTGGAAAACTCTCAATTTCATGTCAGTAATGTTTCGTGTTTTACTGTTGATTTTCCTTTTTTTCTCTCCAACATTTCTTCCTTTGATTGATGATATCTCACTTTGATTGTTATGTATATTGTTCATGAATTTTGTGTACATTAATAATAATTTGAATATTTTTTGCAACCATGTAACTTCCTTTATTTACTTTTGTCGGTTTGGTTGGTAGAGATTGCCGCCTGGCAATAAACCTCCCAGATTGTTATACAATGAAGTGTTAAATAAATAAAAGAAGAGATAGTTTATATGAATATAATATAAACAATCATCTATATTGAAGTTGCAAAATTATTAAAAATGAATGTAAAGTAGACTTAATTTTGAAATATTCCTTGTAAACAATTGGTAATTTTATAATAAAGTGGGAACCGATTCTGCTAATTTTATAATAAAGTGGGAACCGACTCTGGTAATTTTATAATAAAGTGGGAACTGAATCTGCTAATTTTAGTACTTCCAGTCACACAAAAGAGCATTGCAAGCAAATGTATTTGTGTAATGTACAATACTAATTTGTGCAGCAGCAGGATAGTTGGGGTCATGTAGTGTTAGATACTATATAGTTAAGTTTATATGAATCTTTTTAAGGGAAAACCTGTAACGGTTGGAAATTGATCCGTGTCCATATAAACTTTTTTACTTATAGTAAACGACCTCTGTGACCTAATTGGTAAGATCTTCCAACCTGAAGATTGAGGTTTCAATTCCTGTTCAAATTCAGATTTAAAAAGGGTTTCAATCTAGTTTTCTTCACTTAATGCCTCTTAAACATCTATCTGGTTTGTTGGAAGAGATTGCCATATGACAATAAGCCTGCCAGGTTTTTATGTACACAATGTAAGTGTTATATAATGCAGTGCATCCCTCTTATTTAATATGTTGCATTTAGTACCAGTCATACTGTAAATATTAGATAACCAAAAAAGTTTGGTGCAGTCACTTGTGACTTGCAGAGCTCAAGTTTTTATATGTATCATTTAGCACAGATATGCATCAGTCAGTCAGAACACTTTGACTTGGTATGTACTTTTATAACTCGAGCATGTTTGCTTTATGAATTTAAATGTGGTTTATGAATTTACAAAAACATGCCGTAAGATATATTTGGAGAAGATGTAAACAAACGTACTGCACAGAAGTGGTTTAAAAAAAATTCTTCTGATGATGAATCACTTCAAGATGTATCTTATTCTGGACAACCTTGCGTTATTGATAATAAAGGATAACGTGTCGCTATTGAAAACAATTCTTCTGATGATGAATCACTTCAAGATGTATCTTATTCTGGACAACCTTGCGTTATTGATAATAAAGGATAACGTGTCGCTATTGAAAACAATTCAAAAGAAACGTGTAAAGACCTTTCTGAAATGTCTCAAGTCAGTGATAAATTTAACCGTTTAAATTTACATCAAATTGAAAAATCATGGAAGCTAGAGGCAAATGGGTAACTTCAGAAATAGCCGGGACTAGTTAATTGGAAAAAATTGTTATTCTTGCAGGACAATGCAAGACATACTGCAAGATCTACCCACGAAAAATTTGTATTTAGAATGGAAAACACTACCTTATCCCCCATATACTCCCGCACTTCAGACACTTCAAGCGATTATCACTTTTTTTCTTGACGCTAGATAATTACATGCGAAATAGAAATATAAAAATTAAAGTTTTCTCTATCTCATTAGGAAAGGGTTGTAGATTGTGAATGTGATTATTTTAATCAGGCCTGGCCAACCCAAACGGGTTGGCCAGGCCTGATTAAATTGCCCAATTAAATTGCCCCACGGGTCGCATTGACAACCTAAAAGTTTCCAAGGGCCACACGAATAAGAATATGCGCAAATTTCGTTCCAATATTTTTTCGATATCTGGCTTGATAACGAAATTCGTACTTATTAATTTTTTTTGAGAGATTGATTTGGATGCAGAGGTATATAAAAAATGTTCAGTGTAAATTGGAAAAAAACTAGAACTAGATATGAAGAGAAAACATGTATTGAACCAACTACAAAATGTATTTGTATAGTAAAATAAAAAAACATAATTCGTAATACATGACCGCGGGCCGTGGATTCGCCAGTTCCGATTTTAATGAAGAAATTTTCTGCACGTATTTCATTTTTATTCTTAAAAACCACACTAACTTTTTTGGTTACCTAATACTTATATTAGAAAAACTTTTTAGTCAAATTATTTTTTTATGATCAAAAATTTATGCCAAAAACTGTTTTTTAATTATAAGTTTGTATATTGTAATATAGAGATAATTGAATGATTGAAAATGCAAATGTACCACTTTATATCAGAGGTTGGCAATGTTTCCAGCCAAAAAATATCCCCAAACATTATTGTTGATAATTATTTAAATAGTTCTGATTTGTAAAAACGAATGCCGGCTTCAGTATTGTAAATAAAATGAAGTACGTGCTGTAATAATTAAATTATAAATAATTTATTTTTAGCCATGTCCTGATTTGGTGTTGAATAAACTCAGTCAACCTTTAATAACAGTTCAAAAACTTTTTAAAAACAGATTTGAAACTGTGGGCACTGATTCTGAAACTGTGTGTTAGGTGAGGTTAATTGTCTAATTTATTATAAGAATCAGATTCAAGGTATTTGTTTTAAATCATAGATAAGATTAATAAAACAAATTTGCAATGTAAATCTAACAGGATGGGTGTAAGGGAAATCAAGTAAAAACATTTCATGATGGCCCTGTGGTTAAAATTCTTGTTTCGCATCCGGGCGTCAGGGGTTCGATTCCTGGATTGGTTTTACTTTGAAGCCTTTTTTCCTCTGAATCTAGTGTATTTTATTACACTTCCGTTGGTTACAGTACCACCTGGCAGAATTATTGTCATATCTTTTCTAACTAACCAGAAAGATTTCAAAGGGGTCTTAAGTGAGACTCAGATAAATATTTTTTTATAAAATCAGGTAACAACGGGAATTGAACCCATTAAACCCCTTGATGGAAGACAGGCATCTTACCAACTAGGCCACAGAGGTTGGGTAAATTCTTGGGGTAACCCGTGTTACGAAATAGCGTAATAAATTCCTATGTTTATAATTAGGGTTAGTGAATAAAAGAAAGAAAAACAAAGAGTTATGCAATGTATAATATATATGGACAGAGGCAAAAGTTTATGTTGCAATGGAAAAGTTTGATGCACTCTTCCCGTCTAGCACTGCTGGGTCAATATTTGTAAAAAAAAAATTGTCTAAGAGATTTTCTCGTAGGCTGTCTGTCTTCTATTTTTAGACGGAAGGATCTTCCAGAAGAAAACTAAAGTGTTTTCTTTCTACACAGCCATTGTTTGAGATTCTTATATTGCCATTCCTATTCACATGTGAAGGCCAGAACTCCACAACACTGTCTCTTGGTGCTGATCAATTCTCCGAGTCGCAAATAAATTAGTGTCTTTTCAAAATTGAAATTCCATTTGCCTGTTTGTGTTTTATCACATTGTATTAAATATTTATTGTATACAATTCGAATAGCTTATTACCATTTAGCGATTTCTTCCAAGCATCTAGGAAGATATCAAATGATACCGGTATATGAATAAACCTCGACAAAATGGAGCACTTTTTTAATCACTGTATTATACTTTCATTAAATACGACATGATAGGTTTATTGCCATGTAATATTCAAGAGGCATTAAATAAAAACCAGCCTAGAACCCTTTTTAATAGAATTTGGGTACCAGCGGGAATCTAAACCCATCCGAATCGGATGACGGTTCTCTTACCACGGAGGTCGTAGGTTACCATTGAGAATCAAAAATGAAACTCTTGGAAGACAAAAAATCTCTACCACCAAGCCACAGATCATTGAACATTCAAATACTGCGAATATTTCATTCTCACAATTACTAAACTTGGCTCGTGATGTCATCACAATTTAAGTGTATAAGTGGATAGGTCTTTCTCTCTCTCTCTCTTTGAATAATGGCCGTGAACTCCTATATATGAAGGAGTATACGCCAGTGTCCAGTGATGAAGTGGATAGGTCAAATCAGAGACTTTTATTACACACTCAATCAAATAGGGAAGCTACTTTCCATATGTACAATGTACATATTTTATTCAAAGGTATAGAAATTATACATCAATATCTTAGTTGGCAATAAATCATTTATTCATAATTGAACAATTATTTGTTATATTTATATTGTTATGTAAATATTTACATAGTTTATGTTATATAACGATTGTTAAAATAAATTTACTCAATGATTTATGTTCTTTTTATTAATTCCCACATCTAATATTATCTATAGTCCTTTGTTTCCTCAGCTTCTATCTTTCTTAATAAATGGTTGATTTAAAAGAAAAACCTTATTAACCCTTCCCTTACGGTGCTAAAATTGAAACGCGCGCTCCGGTATTGGGTAGTGAGTACGCGATAAAAAATTAGCGATTTTAAATTGTAAAAATAAGAACATTCATAGATAATCCCCTTAATTAATTATAATTGAAGTTAAAAATTATAATAATTGAGATTTATTTGCTGAAAACATTAAAAAACCATCTGGCAACGCTCATGGAACGGGCGTACGTCTAATCTATTAGCAAACCCAGAAGCAACTGCGGCGCGGAGCGGTATAGTGGCTTACCCCGGCGTGGCTCACGCTTGCGACGATTGAGACAATTGAGCTCCTCGCAATTCAGTGGAGTATGCAAGAGTGAGATGCTAATATAGTGTCGCGCTTCCCGCATACTCTTCACCTATCGTCAAGACACAAGGTCGAGGCACTCACAGCGTTTAAATGCGAATTTGTTTCCGATCTTCACAAAATACCCACGATATAGTCGATAAACTCTGATTATTATTAATATTATTTTTTAAATCAATGCGTTAATATATTATGGAGGAATACCTAAAATCTTAACCTTGTATTTATTATATTTATAGAGATATTGATGGTTATTAGAAGCAACGTGTAGAAGATACCCAACACAGGGAAGGAAAGGTTAAACACACCAGTAAAATTCTCATTACCACACTAAAATATATAGGTTATGTTTCTAACGATATTAAATAAAACAAGAGTTTAATGTAAACATTTTTATTACGCAACAATATTTGATTTGAATAAAAAATATAAATAAATGGCAAACACAAATAATGTAAATCAATATTTTTGAACAGATGCATCTTATGCCTACATATAATTGTTTAAGCATTGTGAAGCTTACCGTACTCTCGAGAGGGACTCTATTCAGGAAGCTTCAGCTTGTGTACTTCAAACAATCGAGATAAATTAAATGTAATTTTCTCTAAGTAGATATGCAGAGACGATATACATCTCTGCAAAAAAATGAACTCCAAAAAACATCTTGAATAGAAACCTTCCTCTGTAGAAATATTTTGTACATAATTATCCTCACGCAGGAACATCCACAGAACTGACTGAACAGATATTCCAGCACACTGTTAAATATCCCAAGAAGCAAAACAGTCAGTAGAAACACTGGCACTTGCCAATAAAATTATGAGATATCCTTATTTTAATACTATTTAAATGAAGAGTTTCGGCAAATGCTAAAATTACCTTCAAAAGGATGTTTTTCAGTTATCTACTTGGCATTCTTCAAAATATATGCATTGGTGATGTGGATACGCTAAAGATTGTGGCTGAAAGACATGATATCCAGCCTTATTAACTCCACAAATGCATATCGATAAAATAGCATTGATTGGTTCAACACATAATGTATCATCTGTATTTTTGTACTTTTCGAGTCGTTCAGTGATTTTTAATAATGCTTGAAAAATGAAAAAATTACTAATGGAATACATTCTTTCTCCAAATGTACAATTTTATTTAACGTGAATACTTTCATCACCTTTGAATTTTCAAATGGTTTCTTGTAACCTGGTGATTTTGCAGATAGTGATGAACCTATTAACATATTGCTGCTCGATTGAAAGTGTGTTATGTTCACACGATTGAGTAAAAATTTTCATATGGTCAAGTTTAAGTAAAAATAAAGGAAATCATACAAAAATAAGATTTCAGCCCTTTTATGTACATAATTTCTGAAGACTAAAAATACGAGTATATATGAAGTACACATTCTGAATGGATATTACAGGGGAAATGTACAATAAATATTCAACAACGCACATCATCCTCAAAAAACATGCTCCAATACGAAAATACATATTACATAAGAACTACACAATATTTCACCATCGTTATCACATTTCGTCTTACACAATTACGCCTTCTCCCAGTATCCAGTCATTATTTGATACACAATTATAACAAAATATATATATGACAAAACATAAATCTCATTACCCATAATAAAATAGAAATTTTCATTAAAATATGAAGGCTTAAATAAACTCTTAAATAGAGCCAGTGTTAAATATAAAAGTGAAGCTTTAGGTTTGCGATATTAATTATTCTGATATTCAAATTTCTACCAGTTATTATTTGTTCACACAAAGGTGTACCATCTACTAACGTAAGTTAAAATATTAAATAATATTGTTATCCCAAGATTGTTTTATTTAAAAAATATATAGTCTGTTTGACAAGAAAGTGTTCAGCGAAACCCGAAAAACTATTTGGGATAAGGCATTAAAAAAATACACACATACATGACAAAAACCATGAAGCTTTATTATTAATAAGCTGTCCAGTCGCTTCCACTAATAATAATTGCCCGGCATCTCCGAGGCATACTTTCTACTAATTTATAGCATAATCTAGGGGCAAAGATTTCCATATAAGTCGAATCTGTCGAAATAACTGCTTGACGTTCCAGATCTTTTTCTCTCGGAGCTTGAACAACTATGGGATTTGCATCTGGTGACTGCGACAGCCAATCCATTATGTCAATGTCATTTTCCTATTTCCACGCAGTACAAAGACGACTCCGATGTTTTGGGTCATTGTTCTCTTGCAGTAGCCAATTTTATTTTTTTCTTATAAACCATCTTTGGACAGATGGTAATAAAGCCCTCTGATATATTTTAACCATTTTGGCAGCGTTCAAATTATTTGTGAAGATGTGCAAAATGCCAAATCCCTGCTTTGAGAAACAGCCCCAGACGTGAACTTTTACTGAGTGTTTAACGGTCCGCTGGATGAGTCTATTAGTGCAGGTACACCAGATATGATTAATGGAGAACGTGCCTAAAAGAAGCTTCGTTCGAAAAAACTACGTTGTCCCAATCGCGATCCAAATTTTCTTTCGCCCAAGTGTCTTTTTTCGACTTGTTTTTTGGATAGTACTGATTTCTTCACCGTGCTTCAAAATTTCGCTCCATGAGCTAGTGAACGTCTTCTTATAGTGTCACATGACACAATTAGACCCTTGTCACGCCAAACCGCCTGTCCGCTATGCAATAATAGACGAGGATTCTTTTCAAACACCCGTAAAATCACTTTGTCCTTCTTTTTCGTCGTTTTCTGTGCAGTGCCATGATCTGGTAAGTCATCCGACCTTTTTTACGTCGGAATAGTGTTTCACCCACTTACTTGCAAATGTCTTCAACTTTCTCATGTATTAAGCAGCTGCTTCGTACGACATTTCGGATCGGTCCTTTCGGATGTGTACACAGAAATGCGGCTTCGTAAGATGATGCGTACGCGGCACTCATGGTGAAATATGTTCTTGTGTAACCAAGGTCGAAGTTTTTCTATACAAAGCATCTTGGGGGAAGGATCCTGGTACCTGCTCACGTTCGAATCTATCCCCTAATGGTTTCCAGGAAAAAATGTAGCCATACATGCTCTTGTCAAACAGACTGTATATACATATATCAGGTCTGTAAATATGAAACCGGAATTTTTTTATAGAAAATACACATTTATTGTATGAAAATGGTAAAAAATATTTTAGTCAAAGTATTGCCCATCGCTAGCTACACATTTTTCCCATCTCTTTGGCAATTTGTGGATGCCACGCCAAAAAACCTCTTGCTCTTTTGAGGCAAACCAATCATCGAGCCATTTTCGTAATCAGTGAAGTGCTACTCAGCAAGTGCGTGTCCCATCGATGCAAATAAGTAGTAATCGGATGGAGCCATGTCTGGTGAGTAAGCCGCATGCAAAAGTATTCGCCAACTAAACGCCTCAATCGTTTCCTTGACCAGTTTTGCTGTGCGATTGTGCATTATCACGAAGCAAAATCACTTTGTGTTGCCTCTTTTGATATTCTGGTAGTTTTTCACGCAATGCTTGGTTCAAATCCATCATTTGTTGTTGGTAGCGTTCAGTATTAACGGTTTCACCAGGTTTTAGCAGCTCATAATAGATCCCACCAAACACAGAGCATTATCTTCCGTCCCTTCTGATCCCACCAAACAGAGCATTATCTTCCGTCCATAGCGATTTGGCCTTGGAGTCGATGTCGCTGGTTTGCTTGGAGTTACCCATGATCTTTTACCCTTAAGATTCTCAAAATATATCCATTTTTCATCAACAGTCACAATTCGATGGAAAAATTATTTTCTTTTGTACCTGACGAGCAGTATTTCGCAAGTGGTTTTTCAGTTTTCCTTCTGTCTTTTTCGGTTTTCATTCAGTTCATGTAGAACCCATTTACCCACCTTCTGGATCTACCATGGCTTTCAAACGTATGGAGACGACTTCTCGTGTCACATTTAATTGATCAGCGAGTTGTTGTTGCGTTTGAACATCATCCTCATCCAACAATGCTTGCAATTCGACGCCTTCAAACTTTCTCGGTGGTCTTCCACGTTCTTCGTTTCTCACGTCAAAATCGCCACTTTTGATTTTATTAAACCACTCAAAGGACTGTGATTTACCAAGAGCATGCTCACCGTAAGCTTCGACAAACATTTGATGCGATTCTGCAGCAGTATTCTTCAAATGGTAACAGAAAATCAATGCTGTCTGTGAATCGTAGTTTTCAGGCACAAAAACAGACATGTTCAACGCTATGAAACATATGTAGTTGTATTAAACTTGTATTGTTGTGAGTTAAAAGTCTTTGACAAATGTAAATACAAGAAAAAGGCGTCAATGACGCGGCTTGACAGTCACTACATTGACAACTATGAGCAAATTCCGGTTTCATATTTACAGACCTGGTATATATATATATATATATATATATATAAATATGGCAGCCATTGTAGGTTATAAACGCAAGCACTGTTTGGCTAGTTAGAATACGAACCTACAAAATAAACACTTGAATATTAAAACTTCAATTTTATCTTATAATACAGATAGCCCTCAGTTTACAACAATTTGATTCACAATAATTTTGGTTAGCTTGGTGTTTCGGGGAAATTTTTGGTTACTATACATTGCGCGTGTTCTGGCTAACAGTCAAGTTATAGTGTCATTTTCGTTAAACTAAGAATGTTTTTAAAAGTCTTCTCTAAAACCTAAAAAACTAAATGTCTACACTCACATTCTTCAATTATGAGAGAGAAGTACTAATTTAGAAAAGAGCAAAATGTTACCCATCTACCATTATTCTGAAATCTTACAAAAGAGAGAAAACCTCGTTAAGACAACACTAAATGATTATTTAAAAAAAAGGAGATGCACAGGAAATTCACTGAAGTACTATAAAATTAAAAAATATTTTATTTATTTCTTTTTGAAACATTGTATTTTGCATTTTACAATTGTAATTTTGTTGTATATGCATTTCTAAGCTCAAAATACTGTTATAAAATATGGAACGCAATTAGGTTTAATTTTGCAAATTTTTTTAACATCGGTTCCTTCAAGAACAGAACCCTGATGTAAATTGAACGCCACCTGTACTTTTAAGTACTTATTGAATTTATTCAATAATTTTTGATATTTTACAAAAATATAATAAAACCTCCAAGTTGACGAGTCATTAAATGATTTTTAAGAATTCATACTGTTACATCAGAATGCTTCCGAAATATTGATTATACTCGTAGAAGCAAAAACATTAAATTATTAATTAATGTGAATCATGGAAAAGGGGGTTTTTAACAATTCATAATTAAAAAAAAATTTCACAGTTCGCATTTTTAGCATAATTAGGCCTTTTAATGACTATGTAACAAACGATTCGAGAAAAAAAAAAAACCCTTTAGTTTGTGCTCTTGTCAATAAAAAAATTATAAAGGCATATTACGACCATATTTTTAATTATCTATGGCATAGAAATATAATCCTTATTGCCAATACTACATTTGATCCCCATTATGGAGAGTGTCCTTCGTTTTTTGGAATGGCAGCAGTCTTACTATTTTGATGACAACATTCAATAATGAGACACAGACGTCATTACAAAAACAAACAACCGCCTAACACGAAAAAGAAAAAAAGAATTTGTAAAGCTCCGATAAAAATTTTTATCTGTTCCACCGATAGGCACCTTCTTATCATGGATCGGTATCCAGGTTATAAAAATATATATTAGAATGGTATAGTTCTAACGTAAACAATGTTAAATAAAGAAATCTTTTACACGTATAAAAAAAGAAACAATCACTATCAATTTTGAAATATAAAAAAACACAAATATCCCCCCCCCACTGAATAATACAATTTTTTCAAAATTACTTATAGTTTGTTTCATGCTAACTCGCCTCAAGTTTTGTGCTGTCAAATTTTAGATTTATTCTGAGATATGCTAATACAATATCTTTTTTAACAAAATTGATATATCATGACATAAATGAGCCCTTTTTACATTTCCGTTTTTCATCTCTTCAGTTAGAGCTCTTTGGAAGTGCCTTACATGAACTATAATTTGTAACAAATAAGCAAAACAAAAACAATTTGATTGAAAATTAACTGTTCCAGTAGACATTTTTAATGACTCAGTTCACATATAAAATATATTTAATTTGAAAGTCAAGCAACAATTAATAAAGTTTTTAATTTCGCTTCTTAAATTGATTATTTTTTGTGCAATTTGGATATGAATAATTAATAATTTAAAATATTTGTTTTTAATATGTAATTGAAAAAAATACTTAGAACATGGAAATTAAAATATTGGAAATGTTAGATCAGTTTAAGATGCTTTAATTCGATTCATTGTATATTCCGACTAAAGCTAGGCTCTACGGCCGTGTTGTCACTGCGGGACTTAATTCTAGCCTTTGTGTTAAATTATAACTTTCAGTTTTTCGAGCCTCTGAAGACTTATCCGAGAGTGTTGCATCATATTCAGATTTTAAATAACCCAGCATCCAGGTTAAGCATGAGAAAAATTTAACAGCGAAAAGGTTAATAATTGGTGTCAACTTTCAAGAGAAATATTCAAGTATCATAAAGAGGAAAACAAATGACAGCACATATATGAAAACATGGCATTTAGGCATAAATAACCTGTACACAAACATTGGCTTACACTTTCATTGGGAAATGATAAGCCTCAATTAGCATGATGGAAATATCATCACATTGACAAACCTACTCCCTCCTCCTACGCCTCATCACTTATTCTCTCGACACACGTAACTCTGTGCTCTCTATACATCTCTCAATGTTAAATTAACAACCAGGCGAAGACCAAATACGACTTATATATACAAATATTTAACACTTTGTTGCATTATTTATGTACATGTGATAAATAAAAATTCAAAATTGACCGAGTAATATGTTTCAAAGGATCTGCATGGATATAAAAGCACTTGCAAATTATTTTAAGAAAATTCATTTCAAATTGAAATTTCATACATATAAAATTGGAAAAGGCACTCGGAATGATAAAAATTATGATGGGATAAAATATGAAAAAATAATTTAAGTATGTTATAGTACAGAAATGTAAATATCATAAAAAACTAAGTTGATTTACATAAGGCAATACGGAGTTTCAATACACGAGTTAGGCTTAATTAAATAAAAAATCTAAAATAATTTTGATATACATACGTATGTTAAAATTTTACTCAGTCAATTTTGTAAGGGTGATAAAGATGAATTTGTGTATCTAAATAAAATACTTATTTGAAAAATAGAGAAAGACTAATTTTGATCTTGACCTGGTTTGCTTACACGTAACTCAGAATCTATACAAATTCCCACTTTTATGCCAGCAATTGTTTGAACACATTGTACTAATATTTTTTTTAATTGTTGGCACTTTTTCTGCTACTTGCATATGAAGATTACGAGACAAAAGTTTACAGAATACATTCCGGTGGCAAGTACTTCCAAGATGATCAGACAAGTTCAATCTGATTCAGCCTTTCCTACGCTCTGATGGAAAGAAATTAGCTAATTTCTAAACTTTTTGCGAAAGCACAGCTTGTTAGGTTGTTTCAACCTTAGGTACTTCCTTAGTACATTTTCTGCACTACAAGTCCTTTTCCTTATCTTTTGAGGTTGCTTGTTGAGTTTGTTGTCGCTGCTACCCATTTCACACTTCCACGTGCCAACGGAAAAGGAATCCCTTTGGGGTAGATCCTTCTTTCTCACTATGAGACGGCATGCTCTAAATAAAATAAAATGTCCATCTTCTAGTGTAGATCATGCAAGATGGGAATTTATTTTTTGTTCCCCGTAATAGTATGCGTAACAATTTTATAATTCAAGTAAAATTGCTAAATACTACAAAATACATAAATTCAGACTTAGAGATACCAAACTGCTCAGTAACCAAACTAGACATTAGACCACTAACAATTGCCAATATTGTAACAACCATATGAAAAAAGAAGAAAAGGGGAACTTTCTGTCTCTGAATAATTCAAAAGAACTCTTAGAACAAGTTTCATACAAGACAGAAGCGAATAATCTGTACAGATCTTGAGTTACGCCTCGTTAACTTTATAACTAACTCTACACAATATTATTAAGAAGTACTTGACTACTGGTCTGATAAACATCACTTAAACTATTTTCAATACACGTGTGTGTGTGTGTGCATGCAATGAAGCCTTTAATATTAGAGTTATAACGCAGTGGAACACTTTATCGTACTGAACCTCATTAAAACAATTGACATAAGCACGTTTATACAACACAGTGACTATGCCAATCATTATTTATTTTAATTAATACAAGACTAGATTTTATCGTTATAATTAGAATATAACTCATTTTGGAAGAAATTTTATGATGTTTGATATTATTTTAAGCTTTACACTGGGAAATCTTAATTCTATTGTAAAACTTTTGTACTGTATTACACTTTTGTTCTATACAGAACAACCTGAAAAGTTTATTGCCATGTGACACTTTCTTCCAACTAACCAGAAATATGTTAAAGAAGCCTTAGGTGAAAACTGGACTAGAACCCTTTTCAAAATAAATTGGTTTCTTTGCCTTGTGAAATTAGAGCCGTAACCCCCGGGTTGAAAGACAGGCAACTTACTAAGTCATGGAAGTTGTTTTTATTTGAGTTTATTGTTGTGTGGCGATTTCTTCCTATCGTTCATCATTTGGTTCATTAAATAATTTGCATCACAACGATAATTTTTATACGAGTAGCTCAACATGAGTGGAAGCGTATCATAAATGTTAAATATTTATATTTTCTTACAAATGGGATACTGTAATCTTCTTATGCAGGTGTGCATCGATTGTTTAATTTCGATATAAAGTTATATCTTGCATATCTACAAGGTTGGTAGATAAAGCAATTCCCCCGTGACCTAGTTGGTAAGATGCCCGTCTCCCAGCCCAGTGGTGGTGGGTACGCTCCGAGTCAAGTTTTCACTTAGGACCTCTATATTACCTTTCTTGCTGGTTGTAAGACATTGCCAAATGGTAATATAACCACCAGGTTGTACTGTATACCAGTGCTCCGCAACCGGTGTGCCGTGGCACACTGGTGTGCCTTGATCCGGGTACAGGTGTGCCGCGGTCAAATTCAATGTATTTGACATTTTACAATTTTTCATTTTGTATTTTATACACAATGACAAATTAATTTTCATAATATTGTCTATTTTTTCAAAATGTAGTATAGAATAATTATTATAACTAAATAATTTTTCAATGGTCCCCCAGCGCCTGGTGCCAACTGTTAAAAACTGTGTAGTGTGCTTTGTACACACCATGGCCGCACCAAATTAGTCATAGAGAAAGAAAAATTACCCTTATGCGCATCGCTGAAGACTCATGCGCATGCGTTATACTATATATTTTAGCTTTTGATGTGCCGCGGAATTCTAGGAATAATTTTGGTGTGTCGCAGGTGAGAAAAGGTTGCGGAGCACTGCTGTATACAATGAGAGTACAAAGAAAGTGTCAACAATAATACAAAACATTTCATTTTAAACAATATTAAACATTTCTATTAAAAATCATGACTAGGAAGATGTAAGTAAAACTTAATCAAGAAAAACTTCCTTAAAATTAGGGAAAAAATAGAGAAAAAAGATCTTCATATATGAGTTATTCAAATTATGAAGGTATTTTTTCAGTTAATACTGCCAATACATATATAGATATAACAAGTTTATTTTCACTAATATCCATATTTCACTAATAATCAAACTCTACTAATATCCAAAAATTCATTGAAATACTCAGCAGTCTTGGCAGTCAGACTAATTAAACTTCTTTTAAATTGTCAATTGTTTTCTCAAGCAGGTATTTCTTCCAAGTTAAGTACCTATCTTGAGGGCCTAAGTAGAGGATGATTAAGAAATTAGCAGGGAAAGTAAGTAAAGGTTCCACCAGAAAGAAGAATGAAAGGAGATTACATGTTTATAATATACAATAATATGTTCCACAGATCAAGAGATTGGGTATTCTATACAATCAACATTATATTTTGCTAAAATCAATTCCAGGTGTGACAATCATATTAAAACTTGGTTAATTAACAGATTGTGAATATTAAAAAAGAAGCATCTTTCATTTAGTAGAAGAAACCTGTGTTTGTTTGTAAACATATTTTAAAAGCATTTGCTCATGGAGCTAGTTTATTTTTATTATCTGTCCAATTTATGCTCCGAACTGTCTGTTGTTTTTAATATTTTACACTGGCCAAAGTTGTTTATTTTCAATGTCATTTCTTATTTTAATTAATCAATATCATCCAGCCAAGCTAGAATAATGTAATTTTAGTGACCATCAGTTTAGTACCAAATATTGTATTATATTTTTCTTCATGCAGTTGAATGAACAATTTATTAAAATTTGGGATGGACACTAAGTGTAGATCAGGTCCGGTTGTTGCTCAGGACGCCAATTATTTTATGGTGCCAAATTTCCAAGAGAATTTGCACTTCGGAATATACATTATAAAAATTATAGCCACTAGAGGAATAAAGTCCAATATGAAAATTTAAGTGTCATTATAACAAGGCACAAACAATCGTTTTTAATTCTTATGGAGAAACTTGAAATATTTCATAAGATGAAATTAAAAAAAGAATACATATTCTTTGTATTATTTATCATTGAGGGTCCACTATCACTGTAAAGAGATAAACTACTTGATAACCGCCTTCTTAACAACAAATTACAGTGTCACTAAATGACTTAGTCATCTATAATATGTGTGACAAAAATAAATATGACTAAGATACTTTATTGGTAGTTTCTGTGCGAATAGCAATCTAACGAGACTCTAAAGTGATCAATTGAAAAGAAACATGTAATATGAATACAATTTATTTATATTTCTCCAAAAAGAAATTAATGTCTAATAGCCAGCGGCAGTTATTCCATTACAGTTAATTGAGAACCAACTCTTATAGCAATTCCCCGAGAATACGTATGCATTGATTGGGGAATAAATATTTTGACACAATAGATATTTTTAACACTGATGTCGATCGAGGATCTAATCGAGGCAAATTTGTTTGATATGTTTCTCCTCTGCATGTAGATATTTCTAATGTGATTTTTAATCGATAGCTTGATTTTTAATCGATAATTGATTTATTTACATACTTATTTATGAATGTAAAAGTTCCATAGGCTTGTTTATGCTCCAAACTAGTCAATGTTATTTATTCTATTATACTTATAATTGACTGCTGTGTGAATTGATCATATTTCATTGAATATAGTCAAATGTAGGTAAACATTGCTTTTAGAGCAATGCGTGCTTCTTTTCAATTGATCACTTCATAGAACTTTAAAATAAGAAATGACAATTCAAAAGAAAAAATATCTAAGCCAGTGTAAAATATTTAAACACGTGAGCACTAGTTTTGGCACCAAGTCAAGACAAAATAGTTTTTTTTTCAATTTGACAATTCACTGAGATTTTTTTATATGATAAACTATAAAAAAAGTTCCACCTCATAAAATCATAATGAATATTCATAAACATTTAGTATATTTCATAGCAAAAGTGCATAAATAATGTTCTGACTTCTTGTTTCTGTGTAAACGCAAACTTCAGTAAAGAGACTTGGGGAATGTAAAATTAATCATAAACATTAACGAACAGGTTCACACATTGTATACATATTTACATTAACTACAAAGTTTACATTCTGAAAGTGCCTTATCATGAAAGCCAATAGCAAAAATTATAGTCAAGTTAAAAAATGGTGGACATTAAGAAAATGTATATTACAAACTAAAATCAGGGTTCATTTAAACCTGCTGTTTAGAATGTCGTCAGCTATCTCCACTCGTTACATATCCAGATGAGAGAGTCAGTCAGTCCCCATTTACACATCAAATACGTGAAATGCCTCTGGCCACATTAGAATTTGTTTAAACTCAACTACATCTTTCTTAGTGCAGGAAACTCAGGCGAACAATTATTTATAAGAGTTACCCATTTAAATTCAAAATTAATAACTGAATATCTGTGGTCTCATGTCGAAATCTGTTAAGTTCAAAATGACAATTTCCAATTTGAGTTTGAACTTCATATGTATACACTTTGTCTTCAATATATATAAATATAGAAAAAATCATTTTTGAAGAAAAAATAAACTTTAAATGCATCTCATTTTTACTGTTTTCCTTAAGTAAGTTTTCTGTGGTTTTCTTTAGCTAAAAATGTTTTTAACAAACAGGGATGTACCCAAAACAATGATTGTATCTGCGACACACAACAAATGAACTTTTCACTATTTTGTTTTCTTATTTAATATATACATTTCATTAATCTCAATCATTTAAATTTATTTCCATTACATACATGGGTTTGATTCCCTCTAAAAGTATACTTCTAGTACATATATACACATATAAACAGCCCTCAAAGAGAGTTGCTCTCTAAACTGCGCTATATAAAGCGTTCTCTTCTTATTATTAATATTGCCTTATCAGTTTTTGACTTAAGACCAAAGTTATAAAATGTTTACGAAAACAAATTGAAAGAATGCACTTAAGAAATGATTTCACATCTGGAATTGACTATGAGTACTTAAGTTAGGACTAAAGGTTGGGTGCACGTGTGCATTAGGCCCATCAGTTTAGACCAACTGCCACAGCTGCGTGAGTCTCTCTCCCGATGGCAGGGCCATGGACTGCGGCCGGCTGAATGTTAGGAAAATCTGTTTATAGCTTTTCTTCATCTCTTTGTCGAAAATCTGGAAGAGAATACATATTCATAGTTAGTATTATGCTCAAGGTTGGTGAATTATTAGCAGTCATTTAAAAGAATATAAGGCGAGGGTGTGTTACAACCAGGGAAATATTTTAGCTGAAGGGCCATATTGAGAATTTAAAAATAAGAAAAAGCCACCAAGATAAAATTAACAATAAAATTATTTTTGTAGATTATCATAAAAAAGAAAATAGTATAAAAAAAACGCAGAGGTTCGAGTGATAGTGGAGGGAGAATGCAATTATGTAAGTGCAAATTCATGGCAATGTAGACGGCTGTGCATCATACATGGCTACACAAGTCACACACGCCAGACTCATACATTCACTCTTATGTGACTTGGGCCTAAACAAAACGATTTGTCAGTAGGCACAGTTTATAATTTAAAAAATATATAAATGATTATATAAACAATACAAAAAAAACTAGTTGGTAAGATGCTTGTCTTCCAGCCCGATGTAGAAGCCTTAAATGAAAACCAGACTGGAAGACAGGCTTCTCATCAATTAAATCACGGAGGTCGTCTTGGACTAAAATATGTGTTTGGAACATAATACCACCCCCTCTAAATTATTTTGATGGATATAGCCTTATCAGTTTCCTGTAAGGCAGAAATTTTCAAGGTGTTTACTTTGGCGTCGAAGGGGACAGCAATTAATTCCCAAGGACGCCAAGGGATATTCGAAATATTCAATACTTACAGGCAATTTTAATTCAATGCACGGTCACAATGACAGGAAGCAACATATAATGAACACATTATGAATTACGCTGATATAAGGTATTCTCCTAGTTACAATGTGCACCCATATTTCAGGGGCAAGTAACATTACGTCAAACGCAGTACACACAAATTCAGAGACATGGCATCAAATGTGTTACAGAGTTGTTTGAATAAAAAATAAAGATCTCACATCTTGGTCTGTGTCATCGAGCAGCTCGGTGATGGGAAATTCCATGGTGGTGTGCGGTGCAGCCATCACCTTGGCAGCCGCATCAGCCACGCAGGGTAGTACGTGGCGTCGGAACCCGCTGGCCTCCCACACACTGGACTGTAGCGCATTGCTCAGGCATGGATCACGCTCCTCCATTATATACGGGTCTGTTGAAGCTGGAACAGTTCATACATAACAAATTGATAAAAACCCTAACAAAGTTCTGTGATGTTTGAGTTGAGATAGATACATAGAATAAAGTGGAGACGGGCTGACATATTAGTATGATGACCATAAGTACCATCACGATGATGAAGATGGTCACAGGGATGAGACGATGAGTAAAGGAATACCGAGTGAGACGACAAAGACTAAGGAAGATAATATGACTAGAAAGAGTGCAGATGGTCTATTTGATACAGCATGCATAATATGTGCTACATTTACTTCAGAATGACAGGTGGCCTGATGGGTCCCCGTCCCTGAACAGTCTCAATACAACCAAGTTTTCAGTAAATAAGTTTTACTCTTATAATCCTGTATTGGACGTGTGCGGTCACTCTTGTGTGTGTATAGACTTGTATGTGTAGATCTGTAATTGGAAATTGATGTAAATTTAATGTTTTATAAACCTTTGATATGATGGATATGCGTAGACTAAGATTGGAATATGTAATGTAAATCCTTGTATTTGAAATGTTCTTGTAAAAAATATGTTTGTTTGACTCCGATCGTGTTCGCAACTGCAAGGGAAATAAAAGACTTGCGGGCGGGGCGTCGTGAGTAGGCCACGGGCCGGTCGGTTTAAGCAGTGCCCGAAACCCCGAAATTTGTATTCCAAGGGGAATGGGCGCTTGTGATGACCGACCGACCATTCATAAGGAAGGTCCCTCTTAGGGAAAAAATATATTCTCAGTAACAACTGACTCGACTGTGTTTTACTTTGAGACCCGCTACCGACCTGCCTGAGAGGAATCTCTCCACCCCGCTACCTTCTTCTGCTGGATCTACGCTTTGGAATTCGCTACCTCAATTCTCCGAGCGCTGCGCAGCAACCAACGCACCTAGTTACAGTTCATTTGTACCCTGTCCGGTACACATCCTATATATTCCATTACGAACACAGGGATGCCAATAAAACACTTCCATTCAGGTCAATTCATACCCATTCACTTACATTCCTCGAAACAGCTCCAAGGCTATGGCTGTTATAATAGTTTATTTTAAATGGATTAGGAGATTAGCCCAACAGCCCTGATGTTTGGGATGACAACCTGAAGTCTTATTTGTGAATATCCACATATTATAGTCTGCCAAAAAAGACTAACTAAAAAATATAGAGATCATATTCTCTCTGCCCCACGACCCGACTGGGGAAGAGATAAATAGTTAATAAGAAGTGAACATGTTATGTATGTCACCAAATATGTATATGTCCTCAATATATTTTGGGACTTTTTTGTCTGTCTAAGTCTAAACCATAAATCCGACATCTCTCCTTGTTTTTTTCTATCTCTTTTCATTGTTCACATCTTTTTACTTTAAAGATGAGTTTTTTCCTTTCCTTTTGCATGTTCGAGCCTTTGATAAGTCTTGACCTGTCTCATGTTAGTATTTTATGTGAGGTGGGCGGTATGCATGTGTATTGCATTTAATTTTAATTTTTGTGACAAGCTGTATTTATATTCATGTTCACTCAAAATTCTAATTTGAGTATTAATCTTGTAACCTTTCGGTCAATAAAAGACCGTTCATTGTAATAAAATAAAAATTATCATAATAAACAATATTCATTCTGAAATTCTGATAAAGTAAAAAAAAGTCCATTAATTCGAAAATCGGGGGACCAAATTTCACAAAAATTACATATTATACAAGGAATTGGGAGGCTTACAAGAAGGGCGTGAGGGCAATTCTTCCTCCCGGCAGGCCATCCTCTTTAGCGCAGGGTGACGCACCATCAGGTTAGCCACCAGATGCAGGAGAACCACTACGTCACTGGGAGGGGCGAGAAGAGCTAGTCTGCAAAGCCGCTTTACAAATCCCGCCACCAGAGCTTCCGGTAAATGCCTGCAAAAAGAGAACAATCCAAATGCATTTGATAGTTCTATATGTTTTGTCAGGAACACAGAACACAGGGATGCTATAAGGCCCTCCACCCAAGATCTATTTATGCTAGGCCAGACTTTGAATTTCCCTATTGGTAATACTATTGTATATGAGCATCCCTTTCGTCGAGTCCCCAATGGAAAATAATTTACAGTCTTTATTTCCGCTATATTTATTAGAATATCGCTATGCGCATTTTAACTTATACTATGCTGTGCCCGCCTCGGGTGTAAGTTAAATTTATTCAGCAGTTTAACTGCCTCACCTTAGGAGGACACAGGGCACAGTGTTGAAATGCGCATAGTGAAATGGTAAAAATATAGTGGAAGTAACCAAAGTAAATTATTTTATTTTATTCGTTATCACGAATGTTAAAAAACACTGCATTTATTGAAATAATATGTAACAAAGATTAAATTTGTGGAGACCGCAATCTATAAGGTCTTAACTGTCAGTTTTTTCAAATATTAGCTTTGTTTGACACAAATGAATGTCTTTAGCTACATTCAGCTGTTGCACTTTATGCAATTGTGTGCACGGCATGAATATAAGGTCAAATGCCCAGTTAACTGCCAATATTAGCATGAATATAGAAGTGTGCTCCTATACTCACGATAATGTTGATGTGTGCATCATTCATATTTCAAATTCTAATCTAATCAATCACTAATAAGATGGAGATACATACACACCGTTTCCCTGTCGGGATATGCAGAGAGGAGAGAGCACCACTTTCCTATCACGACATACTTCTTTCTCCCTTTCTATATTCATACACCTTCTCATACAACTTCTACATCTTCTCCGACTTATTACATTTCCTTCTTTCAAAATATCATTCACTCGATCCAATAATATTTTTTTGGTCTTCCTCTACCACGTCTTTCACTCACATTTACACTGTATACTTTTTATAAGTCTTTCTTCATTTATACTTTCTATATGCCCAAACCATCTGAGCGATCTTCTTGATTTTACTTAATACATCAGCCGTTCGCATTCATCCCGGATCATTTAATTCCATGTTGTTACACATTGTATTCTTCTCAGTGCACGCATTCCTAAAACATTTATTTGGCAGCTTTCAGTGTTTCTAGATCTACGTTTCATTTCAATAAATCATGGTCTGTACTAGAATACTGTTGTGGACAATGATCCTAGCAGATTGTGATACAGTCGAGTATACATTTAAGCGCCCCATTTCCTTCCGCTACATGTCATTTGATACATCTCGTAAGTCTTCCATCTTCAAAGAGAATACTACCTAAATAGATAAATATTTCATAGCTTACCCATATATCGCATTTACTTTTCCTTTTACACTTTCAATCACCATGACTTGAGATTTCTCAGATATTTCGCTTCACATCTCTCATACAATTAACTGTATGAGAAATGTTGATGTTGAAAGTACTAAGGTATGAAATGATCTAATACAGTTTATGTGAATTGGTCTCATACTCACGTAGAACTTAGGAACATGTCAGCGAGGTAGAACAGCCTTGACTTGTGCTTGGTGTGGAAAATCTCTGGCTCGAACATGGAATACAGCTTGATGTAGACTCGAGGGTACTCTAAATTGTACTGCTGGATCAGTGCGAAGACCCCTTGTAGTGCCAACATGCTCACTGCGCCACCTGGAATGACATGACACTTACAGAATACCAATAGTACGGAATGTAAATCAAAATGAAAAATATCTTTACAAAAATAATGGAATATAATTTTACTTTACAAATAATCAAAAATGTCATTCTACTTAAATTGAGAATATACATATCTCTAAATTTACATATTTTCTTTTCACCTTAACGTGGTTAAGCAAAACGCTGTTTAAAAGATAATCGGTTTCTACATTATTTGAATTTTGTCTAATAAATTACACAGCTGGACGACTGTGCACTCGCCTCAATCAGTACTTGGTAGAGAATAGCAATTCAATAAAAAGTAATATGTAGAGCAATTGTCAGTCATTACATTTTTTTCACTTTATTTAACTCTCCAATTAAATAGTTAGTGATGTTGTATCAAAAAGCAATATTTTTAACAATGAATTAAAATATTTGATTAAACCCTTAGTTGATTTTTATTGGATTGGTCGATTGATTTTATGTATTTTTTTGATACCTTTATTAGACATTTATACGAGTATGTACATTCATTTAACTCGTCCAGTGCTGAGAACACGCGTGGCGTGTCCATGTGAACATCGGCTTCATGCTCAGAACACGCGCGGCATGTCCATGCCTAAATATTGTTAGTATATTACATCAGCATATGATATTCGTCATTATTTCGGAAGATTCCGAGCATTCGGGCGTTTGCACATGTGCAACGCATTGTAAAGTTGAGGTTACACCCGCAGTTGTAAATAATATTTTTTCTAGTTCTTATTCCGTTTGTTTTCATTGTGAGACTTGATAATAAAAATAATTGGACTATTTCTCTAGCGCTGTTTTGTGAAAAGGTCACTCACTGCAAGGGATATTTTGTTTATGTTTTCTAGTTATTTTCAATTTTGAATGAGTGACATGAGTGAATTGTGAGCAAAAATAAGTGCCTTTTGAAAAATATATTATAGTAATTGGTGTATACATAGTGATATTTAGTATCATATAAGTTTCCTTTTTGATTTTACGAAAAAAAATACGTTTACCTTGAAAAATGGATCGCCCATCGAGCTCTAAAAGACAAAAGATTGAGGATGATATGGATGATTCATTTAGTGACGTTAGTGATGAGGAATTCACCATCATCAAGGACGATTCTGAATTTGAGTCAGATATTGAAAATGATGACAATATTCAAATTCAAACTGTTTCACAAACATCTAGAACACCAGATGTTAGCTCTACGCAATGGTCGAATATAAAAAAACAACCAGCCTCTATACCATTTTCAAAAATACCCGGGTTAAAAATTGAGATGTCAAGTAAAGAACCAATAGATTATTTTGATTTGATTTTCAATGAAGATTTGTACAATCTTGTGACAACCCAAACTAATTTGTATGCTGTTGAAGTATTGTCGAAATCAGAAGGTGATACAAGCAGAATCACGCGATGGAAAAATGTCACTAAAGACGAAATGAGGGTGTGGCTGGGTTTACTACTACACACCGGAACAATACGTTTGAACCGGTTGAGTGACTACTGGAATACGAACTACCTATTCAATTTACCGGCATTTTCACAATTCATGTCAAGAGATAGATTTTTACTCATCTTACGGGCACTTCATTTTAACAATAATGAAGAAGATCTGTCGAGCTTGGCAAGTCAGGGCATTGATTGATTTTTTCAATGGAAGGATGGAAGTAATTTATGATCCACACAGACAACTATCGATAGATGAATCATTGGTTCTTTGGAGAGGCCGATTGATTTTTCGCCAATATATAAAAGGCAAAAAGGCCAAGTATGGTATAAAACTTTACATGTTAGGGGAATCAAGTGGATTGGTCGTAAAAATAATTGTATATGGTGGATCATCAGATGAAGAGTTAGGTGGCAAAGGCCACACTAATAAAGTCGTTCAGAAATTGCTAGAGGGGAAGACGGGAGCCGGGAAGACGGGATTCAGTTTACATGGATAATTTCTATAATAGCGTTCCTCTTACAAAAAAATTATTGAACCAAAACACATATGTCACAGGAACACTACGAGCAAATAGAAAAGAAAACCCGATCGATGTTATAAATAAAAAAACTAAAGAAAGGAGAAAGTGTGAGTCAGTACACAGAAAATGGTATATGTGTTACCAAATGGAAAGACCGCCGAGAAGTCTTTATGATTTCTTCTGAATTTGATGGGGAGCTGTCTGATAGTAAAAACCGACATGGTCAAGTGGTCACCAAACCAAATATGGTAATAAATTACAACAATCATATGGGTGGTTTAGACTATCATGACCAGATGTTAGCTTACTACCCATGCAAAAGGAAAACATTACGTTGGTACAAAAAGTTGGCCATTCATCTATTCCAGACGATGTTATTGAATTCTTGGCATTTACACAATGCATACAATTCACAGAAAATGCCGTTGTATGATTTCAGGCTATTTATAATAAAAAAATTACTAGGTCCACCTCCATCATCAATTCCGAGACAAACAGTACAATCAAAAATCAAGATACATCTGCCGAAGTTTTGTGAAAAAGACACTGATAATAAAATCAAAAGACGCAGATGTAGGCAATGCTGGGATACAGCTAAGAAAAGAAATGCTTCATTATTCTTTTGTCCAGATTGCCCCACACAACCTGGTCTTTGTTTGGATCCTTGTTCCCAACTTTACCACAAATATTAAATTATTAGAAAAAAATATTGTGTACACCTAATTAGTAAGTATATTTTTCTGTTAGTTTTTATAAAATATTGTTTTTTTTTTGTAATATAATGTTGTTCGAAAAATGTCATAAAAACCTCCATTCAATACCATTACGGTATGCGTCAAAATACCGACATCACTCTTATCACCCAAAAATTCACTCAAGTACGTTTGATAAAAATAAAAAAAGAGTGGGTATCTCATTTTGCGCCGAATTACCAACGGACAAATTAAAAATAACATAAAAATAAACACATTTGAAAAAGGACAAAAAAATAATTGCTTGAAATTTTTTTATTTATTTGACAATATTTTTTACATGTGTAACCCCACCTTTACAGCTCACCCCACGCTCTGATTCGTCGATCGCATTTTTGAACCGGTGTAAAAGGGTATGATATATATAAACAAATTCTATATTTATGAATATATATTTTCTTAAATGTAAAATTTGTTTTACTTCCGTGAAAATATCACGGCCTGTAACTATTCAAATATATTGCGCACTGATTGGCTGTTGTGGAAATTGTCTCAGCAGTGAAAGAGTTAAGCAAATCTGGATATTCTGGAATATATTGCCTCATTCTTTATGTTTCTTGCCTAAATTGGTGTGGTTTCCATTTATGGGAATTTTCTTTAAACTTATCTACCGCATAAATTGAGGGATACGTGTATTTAGTAGCTGATCAGGACAGTGTTGGAAAATAGTTCAGAAGCGGAAATTATTTGTAAACCACATAATTGTGTGAAATATAAAACAAAATAAAATGTAACAAGTCAATAACACAAGATTATTTTCCGAAGCAGTTGTTTATAATTTTTAAACATCACTAGACCACGGAAGTCGGCAAATTTGAATAAACACAGTTCATTTACTGCAGATTTAAATTATTTTTAGTATGCTTTTCCTCCATTATCTTATGTTTTCCTATGTTGTCTCTGGTTTTCCTACCATGGATGACATTGTTTTATTTGTGAATACATTTTTTTTTTAAAATGATTCCTGTTTTTTCCTCGTTATCCTTCTAAAATTTGAGTAATTTTTCTTTGAGTTGATAAATTTATTTGAGTAATTATCGTCCGCCTGGTAAAAAGTTTGTAACTTTTTAAGAAACTCTTTAGATTGTACAATGTGTTGATAACTAATATGAGAAATATTCCAACATTTTTACGACTGTTTTCCACTAATTTAAAATATTTTTCAGATATATATATTCGGTAATCTTTTTGACATCGCCTTCAAGATAAAGTCTTCGAAACACCGGCCCTCATTTAATCCAACTCGATACGGTAACAACTAAATAATGTGTTCTGCAGTATGATTGCAGATTTCTTTCATATGGCACCTTTCAACATATCCAAATTGGCTATTCCAACTGAAGAGCGCAGCCGAGAGACAATATTGTCCTGTCTCTGTAATTGAGCTTTCGGGTTTAGGACCACTGGCGTAGTCACAGAACTCGCGGTTTATCATTGCACATGTTCGCAAAACTACTACACATGAAGAAATAACTTTTATACACGTACTCTGCGCATGTCAGTATTTTTATCTGACAAACTCGTTTATCAGACCGACCCAATTTTTTTGGTACCATCGGTAATCAAACCCTCAGGTGAAAGTCAAGCGCCATACTAACTAGACAAATAAGGAGATGATATGTAAATGACTGTCGAATTACCAATATCCATGGAATCCATGAGAAAGTCGGTGAGAAGCAGTGGATTCGGCAGGTTCGGTAGCAACCGGTCCAATAGCAAGAGCAGAGCCCACCGGTGGCAGTCTCCACTAAGCTGCCACACACTCACACAGCCCCACACACGGCTCATCCAACGCTGCACCTTCTGCAGCTGGAAGTGGAACGGGGTCTTCTCTGGAAATACAAATATATGCACATTTAATAATGCAGCGATAATGGTTCAACAATGCACAAAAAGTATTATGTAAATTCTATATTGTTATAAAGGCAGTCCTTGACTTTCAAACATTTAATTTTCGTACACTGAAGGAGTTTGATGTAGCCTTTATCTAACGAAGACCTAATTTACCTACAACAGGTAAATAGGATACAAACTGGAAAAGAAGCTGATTATGAAGAATCAAATATTAAGACTTAGACAGTCAAGAATATAATTAAAGCCTTCATGCATCTTGATTTTTTTTTAATATCATGAAAGACTGATCCCAATAGTGTATATCACAAGTACGTAGGGCAATTCATAGAGACACAGCATGCTGTAGAACTATCTATCAAGACAAGAAAATGAAAGGTAGTCTTATCTCTTGATAAGTTTACTATAAAGAAAACGCTTGATAGTAGTACTAATAAACCTCCTTCACTTACATTACTAATGCGTCTCGGTAACAAGTTTTGTGTTTATATTTTGCATTAATGAATATTATACCCATATTTTCATTGTAAAATAAATATTTTAAAACACAGCTCATGTTGTTTTAGGAATCAAAAATGTACGAAAGTCAAGGATTGCCTGTATTCATTAATTACAGTGCAAATTTTGTATGACATTGAATAAGAGAATATTGAATAATACTCTCTTTTCGCACTATACAAAATTCGCACTATACAAAATTCGCACTATATAGATCCACGAAGGCATAGTGAAGCAACATTGTCACGATATGCGGAAAAAGAAAAAAACATTGTGATTCTAAGTGTTTTAAGTGTTTCTAAAAAGTATTTGTAATTTGAGCTTTCAATTGTGTATTTTGGCTATGATATGGCACTATATAAATCAGCACCATAATGTCATGTTGCCATTGGGTAGGCAGAAAGAACAAATCTACTTAACTCTATAGTTAACTTCTGCCACATCCAAACACCTCATCATGCATCTCCTATTATAAATGTTTTTTACTCTATCCACTTTGAGAATTTGATACATTTGATCAAGTCACATTTTTTTAGATATTCTAAAACTTCTTGTACCTTTAATACTACTCATATATTAGGTTGTCCGGACGAAAATGACGTATTTTGCAAGGTCTTTTTTGACCATCAGTTGTGTTCCAGTCTTTGGTCCTACAAGACATGTTTTGTGTTCTATTCATCAGTTGACATCTGGAGAATGTTATTTTGGTGAAAAAAATATTTTATTTTGAACGTGGGTTAACACACAGCGGGCGGGATGCACAAATTTGTGCGTTTCAGAAACCTTCTGTTGTGGCGGGGTGCACATATTTGTGCGTTTCAACTCCATATTTATATAAACACATTTACATAGATGGCATAGCTATATTCTTACCCTTTATAAAAATGTCCTTCTTTATATACAAGGTTCATGTTCAACCTTATCAGTTCTCTAACACTTTTGAAGACGCAATTTGTATAAAACAATGACGACAGGTGGTAATTTCTTTCCCTTTATAATAATGTCCATCTTTATATACAAGGTTCATGTTCAACCTTATCAGTTCTCTGACACTTTTGAAGACGTGAACTAGGCTGGATACATATAATTTCATATGCGCAATTAGTATAAAACAATGACGACAGATGGTAATTTCTTCCCCTTTATAATAATGTCCTTCTTTATATACAAGGTTCATGTTCAACCTTATCAGTTCTCTGACACTTTTGAAGACGTGAACTAGGCTGGATCCATCCCGATACATATAATTTCATATGCGCGGCGGGTTGCGTTTTCCAGCGATAGTTAAACCGTGTTAGTTCGACTTTATTGATGTCAATATATCGTGTGTACGAGTATAAAACATTTTTTTATTGTTGTGATTTGTAGACTAGCGATTTTATTTTGAACTATTAGATTTTTTAACCGTATTTGTATTTTTTCAAGTTCGACCTCATTGTGGTATTGTCTTATATTGTAACGTGTATCTGAATTTTGTGGTTTGTGTAAGCACTTTTGTGATTTGATTTTACGGTTTTTGTGATTCGCTTTTGGGACTTTTCGCATTTGCTAATTTTATCCGTCTAAAATGGACGAGAAAGATGATACTTTTGTCGAGGAAAATTTTGAAGACCGTCTTTCCGAAGTACCAAGTGACGCTGAACAAGAAATCAGTGAAGTTCGCAAAGATCAGAGTGATGCTGAAGAAAATGAAGAAGATGATGGACCAGTACTACGTACAAGTTCAAGACCACGCGTCATGCATTTATCATCTTCTGAAGAATCTTCGGAAGAAACCCCCGACATAACCTTGGATTGGTCAGAATTTGATCCACCTAGGAATCTGCCTGATTTCGAAGGTGTGCCGGGTTTAAAGGTTTTACCTGAAAACCAATCAAGTGTAGGGGATGTTACGTCGTTATTCGTAGGAGATGATTTGTTTGACACGATAGCCAAGGAAACAAATTTTTACCGGGAAAAAAATCATCACAACCATCCGAGGTCAGCTCACGCACGGAAATGGAAAGACGTAACTATCCAAGAATTGAAAAAATGGTTTGGCTTAGTTTTGATAATGGCGATAGTCCGGAAGAATACCATTGGCGATTATTGGTCTACGAATCCTCGAATAGAAACCCCATATTTTAGAAAGACAATGAGCCGCGATACATTCAAACAAATTTTATGTTATCTCCACTTCTCCAATAACGACGAAATTCCGACCGCAAGTACAAACCGTCTTATAAAAATTCAATGGATAATCGACTATTTTACAAAGAAATTCCAGGAAGTTTATCAACCGAACCAAAATCTATCTCTAGACGAAGGAATGATTCCGTGGAGAGGCCGCCTAAAATGTCGAGTATATAATCCTATGAAAATAATAAAATATGGAATTTTAAATAGGATGATCTGCGAATCAAAAAGTGGATATATCTGTAATTTTAAACTATATTCAGGTATAAGTGCCGCGTTAGATACAACAATAACCAAATTATAGGGACCATACCTGAATAAATGGTATAATGTATACGCTGATAATTATTATAACAGCGTACGTTTAGCTAATTATCTAATGAACTTAAAAACCAGAATCTGCGGCACAATAAGAAAAAATCGTGGCATACCTTTAATACTAAAAAACATACGCCTAAAAGTCCAGGAAACCACATATAGACGAAAAGGGGATGTTCTCGTGCAAATGTGGAAGACAAACAAGAAGAGAGACGTACGGATGATTTCCACCATACATCAGGCGGAAATAGTGGATACTGGCAAAATTGACAGGAAAACAGGGTTGCCCATCAAAAAACCAAGATGCGTTATAGATTATAACAATTTTATGAATGGCGTTGATCTCGCAGATCAATATTTATCATATAATCCTATTTATCGAAAAACTTTAAAGTGGACTACAAAAGCCTCTTTATACCTTATAAACTGTGGAATTTTCAATGCGTTCCAAATTTTTAAAAAACTTAACATAACAAATAACATTCACTTCCACGACTTTTTGCTACAAGTTGCAGAGACCTGGCTTAATGATAGTTTTTCTGAACCAGCCACGCCGTCCTCACCAGGTGCACAAAAACCTTCTACTTCTGCCACGGCGAGAGCTCCTACTTTTGACCCAAATGATAGACTGTCTGGCATTATAAAAGATCACGAATTGGTTAAAATAACTAGTGAGAAAACTAAAACCTTAGTGAGACGTAATTGTCGAGTTTGTGCAAAACTTAAAATACGAAAACCGAGTGCGTTCATGTGTAAACAATGTAAAATTCCGCTTCATGTTGGTGAATGTTTCCAAACATATCACACAAAGAAAAAATATTAAATGTTTAAGCTTTACAATAGGGCAACCGGCGTTTTCGCGCGAAACTTACACGTAATACCGCACATTTCACGCGCGTAATCAGATTTTTAAAAATCATATCTTTTTACTTAGTTGAGAATTATTTCAAATAAAAAAATGTTTGGAAGCATATAGTTTGCTGTATAAAAATGAAGAAACACCGGTTCCAGAAGTATGATGCACCAAGGAACAAAGCGAATCATCCAAAAGTATGTTGACATAGTTTATGAAGAACTAAATCAAAATAAGAATTTAAAACCATAATCCAAACGCCCATAAACATGTCAAATATATCAATAAGATATGAAACACACTTAGGTTATCTTATCTGCATCCATGAAATCTCAAACTGTATAGCCTTTTTTTGTGTTCACGTATATTATATTATATTATATTGGCTACTGTAGGCTAACAGCAGAAAACTTGTTTCAGAACTGTCGAACAAAAAGTTGCCATAGTTGAGATAGATTGAGATTCATTTTCTTAATCTAATTTCGTAGATGACTCGTATCGTATATGACTTGCAGCCTAATCTCAGAGTGCACTATGTAACATCTGTTGAGATTTAGGTTGATTGATTGATATTTGTATTTTGGAAATGTTGAAAAATATATTCTACAAATACTTTATCGGAAAATTGAGAATGATTGTGGGTCACAAAGATTGGTATATTTTGATATATTTATAACAAAAATATGGAACCGTTAATTCTTAAAACAGTTTAATCACATTATCTACACATATTTTTTCATTATAATAATGTTGATATAAACAATTTTTGTTTTATTGATACGCGCTCCACAGTTTGAGATTTACTTACGTACTTTAGTTTGAATAATTGTTCTACTGGCGTACTCGAGATTTACTGACATACTTTAGTTTGAATAATTGTTATTTTCATGCCCCGCTGTGAGTCACATATTTTAAAAAATCATAGCCGCCTTCAATGAGTTAAGATGGAGAGTTATATACCTGACAAACAATTTGTACATAATTACATGTCATGCGAATACTGTCGAAAAAATAATGCAACAACTGCAACTAAAAACATATGCACATTTGGAGAATGTTTAACTGTTCGGCAATACCAAAGGTGGTTTAAACAATTTAAAAGTGGTGATTTTAATCTAAAATACAATCCTCGAAGTGAAAAAGTAGTGAAAGTGGATGATGACGTATTGCGTCCAGAAATCAAATCAAATCCAACACTGACTTTACGACAATTAGCTGGCAAGCTGGATACTCAAAATCTAGTATGCAAGAACATCTGAAAAAAATCTGCAAGATTGTGAAGCAGGGTGTATTAATACTGCACAATCTAACGGATGACACCAAAACGGTACACGAGCGCATATGTGAAGATTTAATCGAAAAAGAGACAAACACTCCGTTTTTACACCATTTAGTGACCGGAGGCAAAAAATGGGTGCTATATTCGAACCAACGACGTAAATGCCAATGGCTTTCAAAGGGGCAGGTAGCAAAAGCAAAACTGACCCCTCGACCGGGTCTAACTGTAAAATAGTGTTTTTGAGTGTATGGTGGAATGCAAAAGGCATACATTTTTTAAATAAAGTGCTATACCATTTACCTGATAACAAAACAATTTGGATTCCTGTTTCGGGGAATTTTACCCTAAAACAAAAAATTGATTACCCTACTATTTCCAGGAAACTCCATAAATTTATTTACTGCTGCTTCCAAGTATTATTATTTGTCTATAGAAACTAAAAATAACAATTCCAACAATTTTAAAACAATTCCACAAGAATAATGTTCTCTATAAAAAATTTAAAAAAGTATGAATTGGCAAATATGTATATGAGTGGTCGTGTATGTTCATTTAAAATACTAGCTGTACTGATCCAGATTTGGATTGTCCAGATAAAAAAACAAACATGACTAACAAGGTGAAGTAAACATGACTAACAAAGTGAAGTAAACAAGACTATTCGCCAAAAGAGGTATATTTTTGGTGGTTTCTATAAAAAAAAACAATTACCATCTGCTTCACATAGATTCCTCGGTACATCTTCCATATCTAGATATATCTTGGATTTCTTGGTGTCCTTCTTAAGTCCAAGCTTGTCAGCCAGCTCAAAGAAGTTCTTCATGTAGACCTCAGTGGGAGTGCTGCGGGGGACAATCTTAGCCAAGACTTTCCATGAGTTGAACACCACGTCATTATACGCAGAGTACTCTTGGAACCTTGCTATTAAGTGAGAGTTGTCATTCTCATTGTTCAAAAGCTCTGTTATGACCGCCTGAAAAGAAAGTAAGCATTTTGGTAGTCCAAAATTTAATTGCGTTCTGTAAGGTTTATTTTCAATTTGTTTAAAAATGATTAATGATTTATTTTTGGAGTAGCCCTGAAATTGTAATATTTATTACAATTGATAGTGAAAAAGGGCAGCAAAAAAAAAGAGAAAAAAATGTTGTTAATGATTCTGGAATATGAATGATGAAGATATTATATTTTTCATAAATTTTGTTTTTTTTTAGTAATATAATATTTCTATACTAAAAATTGTTTTGAATGTATAAGATAATATTCTGTTGAAATAAAAAAAAACATTTGCTGAGACACCCTAGGATCAGCGTGATTTTTGTATTTGTTGTAATATTATATAAATAAATAAAAATGGAACATCCCAAAATGACTCAAAAACAGTTTTGAATTTCCATCTAAAACCCTACTTAACTCTTTCACTCCTGCATACTGAGAATGAATTTTTGGGATGATGTCCGATCTGACCTTGGCATAGTCTGCTCCACAGTGATGTATTCCATTTCATCACCACTTTCAACATATTTTACCTTCACTGTCAACATGTTCAAAATCAATATTCTTTATTCTAGGTCGTTGTGATGTTTGATCTATGCTAGATGATAAAAATGAGAATAAAACACAAATGTGAGTTGTTCTCCAAAACAAATAATAAAATACTAAAAAGTATAGGAGAAAAATGTGCGGTGATGGTCCAAAGGATAAACTTAATGCTGTTACATGACATGTGGGAGTGGATATGAAGTGGTTCCTCAGACAGGCCATTCCATCGAACAGAGCTAATCTTTCTAGTTTACCTGTAACATTTGAGTGGGAAAATAATATGCCTGCTGCGCCATGTCATCTTGGTCGATGGGGTGGCGGCCTTGGGCTTGCATCAATCTGAAGGCGGAGGCCAAAGCTTGCACACGGCTCGGCAGACCTCCAATGCCCATGCAGCGCACTGTCTGGCGGAACCCAACCTCGTACATCAGGCGCAATGCTTCACGCTGGTCATCTTCCTCCGTTTCACCTGGAGATTATTCAAATATAGATTGAATATAAAACAAAATAGCTCTATAAGCATAATAAAAATGCTACCAAGTGGAGAGAGTTCTGTGATCTAATGGTCAAAATGCTGGCTAAAACAATACATGGTGTAACTGATATTATAGGGAAATTTCAGGGCAAGTAAAAAAATTGCACAGAGATACATAACCTAGCTAATAAATTTTTTAAAGTAGTGTATTGTTATACCATATTATTGTTCTAAGATGCTGTCTCAAAAAGCAAGACGTGCCCAATAAATTTTTCTTTGAGAACTAGAAAGAGCTGTTCACCACTGTAAATAGACAAATATTATTACGCAGTTAATGTGAAATCTTGCATTCGCTTTTCTTAAGGTGTGTCTAGATAAACCGTAACTAAATGAATGCAATTTCTATCGACCCCAAAGGCAGCTCGCAGTATGACTGGTCAGCGGTAGTTCGGCCTTATCATTAACCCAACATTTAGTATTCTCAGTACGACATGTCTAGTTTAAACTAGTTTCGCTTTCAAATATTTTTTATCAAAATTTGCTCTGGGTGCTTAGTGGCTACCTAACATTAGTTTGAAGCATTATTAACTTCATAATATAAATTTTAATGGAGTGGTGCCGTGCTGTGGACTGACCAGGATGGAAACGTTTTATGGCATCCCTGTGTTCCCAATGGAACGTATAGGATTATGATGAGTTTAGAACAATTCATCATGTTTACATTGGAAAGAATGCAGTATTTTCAAATAACTTTTACACTTGCCCATGAAAACCTACAGTACCTTTACTAAGCAGCCATATATGGGAGAATATATCAAATTTGAGGAAGTGTCCCGAGCTTAGTAGCAGTCCATTAATCTACACACAAATAGATCAGGGCATAGATTTGCAATATTTGACTGTTTGATACATACATACAATTACGCCATTTTCCTTTCAGGGTAGGCAAAGAGGACAGAGTGCCAGACTTTCCTATCTCGACACATATCCTAAGCATTTCTTTGACGTTCTATGTTTCCTTCTTTCATAATATTATTCACTTGATCTAAATATACTCTCCTTGGCCTTCATCTCACATTTGCACTATGTATTTGTTTTGTTAGTCTTTTTTCATTAATTCGTTCTTAACTCCCAAACCATCTCAGCATGCTCTTCTTCATCTTACTTAACACATCAGCCTTAAGTTCACCATCCCTTATCACTTCATTGCGTATTCTATCATACATTGTTACTCCATATATTCTTCTCAATGCACGCATTTCTATAGCATTTATTTTTTCACGTTTAATCATTAAATTATGAGTGCCAAGTATCACAATGGCACACAATGTCTTATGTGGGTGGAATGTCTATTATGTAAAAAAAATCATGAATGGACAAATTCTAAGGTTTACAAGAATTCCAATAACGTGGTCTCAGATATTGCGTAAAGTGGACAAATATGTTGAAATAAAAACGAATTAATATTGAAATATTTCAACTGACCTTCAGGTTTTAGAGGAACAATTTCTTTATACATGTCTCCCGTCTTTAACAGCTCTGTGAATATCATTTCGACTGCTAAAAGAATCGGAATATAACTGTCATTTTGAACCTGAAACAATGTTAAAACGTCATTATGAATATGTCAATATCTTAGTGATTTGACGCAGAATTATTCTTTTGCGTACCTCGAAAGATTCCAATATTTCGTCGAGAATGTGTAATTTCTTTTTGGAAGCCAGGAATTTGGACGCTTTTACCCGCATTTCGGCTGAATTTCCAGCACCACCGTGTTGACGTTCAGCCGCCATACTTGTTTTTAGAAAAGGTTTGCAATAGACAAAAATGACATCAGTTTCCAAGAGGTTACATTATCGAAAAACATTTTTTGTACTTCTAAAAGGGAGAAAAATGTTTAATTTTCACTTCAACACAGTTCTATATAATATATAATAATACCACGAATAGTTCACTAACTTTTGGATCGACGATAATAACACGCCTTTAAAATGAGAAAATTTAATTATTATAACGAGTCAGATAATTAAATTGCACACTAGCATCTTTTCTTATCACTGATCGTCGGGTAATTTCATATAAGTGAGCTTTTAATATGATCGCCGTTGAGTTAAAAGTTTTAGTTTTTGAGTATCCTTTTATAAAGTTTTTTTTTAACTCATTGTAAATTAAAAAATTAAGCTATTAAGATTCATTTCGACCATTACTTGGTCTAAGTCAATTTGATGGGAGCATGTAAAGATTTATTGCGGTTAATTTATATCCTCGGTGAGATACAAACAAAAGCCTAGTTTACTGGGGATACGACAAATGAAAGGCAACAAGCCCAGATACATTACAATTGTATGTCCAAATCAAATTACCTGTTGTTTTTTCGCAAATTGTGTATATTTCTTGCCATGTGTAATAATAATAAATAAAATTACGCATTCAGCAAATGTTTAAATCAGCAATGTTCTGAAACAATTTCATTGGTAAGAAAAACATGTTAGCTCCGTATAAGAGTATTTAAACTTTTTATACCGCATTTCTAAGGTTAATTAGTTTACACTAAAAATACTTAATTTTGATAAAATTAATAATCAGCTCGCTGTTGATCTAAGGACAGACCGTAAGCAACTAATATCATGACTTTGGACACGTAGAAATCTGTCCTTAATATTTTTTATTATTTTACTATCATATCAATACATTACAGGCCCTTTGATGAAAGTGGTGTTTAACGATCTTACGGGGCGTTGGATAATGGAAGGAGCAATAATTATAATGACTAATGAATTACTGTTGGATCCTGAGCTTGACTAATTGAAAGATAGATGCTGCTAATCGAGCTAAGAGGAGATAAATACAAGTTGTAGTGCGATAGTGATTTTTTAAAATCAAATATTAAAAAATGAATACCGTTCTTTAGAAAACCACTGGTTTTTAATACTGGAAACAAATGCATCCATAGACAATATGAATTGTCAAAAGGTCAAAGCACAGGTCAATATTGAAATACGTCACTCGCTGTCAATGTGGTTGTCAAACAAATCCCATTGATAGTCAATTTATTATTATTGCAGTGGTGTTTGGGTAAACGACAAAAGTGGTCTGTTTCGAAATGAAATATTGCCTATTTTGTAACGGGAATATTCAATAGAATTCAGAAATCACCTAAATATGGCTTCGTGCTTTTTATTGTCTCTAAGAAAGTTCGGAACGACCGCATTAAATAATCAGAAACATGTATGCATCGTCGGAGCTGGCCCAGCGGGATTTTATGCCGCCCAACATATTGCGAAAGTTCTCAGTGATGTTCAAATAGACATTATCGAGAAACTCCCCGTCCCTTTTGGACTTGTAAGGTACTTTTAATTTATTTATTGTTTCAAATTTATTCCTGAAAACTTTTTAAATGATGTAAATAATAGGGTCACCACAAAAAAAATATTTTAAATATATTTCCAAAAAACATTTTTTTGAGTACATATATATCAGGTGTGTACCTATGAAACCGGAATTTGCTCATAGATGGCTCTAGTTGTCAATGTAGTGACTTTCAAACCTTGTCATTGGCGCCTTTTTTTGTGTTTACATTTATCAAAGATTTTTAACTCACAAAAATGCAAGTTTAATACAACTACATATGTTCATAGGGTTGAACATGTCTGTTTTTGTGCCTGAAAACTACGATTCACCGACAGCATTGATTTTCTGTTACCATTTAAAGAAAATTACTGCAGAATCACATCGAATGCTTGTCGAAGCTTACGGTAAGCGTGCTCTTGGTAAATCACAGTGCTTTGAGTGGTTTAAAAAATTCAAAAGTGGTGGTTTTGACATGGGAAACAAAGAACGTGGAAAACCACCGAGAAAGTTTGAAGACGCCGAATTGCAAGCATTGTTGGATGAGGATGACGCTCAAACACAACGACAACTCGCGGATCAATTAAATGTGACACGAGAAGCCGTCTCCATACGTTTGAAAGCCATGGGAAAGATCCAGAAGGTGGGAAATGGGTTCCACATGAACTGAATGAAAACCGAAAGTGACAGTAGGAAAACTGAAAAACCACTTGCAAATTGCTGCTCGCCAGGTACAACAGAAAATCATTCCTCCATCAAATTGTAACTGGTAATGAAAAATGGATATATTTCGAGAATCCTAAGCGTAAAAGATCATGGATAACTCCAAGCAAACCAGCGACATCGACTCCAAGGCCAAATCGCTTTGAACGGAAGACAATGCTCTGTGTTTGGCGGGATCAGAAGGGTGTTATCTATTATGAGCTGCTAAAACCTGGCGAAACCGTTAATACTGAACGCTACCGACAACAAATGATGTATTTGAACCAAGCATTGCGTGAAAAACGACCAGAATATCAAAAGAGGCAACATAATGTAATTTTGCTTCATGATAATGCACCATCACACAGCAAAACCGGTCAAGGAAACGATTGAGGTGTTTAGTTGGCGAATACTTTCGCATGCGGCTTACTCACCAGACTTGGCTCCATCCGATTACTACTTATTTGTATCGATGGGACACGCACTTGCTGAGCAGCACTTCACTTCTTACGAAAAAGTACTAAAATGGCTTGATGATTGGTTTGCCTCAAAAGAGCAAGAGGTTTTTTGGCGTGGCATCCACAAATTGCCAGAGAGATGGGAAACATGTGTAGCTAGCGATGAGCAATACTTTGAATAAAATATTTTTTACCATTTTCATACAATACATGTGTATTTTGTATAAAAAAAATCCGGTTTCATATTTACAGACCTGGTACATACTATCACACCATTTCCCTGTTGGGGTAAGCAGAGAGGATAGAACACTAGACTTTTCTATCATGAAATGCTTACATCTTCCATATTCATACAGTTCATTCTGTTTGTCTTACTCACATTTTCTTTAAAAATTTCATTTACTTGGTCTAACCATACTTTTCTCGATCATCCTTTACCACGACTTCCATTCATGCTCGCATTTTTATATTTGTTTAATCAGCTTGTCATCACCCATCTGTTTAACATGTCCAAACCACCCCAATATGCTTCTTTTTCACCCTAGCTCACATTAATCCTTAATAATTGAACTTTTTTTGTCATACATCAATGCACCACATTCTTCTCAGAGCACGCCTTTCCACTACATTTACTAGACTTTTCATTAATTTTCAACATCCATGTTTCACTTGCATACATCAATGTTGTCAGATCTTGATGTGACTTGGTTTGAGTGTATGCCTTTAAGTGCTCTATCAACAATTTCACTACATAATCTGAAATTGGAATTTCATTAGTAATGGAGCAATTTATATATTTTATACAGTGTTCAATTCATTTGTATCAGCAGGGCATGGTTTAATTGCGACATTGTAAGGAACATTAAACCTAAGGCGTCTTATCACAGTAAATGGAAAATCACTGGCAACAAATCATATTATGATTTATTTAAATGTTGCAGAACTCAACTGACACACGGTGTTGGGTCGGCATACGCTGACTACGTAGATGCGCTTGAATAAAATAGAGTGAGAAATCCATTTTGGAGTTACGTTGAAACACACCATAATAATTCCGGATTTTTAAATATGATTCAGTGAGATGGAAATAAATATAAAGGCTCAAACATTCTCCCTGCTTTTGCTCACATTCTTCGATCTATATAGAGAACTAATACAGTTTTGTTTGTGAAAACACCACAACTCTTCTGATATTATAAATAAAAATTGTGTTAAAACTCTCATTAAGAGTATGACGAACACTAAGACGGTTGGACCTGATGACATCCCCACATTCTTCATGAAAGCATGTGGTGAGACTTTGTTAGCCCCCCGTGCTTACATTTTCAACTTAATTGTTCAAGTTGGTATTTTCCCGAATAAATGGAAAATTACCAGAACTGAGTCCAACTTAATGTATTTACTGATTTTAATTCCAGCACACTCGATACTGACTCTTGGGTTGATTACTCATATCACGACTTGGCAAAAGTATTTGATAGAGTAAATCATCGAATTCTACTCACAAAAGTGGATCAACTTAGTATTGCAAATGGTTTTTAATAAATTTTTACAAATTATTTGCCTAACAGATAGCAATTTGTTTCATATGGTATATTCAAATCTGAACCTTTTGTTCGACAATCAGGTGTTTTGCAAGGTTCAAATTTTGATGTGAAATTGTTTTTAATTTTGATCAATGATGTTGGTTGAGTCATCAGCTATTCCAAGTAATTACTGTTTGTTGATGATTTGAAACTATTAAAACTAATTGATTCTCTTAACCTGTACACCGCGTTAAAAATCAAATTCCACGAATCCTGTGCGCGGCACAATTTCGGCGTTTTTTAATTTCTAAGTTTAAACGCTTATTTTGTTTAGAACCACTGATATTTGATTACACCACCAAGTAAAAATGAAATTCAAGTAACATTCTGATAATAAATAATAGTCATTACTCATAAGGAGACTCATTAAATAAAGGAGATAAACTAAACATTACGTAAAATAAACAAAGGAATGCTACAGATCAGATCACAGGCGTTTGTGCTTCCCGCGAGGAACACGTTAAAGACTATAAAACCCTAGATCAATTTGAATAGTGTCTGGAAATGGAGTGAAATCAATAAGCTGGTCTTCAACATCTTTAAATGAAAACTCATCACTTTTTCAAGAACCAGCAGTACTTAAGATGCTTAATCGATAATCAGCCCATCATGCATGTTGACACTATCAAAGACCTCGGCATCATGTTCAACAGTAAATATACAGGTGTCCCAAAAAAAAGGATATGCACTTGGATTATAAATTCAGAATTTATAAAGGTGTATCTAAGATTAAAAGTCTAAATTCAAAAAGAAAGAAATAGATTTTTTTTAGTTATTGCAAGTGCTCAAATTGATGCCCATTCTGGTCCATGTACTACTGATAACATGGAATCATAAACATCACAAATAATTTGTTTTGGTGTTTGGGTGTATTCTCTTTCAATAACTGTTCAACAATTCATTGACAGTTTTGTGATAAATACTTTATCTTTGATGAGTGCCCATAAAAAAGTTCACTGTGTGAGGTCTGGGGAGTGTGGAGGGTATTTAATGCTACTTCTACATCCAATCCATCTGTTCAGTAAATTTGTATCAAAATAGGCCCTCACATTATGATGGTAGTGGGGAGGTTCACCATCTTGCTGGAAATAAAAGTTCTCTTCATCCCTAAACTTCTAACGAATGCGTGATATGACAAATTCCTGCAGCAAGCTCAAGTAAATGGCATAGTGTAAAAACGTGTATAAATTTGTTTGGGATACCCTATCTATAAATTCAGTTATCATATAGAGTAAGTGTTTATCTGCTAATGAAGTTCTGGAATTTGTGATAAGTCTCCGGGGCATTTGATAGTAGCGATGTTATGAGACCTCTTTATAATTCACTGGTTCGCAGTAGATTAGAGTGCCCAATCATATAGAATTCCAGAGGAATCCAGAATTCTTTTATATTTGATCGAGTTCAAAAGAGATTTCCGCGACACCTTTATTGAAAAGAGTATGGATTTTACCCATTGCTCTATTCCGCATTTTTTAATGGGTACACTTAGATATTACTCTGTTTATACATATACAAATTCCTAACACGAAAATAGAAAACCTTTTGTTGATTAACAAATTATTGTTTAATATACTGGATACTTATTTATGCCATCGTAAATTAAGATTATTTTCGGTGCCGTATTCACGAACTGAGCTGTTAGGACCATCACCACTTGCACACAGAACGACCTTGTTGAATGGTCTTTTGGATGTCTATATCTTCCTATCTTGATAAATAAATTGAGGATTAAACTCTTTGATAAACTTTGTAGGTATAACTGACTTACTTCACAGGGAAGCGCGAGTAACATTGTTCCAGTGCTATGTTTAGACTTTTGATCAATTCATTTTTTTCTTGTTATTGAATGTAATATGGTTAAACCTGTATCAAATGTTAAAAAAATGTTTTACTAAATTCATGGAAACATGAACATAGTAAAATTTCTTCAAAAATGAACATACTAATGTGCAATTTAACACATCGATCAATACGTCCCGGGACTAACCAGCAGATGGCGCCTCTAATAACAAATCCATACCATTCTCAGTTACTCCCAACCTTTGAAGTTACGTGTCAAACTTTCATGACATTCCGACATTGTGTCATTGAGTTACAGTGGTTTTAGTGACGCTACTTTTGCTATTTTCAAAACAATGGAATTAAACTAATTTCGTGTGTTGATAAAGCATTGCTTTTTAATGGGAAAAAATACCGTTCAAACTCAGCGAATGCTTGAAAAGTGTTATCTGGGATCTGCTCCGTCGAAAACAACAATTTGTCGGTGGTATGCTGATTTCAAACGCGGTCGTACAGACACAAATGATGCTGAATACTCTGGTCATCCAAATGAGGCTGTTACACCAGAAAACAAAAAAAAAACTCAAAATCGTGATGGAAAATCGCAAAGTAAAGTTGCGTGAGATAGCTGACATCCTGAAGATATCATTTGGTAGTGTTTACACTATTTTGCATGAACATTTGGTCATGAAAAAGCTTTTTTCGAAATGGGTGACGCGTTTGCTTACAATGGAACAGAAACAACAATGCATCGATGATTCAGAGTGCTGTTTGGCACTGTTTACGAGAAATAAACAGGACTTTTTGCGTCGGTATGTGACAATGGATGAAACTTGGATCCACCACTATACTCCGGAATCAAATCGGCAGTCAGCTGAGTGGAAAGCAGCCGGTGAAAATCGTCCAAAGCGATCAAAAACTCAATAGTCGGCCGGGAAGGTTATGGCCTCCGTATTTTGGGATGGGCATGGTATAATATTCATCTATCACCTTGAAAAGGGAAAAACCATCAATAGCGAATATTGCATAGCGTTATGGTAACGATGGCCAAATTGCGTGAGTTGAACTTCGAATTGCTTCCGCACCCACCGTATTCTCCAGATTTGGCCCCCAGCGACTATTGGCTGTTCGCAGACCTCAAAAAGATGCTCCAGGGAAAGAGATTTGGTTCCAATGAAGAAGTGATTGCCGAAACTAACGCCTATCTTGAAACCAAAGATAAATCATTCTACACGGCTGGCAAAGAAAAGTTAGGAAAGCGTTGGAATGATTGTATCGCCCTTGAAGGAGACTATGTTGATGAATAAAGAAGAATTTTGGCAAACAAATGTTGTTTTAGTAGTTAGTCCCGGGGCTTATTGATAGATGTGTTAGTTACATACTTTTACACTAAGAGCACTTCCAGAATTGATATGAGCCAGTAACTAGTCACCAGTACAATAATGCATTTAGATTATAATTTCTTCTTAAATGAACTGAAAACATGCTTGTTTGACATGTATACACTTACGAATATGTATGTAGTATACACGTGTGTGTAATTAGATTGCATATCTTTGTTGTGTTTTTTGTACATGTTTTTAATCTGTACATTATATTTGTAAATTAAATAAAATACATATTTGTGTCGTTTAATAAATTGTATATGTTTTGAGGCTTTTGCGGTTCTTCGTATCAGTTGGATAAGGTTTTTCTAAGTGTTTGCCGCATTTGTTACCACGCGGTTTGGCTTATGTTGCCGACGTTTTGAAAATGTTTTAAGTTTTCATCTTTATGCCTAGTTCGTAGTCAACGTCATCATAAGTGGATGCGCTCCAGATACAGCTAGTCTACAGCAGAGTCTCACCCACAACGTGAGTGCATGGGTTCGTTCCGGTTCGCAACTGCAATGTGAGCGCATGGTTGCTAACAAAATATTGAAATTGTTAATTTTTATTTAGTTGTCGCTTTGATTTGACTATAGGATACCATGCTGATTTGAGATAAAATCCGTTGTTTCTATTAATTTGGTTTGGATTTTTATATCTTTCGCCTCTTTGATTAACTCTTTGGTTTGCCAAGTATTTTTAGTACAAATGAGAAACGGTGGTCTGTCACGATGTGGAAACAGACTATGCCACTTGTAAATCATTATTTTTCCAGGGCAGCAGTCCCCGTAACTGCTAACATCTCTTCTAAAATTATTTGAGGTGTTCTACCTTGTTTTGAGAGAAATTTAATGATGGCGCGATACTCATTTTTTTTCCATATTTGGGATGTTATTAATGTTTGACATACTTTGCCGACGATATCTTAAACAATACTGTCAAAATTAGACTAAAACTTGGTGAATATAGAATATATTAATAATGAGTCATATTATCGGAACATGCGCATGCGCACTGCGGCCCCCTCCCTTAACCCCTTCATTCCGCGAATTTATTTACCTCCCCTCTTAGATCAAATTACTACCATTTTTATTTTTTAAAATTTAGTAACAATTTATGGCATATAAATATTATCCTTATTGCCAGATTCTTACATTTTTTTCCATTACGGAGAGTTTTTTTTTCCTGTTAAATGGTGTGGAGCACTCGCGGGTAAAACTACCTCTCCACGCAACTTAAAAATTCTTGCCTATCTCACCAGATAACTTATTCCTGCTTCAACAATAACACCATCCAGTGAGGAGACACAGACGGTGCCTCTGTAAAAACAGAAATTAACAATAGGCGCCCCGCCACTTACCATTTGTGTTAATCTCGAAAGTTGTCACAGTAAAAAATAAATTAGAATGAGATCTTTCACATAAAAATTGGTTCATCTCATGAACCAATTTTTTCTCATTTGATTTTTTTTTATGGTACCTACCATTCAACATATCTGTTTCGGTGATTCAAACATATTGAAGAGTGTGACTAGGAGACAATGTTGTCTTTGGCTACAATAATCGAGCCATCAGGTTTAAAACTACGTAGACGCAAAACTCGTAGTTCCTCATCACACATGTTGGTAACACTTCCACAAGTAAAGAGACAACAACACTTGCACATGTACTCAGTGCATCCAAGTATTGTTATTTGACGAACTCTTTTATCAGATTGGAAACCTTTCTTCTTTTTGGTACCATCAGGAGTCGAACCTGAAACCTCCCGGTGAAAGTCAAGCGTTCTTATCAACTAGGCCATGGGAGTAATTTAAAATATGATCTCAACTCGCACAATATGCATTGGGTACAGAACTCAGGCATTATTATCTCTTGGATTCATCAATAATTTATTCTATGACCGCGTATACCATTTGAATTACAAAATAGATTTCATACCACACTATTGAATTTAAAAATGGTGCTTCGTACTTTTCCTATGTTAAACAATATATTTTATAAGGTGAAACATTCCATTTACATATTTTAATGATTAAATCTCATATTTATTAAGTTTTATACAACATGACATTTTTTATCTTTTAATAATAATACAAACACTTTAGAGAATAAATAAAGGAAACATATGAACATTATGAGCATTGAGAAAAATATAAAAATAAATAATAAAGCATAGAATAATAAATTTATCATTTGCTATGGCTGTGAAATCAAACATGGATTGGATGGTACCTGAGGAGGTAAAAATCTTGAAACCGGTAGGGTTATACGTTATATAAAGTGAAAGAAACAGTGTTTGACTAAACAAATTACAATGTCTTTAAATCTCCACAGTGTTAATGCCTTAACTATAAATAATAAATTGTTATATACTTGTACTCTACAATTCGCCTTTCCATTAAAATGATGTAAATTTTAAATTATGTATTGTGGATAGAAAAAAAAAAATCAAAAAGTATTTCTGTCAGGATTTTTTCACCTCATTCAGGTCAGGTCTTGAAAATTTTTACTGGATGCTAAATTGTATTGTCTATGATATAAACCTAAAAGTTTAAATTGTAAGTCAAGCACTCGTCAGAAAATTGAGTTACAATTTCATGTGTTAGTTGACAACTTTAATTTGATTAACAGAATTTCATTAAAAGTAATGAAGATGCCGATAGGTACATGTTTAATATCATTATTTTCACGTTTATGTATTTATATCTATTTCTTTCCCAGATTTGGTGTAGCTCCAGACCATCCAGAAGTGAAGAATGTGATATCCACCTTCACAAAAACTGCTTTAAATGATAAAGTCAGCTTTTATGGGAATATCTCATTGGGAAAGGACATTACGCTTCCTCAACTGAGACAAAACTACCATGCTGTCTTACTGGTAAATACATTACTCTTCCTCAACTGAGACAAAACTACCATGCTGTCTTACTGGTAAATACATTACTCTTCCTCAACTGAGACAAAACTACCATGCTGTCTTACTGGTAAATACATTACTCTTCCTCAACTGAGACAAAACTACCATGCTGTCTTACTGGTAAATAAATAATTTAAATATCTATTTTTTTTTGTGGAAATCACTGAACAGACGGTGATGGATACACAGAATTCTTCATGATGAGAAATGACCGATTCCCTTATGTGTAACTGTGGAAGGGACCAGACAGCGAACCATGTCATGTACTCATTGTTGGCGGGAATTGGGAATATTCATCTGCTCCCCAACAATGTTGTAATGTGATTGCAGAATCTAGGGACAAGTGTATGAAGTTGCATACGAGATGAAAGATTATTTTATCTTACAGATTTTCGGTTTCTGATTTAGATTTTAAAGGATTGGTTGAAATATATTGTATAAATAATTATCATCACAAGTCCCCATTGGGGTAGGTAGAGAATTCTCCTCTTCTTTATATCCCGATAGACCATCTTTTGCTTCTACCATGTTAATTAAATTTTGTCTTATACTCAACTCTTTCCTGTTTCAGAATTAAATTTTGTCACATTTCTCTAGATCTTTCGATACTTCTTTAACTTCCCGAATAGTATTTCTTAGTACCGGGCATATCCGCCACCGCGGGCCGGATTGGTGGTGCTCGCGGGCCGTAGTTTGGAGACCCCTATCTTAGATGATCTGAATATAAAATATAATTAAAAAGTTGGTTAAAAATATTTTTTTTAACATAAATATTGTAAAATTTTAGTCATACGGAGCAGAAGAAGACAGGAAGCTGAATATTAACAATGAAGACACGGCCAATGTGCTGTCAGCCAGAAAATTGGTTGGCTGGTACAATGGAGTACCGGGCGACCAACACTTGAAGGTATTGACCATTAACTTTCTTATCAAAAGCATTGTGATTAGTAAATATTTGTTATTGTGTTTGTATTAGTTTGTTTTTCAAATCCGTAAGCAAAATGAGGTCAAGTGACTGCTATATGCTTACAGGTTTGTAATTTGCCACATTGGTCGCTTTAGTTCGAACAACCTTACAGGTATCCCATGACGCAATTAATTAGTTCTATGAGATAGAATGGGTGGGACTGGTTCCAAATAAAAAAAAGTAACCTAAAATATAAAAGAAATATTTTCATTTCGACCTACATAGCTTATTCCTTTCAATCAGGTAATTAATCGATTGGGTCTGGTGGATCTGGCTGATCATTCTCCTGCAGTCTTAAAGGCTGTGGGTATACTCTCTTATTTTTTTTAAATTTCAAAAGTGAGTTGACAGGCAGCATTTTTCTGATCTCTATAAAGTTCTTTCTAACAAGCCAAAAAACTGAATTTCTCTGGCAATTTTGGTGCTTTTATCATTTTGTTCAATGACTTTAATAACACTGTTAATGAACTGAAATAACTCAGCCAAATGTTTTTTCGAAACTTCTTTGACAGGCTCAACAACACATGTATCTTAACTTTTATCATTCATTTCACTCTCCATTTCGAGAAGGGTGATTATATATGCGAAATCGCGTAAAGTAGGATAGCGTATAGAGATAAGGATTGTGGATTTGATTCCTATTATTAACCTAGATATTTTTAAAAATGATTCCAGTCTGGTTTACACTTAAGGCGTCATTAACATCTTTCTGATTGATTAGAAGAGATTGCCACGTGGCAATAAGTCCGTTAGGTTCTTCTTCTCCCTGGCTCCATCCCAACTGACTGTCTGCGAAGACTGTTGGGGTCAGCTCTCCTCGTCCTCAGGTTGTATGCTCTTCTGTCCCGGACTACGTCCCCCAGGCTGTGCCTCTGCATCAGGTTATCTTTTTGCACCACCCATGAATTTTTTGGTCTTCCTCTGGTGGTTATTCGAGGAATATCCATGGAGATTGCCTGGTTCACAATGTGATCGGGTGCTCTGCGTCCAACGTGCCCATACCATCTCAATCACCATAACCATAAGTCCGCTAGGTTGTACTGTATATAATCTGATAAGTGTAATACAATAGATAAAACCATTATTTGGCATTTTTCATTAAGAATTTTTAACTTCTAGGTGGATCTTTCTGGTTCTTCGGTGGCTGTTTTGGGGCAAGGAAACGTCGCCATGGATGTTGCACGAATTCTTTTAACACCTGTAGATATGCTGAGACATACGGACATTACGGAACACTCCCTAGCTATTCTTGCCCAGTCCAAAGTCAAGAATGTCCATCTTATTGGACGAAGAGGACCTCTGCAAGCTGCTTTTACAATCAAAGAATTGAGAGAACAAATCAAATTACCACAATGTAAGACAGTATGGAGAGAAAGCGACTTTAAAGATATAGAAAATATTGTTAAGGATCTCGCTAGACCAAGAAAAAGGCTGACTGAATTAATGCTTAAGAGTTTATCAGAAAAGGACTCCAAACCCTCAAATTCGAGAAGATTCTTACCTATCTTCTTTAGAAGCCCTGTTAAGTTTTTAATATCAGATTTAGGAAGATTGAAAGGTGTAGAATTATCCCTTAATCAGTTAACGGGTCCAGATATTTTGACCCAAACTTGTGTAAGCACGCATCAAAGAGAAATTTTAAACTGTGACTTAGTTTTAAGAAGTATAGGATATAAAAGTAAATCCGTGGATAACACAATCAATTTTGACTCTTCGAAAGGTTACATTTTTAATAAATATGGTAGAGTTTTAGCTGAGGAAAATTCAAACAAAGCAATAAAAATTGACGATAGTTTAGTGGAGCAAGGTTTATATGTTACCGGTTGGTTACAAACAGGTCCTGTAGGAGTTATTTTATCTACAATGTCAAACGCTTTTGAAGTTGGGGAAAATATTTGTAAAGATTTTGAAGCGAATTTACTCAATAATGATCTAAGAAAAGATGGCTTCCATGGTGTTAAGATAATTTTAAGTGAGAAGAATGTTCAAATCGTAAATTGGAAAGGTTGGGAGAAAATTGATACTTACGAAGTGAAAAAAGGCAAAGAAGTTGGAAAACCCAGGGAAAAAATATGTGACATTAAGAAAATGCTAGAGATTTGTAGTTGATATATTTTGTGGTCCAATCTCATTGTTATTTTGTTAACTTGCAAATTATTTTATTTTGCGAATGTTTTTAATATAAGCACTATGAATTTTTTCCAAGAAAAATGTTGAAGAGTTTTATATATTATTTTCAACACATGAAATAATTTATTTTTAAATGTGAAAAAAAAATGTTATTCTACCTAAATTTTATAAAAACGTTAAAATTTTAAATGTTTTCACATTATATAAATAACTCCTTAATTTTTTATTGTGTCTTGACCAATTTGAGTTAATATGTAATTTTTTATATGAAAATGATTTAAAAAATACATATGTATACGGAATATTCAGTTTATAATATTTAATTGAAAAATGAATAAGTATATCAAAAAAGTCACTATTTTCGATACCACTCTTTTCATAGGAAAACATCAAATTATCTGATTTTCAGAAATGAAAAATAAAAAAAGTTAAACAAATTTTGTTTTTACAGTAATCCCTCCATTCATGCTAGTAATTGGTTACAGAAAAAAGTGTGTAAATGAACCATTAATTTCTAGATAAAAAGATCTTTTATCTATTTCCAAATATTCTATTCTTACCTGGTTGCTGTTAAGCTGTAAATTTAAAGTGCTTTAAATTTTAAGTCTTTGAAACTGGTTATTAATAATGAATAACATACATTTTTATGAGAGCTATACAATTTATTTATATAAAGAAATAAATTGCAGAATGTACAATTTGCTGCATCTAGTCAGAATCACTTGGATGAAACATCCACTACTACTGTTGTCGCTCTTACAGTTGAATATAAAAATAATTATTTAAAAGCCAAATTATTACTCAATTGACATCTCTATTATGCATTTAAAATTTCAAACAGAATAAACCACATTAAAATGAATTAATAATGCGTAAATTGAAACTATAAATGGAGTGAAACTATAAACTGTGTAACCAATATAAAGATATTGTAAAAACAATTTTAAATTGAAACTATAAATGGAAGGATTACTGTGTAACCAATATAAAGATATTGTCAAAACAATTTTAAGTTGAAACTATAAATGTAGGGATTACTGTGTAACCAATATAAAGATATTGTAAAAACAATTATAAAAGTTACAAATTATTAGAAAGATACGGATTGCTTTACTCTTTTCTGTTCAACTATTTTTTTTCTGAAACAGTCATTTTGTAGGAATTATAATTGTAAGAAATATTTAACCGTTTATATGGGGAGATGCATACTGGGCTACACAAAATGAGACCGCTAATAAATGCATTCACTCTCATATAAAAGTCAAAGGCATCAAGATGATAAAATTATTAAAGTGGAATTAGTTCATACATGTAGCTAGAACTGCGGACAATTATTGAAATTTTAGACTCATCCAGCTACTATTTGTTGACTGTTGAGACTTGAAACATTTCTAAACTTTGTTTTTTACCTTTTCATGGATCAAATCTTTCAAAATTTTCTTGGGAAAAGTATAGTGTTAAACAGTCTTAAGAATATATTTCATATCTTTCTTACTTATTTTCATCATATGGATTACTCAAAGCTATATAAATCATAGATTTCTTTAAAGTTTGTGAGTACAGAGCTTTTGGTTTGTAGGTGACCACTTTTTCCTCATCGAATCAAAGACCTTCCCTAACCCTAGAGGATTTTTCATATAGTGTTCTGTCAATATGTTTTATTAAAGCTATTATTTCTTAGGATTATTTTTATGCTTAAATAAAAGTTAGTATGTACGAATAACTTTTACTTTGCATAATATTTTATTTTAACTACACTCGAAAAATATTGTTTCTAGAATAAAGTCATAATATTTAACCCATAGTATAAAAAACTAAATTATACATACATACATACCATTACATTGTTCCCTGTCAGAAACCTGTATGCAGATAAAATAGAGCGCTAGACTTTCTATCATGGCATACATTTTTCACCTCCTATAAATCCTGAAGTTTCTCTGACGACATTTCATTCATTCAAAATATAATTTACTTGACCAACCATACTTTCCTTGATGTTGCTCTACCACGCCTTCCACTCATTCACATTTGGACTGTATATTTGTTTTATCAGTCTTGCTGCAGTAATTTGTTCTTCATCCCCAAACCATGATTGTGATATAAATATATTTTTATTGCATTGAAATAAAAATATATTTTCATTCCTGTTTATAATCACTACCAAAATGATTTGCTCTTCCAGGATCAATAGTTGTTATTCTGTATAGTCTTATTGCTTAAACCCCAATAACTGTGTTCGTGTATTCTTCAGTAATCACGTAAACAAAACTGAAAAATAATGAAAAAATTTATTTATATTCAACAAAAATATTTATATTTCCACTAAAAACTTGTAGAAAAAGTAAACTTAATTAGTTTATAAATAGAAATCAGAGCCGGGCAAATATATAGGCCGTATAATTATCTTTTTTGCGTAATAAATTACCTTTTTAGAGACGTAATTTATTATACAAGAAAATTATATAACCAATACTATATTTAAAAAAAATTGTTTGTGATAGTTTATTGGTGGTATATACAAATTAGTGATAGTATACTCATAGATGGCTATGCATTACACACGGCTACAAAAGTCACGCAAGTCATATTCACACATTCTCTCTTATAATGTGACTCGGGGCAAAACAAAAGATTTTTATATAATTATACTCGTATATACAGTACAAAAAAATTGACAATGTAAATTAAAATTAGTTATAGCTTACGGGGACGACATTAAAACATGAGGCGAGGTATTTGGCCCGCATCCCGTAATTTGCCCAGGGCTGACATAAAGAGTTAACAGTCATACAAATTCAATCATAATAACTTATGCATATGGTACCAACTGTTTAAAATGCTTTAAATTGATTTTAATCAGACTGTTTTTAATTCTATTAATATAAGTAGTTTATTTTAATATAAGTAAATAATACATTTTTTTTAAATTCAAATGTTGGCAAGTTAAGTTTGGCACTTTGGTTGTGGTATTAAAAATGTTCATGACATAAATATTGTTGGTTAAACACATGCAGCCTATGGATTATGCAAAACTTAGTGCTCACTAGTAAGCGAAAAATATATTGTTAATCTCTATTTTCACTTGTCATTCTGAATGTGTTGTTATCTGTTTATTCAAGTCTGCGTGTGAGTTATTTTAGTTCATTAAATATAACATGTCTGAGATGAAAAGCATAAATAGGTTCATTATTGAATATGAGTAGCTTTTTTGACATTTTTTGTAAAGTGACATAAGTTTTGATTGGCTAAATACTAAATACCTTAGATTAGAACCAATCAAATGGCAATATTTTTTTCAAGTTTCAATTTGATTGGTTGATCTTATATTAAAAAAGTATGAAATTTGAAAACCATTATAAATTAGGCACATTGTACAATTTCACTTCCTTTTTATGGTTTTATTAGCAGTTCATTTAAATAGTTCAGACGCCACTTTGTGGAAATCCACAATCAATGAAATAAAAATAAAACATTTGACTTTGTTTATTTCTATTATATTTTTTAACACATCACTATTTGTATTTCAACATGTGCTGTGTCCTCAGGTGAGGTAGTTAAATTGTATGTTATTTACACTGTCCATGGACTTACAAAATGACTATTTATATTATCTATAAATAGACTATTTATATTATCTAGTAAACATTATCTATGACTTACTCTTTTTCACATATAACTATGATCATCATGTAATTTAGTGTAACTGATACACCTGAGGAGACACATAGTGTGTTAAAATGCATAATGGTATTCTAAAATATAGTGGAAAAACAAAATGTTTAATTTTTATTCCGTGTATTAGCAACTTTAGTATTACCATGTTTTTTGTAGTTTTCTCTTGTGGTTTTCAGTTACCAAATTCATATGAGAGTAACTAAATTACAAAACTAACATTTTTTTTAAATGTTAATTTAAAAAAAATAATACTTTATACTAACCATTGATTGGCAATCATCTATACCAGTGTTCGGCAACTTATATGCACTGAAGTTTTAAACTTTTAAATTTAAGTATTGGACACTGCCGACAGATCCAGGAATTTTTCTTGGTGGGGGCATTTTTTAAAGAAAAATTTATCTTTAAGAAATTGAATATTTAATTACTATTATATTACTTCATTATAATTCAAATTACTTACATGGCCCTATGCGCAATATTAAGAGAACCTTTTCAAAATTAAAGTGATATCTTTCCCCCTCAAAAATTGATAATTTCGTTCAAGAAAAAAGCCGCGAGAATTTTTTTGATGTTTCCCCAAAAACCAATCATTTAGTGTAAGAAATTATGCAAACAATTTGTTGATGTAGTGAAGAATTTCATTACTTGTCATTCTTTATGCCGTGTCACCATAAAAACGTTTTGAGTGCCATAGGTTGCCAATAGCTGATCTAAACCATGTTTCATTGGGCGTGTAAGTAAGTAAGTATATACTCTTATACAGTAACAGTACTGTGGTTATAAATTATAAGTAACTATTTTTAACAAAGACTTTAAATTTATGTATTAAGTGGAAAACAACATTTTGAAATAATCATGAATGATGTTGGTCAAGCAAAAGTCCAGCCTTACGGTCTACAGAAACCTGGTTTTCAAGACACTCAAGATTATGTTGTATTATATTTTCCTTTATAGAGTACAATCTAGCTGATGTATTGCCAGGAAATCTCTTACAACTAACTAGAAATATGTTTAAGAGATCAAAAAGGTGAAAACCTTACCTTTTTTAAAATACATATTTTTTATAGGATTTAGGTTCAGTATATGAAACATAGCTTTATATCACTTTTTCACTCAATACATAAATTATTTTCTTAATATTTTTCAAGCTCTTTAAAAACATTCTTGAAAATGTTGACCTGAAGCTTCTAGTCTGCAGATAATACTTTGTCTGTCAAAAGTACTACGAATTACTTTAGATGTTGAAAAAAAAGTTGTTACTACATTTAAGACAGCAGTTAAATTTAATTATAATTTTACAAGGGCTTTTGGTTATGGTTTAGTAATACATACATAACATACTTATAATTTTTTTTATATATTTTTAAGCAAAATAGTTTTAGATGTTAAAAGTCTGGTTTTTATAAATAAAGCATCTTTAGATGTTTTGTAAGAAATTTTAAGTATTTTTTTTAATCCAAATCAAAGATAACGTGTTTATTTTGAATAAATAAATATTACAATCTTTTGAAATTTGTTTCATTAAAAAAATCAACTTGTTTTAAATACACATCTGATGCCGGTGATCTTGATTAGATGTTACTATATACTGTGAAACTTCTATGACTACTTAATTACGAGGCTTATCCAGAAAGTAAGTGTACTGAATTTTTGTAGGTTACAATTTTTTTTATTTAAACAAAAAAATTACGTGGTTACCGTAGTACATATGTAAGCTATTTTTCGACATAGTCGCCATTCCTCTCAATGCAGGTGGTGAAGCGGGGTATCAACTTTTTGATGCCTTCCTCGAAGTAGTTTCCCGCCAACCCCTCCGTCCACTTCTCCACCTTCTCCTTTACCTCCTCGTCGGTTGAAAACCTTTTTCCACCCATGTGCAGCTTCAGGGAGGTAAAGAGATAGTAATCTGAAGGTGATAGGTCAGAGGAATGCGCGGGATGGTTCAGGACATCCCATTTAAACGAGGCGAGCAGTTCCTTCGTGGCGTTGGCCGTGTGTGGTCTGGCATTGTCATGCAGCAGGCAGACTCCCTTTGTCAGCATGCCTCTCCTCTTGTTCTGAATCGCCCTCCGCAATTTTTTTAGGGTCTCACAGTATCTTGCAGAGTTGATCGTCTCCCCTTGAGGCATATATTCAATTAAAATTATGCCTTGACAGTCCCAAAACACGGATGCCATGATTTTCTTGGCTGAAATTGTGGTTTTGAACTTTTTGGCAGAGGGTGAAGAGGTGTGACGTGACCGTTTTTAAACTCGCGAAACCACTTGTACACACTCGTACGATTCATAGCTTTATCACCATATGCAGTTTTCACCTCATTATAAACCTCAACCGGAGGTTTTCCCTTCCAAACGAGATAACGGATGACGCCGCGTATTTCGCACTTGGCGGGAGATTGGATTGACATTTTTCACGAAACGTGTTGTCGCATCGACACTTCTCAACGTACTGACATCGAACCGGTCTCGTTGCGGAGGGGAAGGGTCAGGCTACACGGAAGTGTAGTCAACATGTCGAAAATAAAATCCATCCGGTCGTGAGAGCCTCAGTACACTTACTTTCTGGATACGCATAGTACATCTAAAGTAGAATACGCATCAGCAGTTTGGGCTTATTAGCTTAAATATAAGAATACTATAGAACAAATAAGAAAGATCTTCAGTTATCTATGGAACAGAACAAAGGGTGATTACCCAAAATACATATACACAAAATGTTGAACTTTTTGCGGTGTGTAACTAATTCTAAAAACCTTGAAACAAGAAATTAGGAATCCACCGTGATATTCCTACTGAAGGTTATTCAAGGTAGTTTTAATTGTCCCGCGATACTAGATACACAAGTTTAGATAACTGACAACAAATATCATACACTCAGTTACATGTGATGTATAGATTGATATTGACTCACCTGAGTGACACTGGATATGTTCTTGGCATCATTTAGCTGTATGAGAAGAATTCTGGCTGATATTATTCCTTATGAATCAAATAAAACAGTATCAGACCCACTTTGTATAACAGGAGAAATCTATGCAAAGCAGTCAAAAAAAAAAAATATTCTAAACGTTTTGTATCAAGGACTGGTGCATTTAACCAGGGTATCAATTGCCCATTTATATGGCCTCTATTGAGAATGATTGACCGGTCCTCCGTGTGAAATCTGCTGTCTTATCCCTAGAATACCAAAAATTCAACAAATATATGGATGTTGCAGGAAACTTGAGGAGCTGTTGCAAATCACCAAAAGACTATGGTTCATAGGGACAGTGAGATGGATCCTGTATCCTTACAGAAACTAAGATGGAGTATAAGATACAGACTGTTGAGTTAAGGTCTCTAGATAAAATTAGATTAAAACAGTTAGTTGCCAATAAAAATTTTTGAGATTTTTTCCTAGCTCGGCAGGGGGTAAACTGATGATGGAATCATTCTGTGGCACCCATTCATGATGGAATTTATAGGGCAATGATAATTATATGGAACATATACTTGTATCTCTCCTGGAACAATTCTGAGTTATATTCAAGTATTTTACAAAGTTTTGCTAGCTGAACCCATTTTGACATTATTACACCGCCATGGCTCTCAACAATATCCATCACCACTAAGTTTTCCCGATTATCACATATGATATAAAGAAAGTAATTATTTTATTCCAAATCCACATTTATAAAATATAAATGAACATATATTGATTCTAACAAGTCAGCACCCATGTTCTGAAGGACACCATTCATGTTAAGTAGACGGGGGTCTCATATTCGATTCTGAATTGGATTAGGTTCCACACTTTTACTCTTAGACCATTTTACACATCAGAATTGATGTTTTCCTGAAGCTTACTATAAATTCTTATAGCACTATTAAGCAACACACAGTGTTATATTAGGTCCTTACATATGAAATTGGCGTTTTGCCGTACTGGCAACTTTGATCTCAAATATCTTCTCTTTGGTTAGGAATTCCAAATTCAAATTTATACAGCTATTTACTCAAGTATTTGTGTTTCGAAAATTATAATTCATTTGTTTTTTCCTCAATTGTTTTTTTTCTTTGCGTCACTCAGTTTACAAAATGGAAAACTTGAAATATCGCGTTATTTACGAGTACGAGTTCCACCGTGGCACCAGTGCTGCAGAAACGGCTCGAAGGATTAATGATGTGTATGGCGACGGTGCCGCAAAAGAAAACACAGTGCGTTTTTGGTTCCAACGTTTTCGTTCTGGAAATTTCGACCTGCAGAAAAAGCCCCGTGGACGGCCGGAGACCAAAGTTGATAATGAAGAATTGAAGGCTATTGTGGAAGCGGATCCATCGCAAACCACGTCCGAGTTAGCTGCAGGCTGCGGTGTTAGTGATAAAACTGTTTTAATCCACTTGAAGCAAATTGGGAAGGTGAAAAAGCTTGAAAGGTGGGTACCTCACGAATTGAGTGAAGCAAATCAACAAACGCGCGTTGACTGCTGCGTTGCATTACTCAACCGGCACAATAATGAAGGGATTTTGAATCGAATCATTACCTGTGATGAAAAGTGGATCCTGTATGATAATCGGAAGCGCTCATCGCAATGGCTGAACCCTGCCGAACCAGTCAAACCATGCCCCAAGCGAAAATTGACTCCAAAAAAGTTACTTGTGAGCGTTTGGTGGACTAGTGCTGGTGTCGTTCACTACAGCTTTCTTAAATCTGGCCAGACGATTACGGCAGATGTCTATTGTCAGCAACTGCAAACCATGATGGAAAAACTAGCTGCTAAACAACCGAGGCTGGTTAATCGCTCAAGGCCACTGCTGCTTCATGATAACGCTAGACCACACACTGCACAACAGACGGCTACCAAATTAGAAGAGCTTCAATTGGAATGTCTAAGACATCCACCGTACTCTCCGGACCTTGTCCCATTAGATTACTATTTTTTTCGAAATTTGGATAACTTCTTGCAAGGGAAAAAATTCAACTCCGATGGGGCAGTCCAAACCGACTTCAAAGATTTTATTGATTCCCGTCCGAATGGTTTTTTTAGTAAAGGGATCGATGAACTACCTATGAGATGGCAAAAGTGCATAGATAGCAATGGTACATACTTTGATTAAATAAATATATTATATTAAAAAAAAATCAACTTTATGTTCCTCCCAAACAAAACGCCAATTTCATATGTAAGGACCTAATATAAAATTTTCCAGTCTGACCTGATTGTCTTAGAAGTGTCTCCTTGTTATCATAACTTTGGGTTTGATTAGTAAAGAGTGTGTGCTTGCTAAGTACAACAGCTTGTACACAATAACCGATACATGCACAGATGTTTTATATCCACAAGATGGTTGACAATCATACATAATCATGAGGGAAAGTCTGTGTCTAGTAAGTTTTTAAATCTCAAAAACATGTTTCAGTTGATACATACGTGTACAATTTTTAAATTTGACATTCATTTTCTTTGTCTTGTATCCTGTTCTTGAAAACTAGCATTAGTAATTGATAAGTTCAAACTAGTTGTGAATTTTAAATGTTTTGCTTGAAATGCCTCAAGCAATTTATATAACAGGTCCTATAATCTTTTAGTCAGACTGATTTGGAAGTTTTTAGGAAGGATCTGAAACCACTAATTATAAAGACTTCCTTCTGGTGAACTTGTTTCAATGGCATAAATGTGCAGAGATTGATTGTGATGATTACTGGAGAAAGGATTATTAATGTCCCATGCCCTCGGTATCTGAGAATAACTTTGGAACAGAACACTCACATATAAGCCTCATCATCTAATCACCTTCCAAGCGAAGACTAACAGCTAACTTAACATTGGGTTAGTTGGAGATGTAGCATACCTACTCTCTTACAGCCTTAGTGCACTCCGTAGCAATGTATTATGTCTCCATTTGGGTTAGAAGCACCCACACAAACCTTATTAATATCTAGCTCAATCAGGTAATGTGGATAATCAGTAGCACTCTAAAATCCGCTCCTTTGGTATGGCTTCACACTCTAAAATCAAAGTCTTTGGCATGGTTTTGCACACTAAAAGCAACTCCTTTGGCATGGCTTTGCACTCTAAAATCAACTCCTTTGGCATAGTTTCTCACTCTAAAATCAACTCCTTTGGCATGGCTTTGCACTCGAAAATCAACTTTTGGCATGGCCTTAGATCCTGATGAACTGCCCGGATCGAGCGACGATTAACTGAGGAATGTGAGGTCGCCAGATACCTTGCGGAAGCAAAAGAATCAAACCTCGATCGAAAACCTCTACATTGCGAATGATCCTAATATGCTTCTCTAAGGATTTGATCTTCCACAAATACTGCGGTGTACCCTAAATCATTTTAGATGTGACCACGGTTGTAGTTTACATGCCTTGCATAGGTGGGATTTTATCGATTCCCTGTTGAACAATGGTCCAGACTGTTAGCCAAAATGTAGAACACACGATATTCATTATCGGGAGGATTGGAGGAGATTCATCGGGCTACTTTTGAGGCTGTAACATGGATGAGAAAGCTGAACATGGACTGAAAGAAAAATCATAAGAGAAATGGCTCAAAGAATATATAATTCATTATCAGGAACATTGTACAAAATTAAGGGGATGTTTTGAATAAGTGAATAAAAGTCAGTATTGACATTACAAATATATATTTACAATTAAAATCATATACAAAATTATTTTTTAGTTTTCTCTCCACACTTCCTCCTTTATTATTATCATTAACAGGTAGCTGCATGGAGGTTGAGGCTCATGGAAGATAAAACATTATTTTTTAAACAATTAGTCACTTTCACTGTGGAAGAAAGAAATTGTTGATCACAAATTACTGAACCGTGAAGAAGGCTCTGTTAGAAGTCAAATTTGAATGTTTCAAAATAAATCAGAGTTGTATAATTTTATAAATATAGTAATTATCTCTGCAAATCATATTCAAATCTATTGTACTATTACATTTTTATGTATAATCCTACAGGTTTAAACATTTTATAGGCAAATAAAGTCACAAAGATGAATTTTTATTTGATTTTGATGAAAAATATGAAATGTTCAACAACAAAATAGTAACTTTTTAAGTAAACTTTAACATAATTATATTTTTTAATTGGATCTAATTGACACAGTATTTTAAGTTGATTAACTATAAGATTGATTCGTATAATAAAATTATACAAATCAATCTTCTTGAACAGTAATTAATACCTTGCATAGTAGTTAATGTGGCCAAAACAGTAATACCTTGCATAGTAGTTAATGTGGCCAAAATAACACAATGTAAAGGCTTCTGGTCAAGGTATTATATGTGTTAACGCAATATGTTCCAATCATACATTTGTCAGTTTGCAAAAATTATGTAGCCGTTGGCTTACATCAAATGAACGCAAACTTACTCAAATTAGTTTGCTAAGTTATTTACTTCTTTTTCTCGGTAAACATACATACTGTTGCGCCATTTTACTGTCAGGGTAGGCAGAGAGGGTAGAATGCAAGATTTTCCTGACTCAAAACACATCCTTAGCCTCTTCCACATCTGTACACCTCATACAACTAAAATTTCTGACTTTCTAGGTTTCCTTCTTTCAGAATATCATTTACTTGATCCAACCATCCTTTCCTTGCTCTGCCTCTCACATGTCTTCCACTCACATTTTCCCTATATATCTGTTTCATTAGTCTTTTTTAATTAATTCGTTCTACATTCCCAAATCATCTCACGTGTGCTCTTTGTCTTTTTATTCAACACACCAGCCTTAAGTTTACATTCATCCAAATAATTTCATTCCGTATTCTGTCATACTCCATGTATTTGTCTCAAAACACGCATTTCCACAGAATTAATTCGGCTACTCTCACTCTTTTCCAGGCCCACGTTTAACTCCTATACAACAAAGTATACACACGTATCATTATACCATGGAATGGGATATGGAGTAATACTGACGCATGCTTCATGCTAGCGCAAGTATATAGGTAAAAAAATGGTACGCATTCTCGTACAGTAAATGTACAATATCAGTGCATAATGTAAATAAAAATGTTTTCAAATTCATAAAGCATGTTACAGCAAAACTCGCCCTGCAAAAATATATTATGCAAGATATTGCAGTATGTATTTATAATTTATTGAAAAACTTCAATAATTTTATTCGTTTTAAAACACTTCATAAAAAAAGTATTCAAAATACAATACATTTGGTGCTGAAATTCATAATATACAAAAACGAACCATCATAAGCAATCAAAATAAAAAATAAAATTAATTATTGCAATACGAATATGATTCATACCGGTAGCCTTTAGTCTGGTTTCATAGTATGATTTCTGAAAGTGAAAAATTGGTGAAACTGCCACGATTCTAAAGTTTCATATAAATTTCATAAATCCTCAAATTTTAAAACATCAACATGATCTTGTAAAAAAATTTCCATTTCAGGTTAACTGATACAAGTTAGCAGCATTTATTCAATTCAAAGAAACACAATCTGTAAAATAACATAAATTATAATTTATTAGCAATAAACTAATGACCACCGATATGTAATATACAAAAGGAACATAATGTGATGAAATTAAAAATAATATTGTATTTAACATATAACAATGTTGTCTTGTATAACACTTTCATTGTATACATAACAACCCGGAGATGTGATAATCTCTTCCGACCAACCAGGAAGATGTTAAGAGGTTTTAACTAAAAACCAGACTGGGACACTTTTTGAAACAATTGAGAATCGAATCCATAATCCCTAGGTCCGCAAGCAATCTTACCAACTAGGCCACAGAGATCTTCTTTAGGAAGAAAAAACAACTAGTGAACTAAATAGTTTTGGAGTTGGAATTGTACAGCACGGGTACAAAGACTGTAAAATAGGTGGATGGCTGCCGCTCAATACTCGGAGATTCCGGTTTACTTTATGCTTTTCCAGTGAAAAGTAGCAGGGTGAAGAGATTCCTCTTTAGCAGATAGAAGTTTGTCGTAAATAAAACACAGCAGACGTTCCAGAAACTGAGAATGTATTTTTGATGTTTTGCGCTCCTTATGTGCGGCCAATCACTCATCGTAAGCTCCTATTTTCGTCCGTGTATGCCGTCAAGCCTTGCTAGATACTACGAGTACGTATCTCGCGCGTTTTTCGCTTGCATGGGCCAGCCGACTTTTGATAGTAGCTATTGCGAAGGCAATATCATAATGAAAACATAAGGAACATTTCATTACAATCGGTACACATCAAGTACATTTTTACATATCAAACAAAACAAGGAAATATACATAAATCATATTTTTTAGGTGAAGCATACGTCCGATATAGGAATATTTTACTCATAAGTCCTTAAGTTTGATTTTGACTATTGTTTTCCTTTCATGTACTGGTGATAGAGATGTGAAGAGTGTGGTCAGGAGACAAATTGCCTTTGGCCCCATCAAGTGAACCTTCGGTTTGTGTGTTAGAAATAATGTGTCTGGGCAAGCAACAAACTCTTTTTGGGTCGGGAATTGGGAATCAAACCCAAAAGTAATTTTAATAAGATATTATCAACTCAAAAAGTGACGTGCAACCTCTTTAATTTCTTTGGAAATTATTTGAAATAGAGATTCACACTTTGAATCAAGAAAAAAAAAAAGTATTGAGTCAAACTCGTCACTGAAACTGATGACATGCTGGAAAAAAAGTACATAATTTCTTTATTGCACTGATTTTGTAGAATAACATTTTAGGCTTTGGTATCTTCACCGAAATGAGTAAATGACAGGTCTGTCATTTACATTAAATTTATAGTGTAGAATTTTTCACCTTTCAATGAAAATCATTAAGACAACATAATTTGCACTGAAACTGCAGTTAAAATGGAAGAATCGCAACCAAAACATTTCAATAGCAACAAAAAAAAAGCTAAAACATTCCCTGCTCTTCTCAGTTTTATTAAATGGATGAGAGATCTGGACACTGAGGGTAAAAACGAGAAAAAAGGTGGATGCATTCGAGATGTTGTGCTGGAGATGCATGCTGAAGATACCTTAGATGCTTGGGGTACCAATGTATCCAACTCGGTATACAGAACAGGATGTCATGATGTTCTTGAAACGAGCATTCCAATTATTTGGTCATAAAAGGAGAGGAGAATTCGGAGACTGCTAATAGACATGGTGGGAGAACGACAAGATAGAGTTAGACCACCAACACGATTGACTGAGTCAGGAACACAACAGAATCTTCCAAGGCCTAAAGTAGGGTAAGGTGGAGAATCATCAAGGGCAGATGAAGGCTATTAAGGATATCATTGCCGATATTGCAGGAAAACGTAACTCGATTTTTTGATATAAGTAACTTTCTTTATTTTTGTTATCTCTTGCATCATTGACACATTTTTGCATTAACACATATATTTATTTTCAACGCGTAACGCATTTATTTGTAACTGCAATATCAAGTGACATTTTTATTTTATTATATTTTTGCAAAAACATAATTTTTTGTCTCCCCTGTAAAATTTGGGCAATCCTAGATACGTGTTCCTGCAGTATCGACGACGATATATTAAATGATTGTTTAAATATCAAAAGTAACTTTGAATTGAATGATAACGTAACAGGTTGCTTCCTCATCTGCATAATTTCATTTGAAATCAACTTCATTTGGACTCACAGAGTCACTTCTGGTGGCTAATCACTTTTCATACAATTCCCATTGTATAGAATATTCAATGTTATGCTAATAGTTTCAACAATACGAGTACAACACCATGTAATGTTTTGTTGTCAATCAATACTCATCGTCCTATTATAAAAATCTGTGGTACTTTCCTTTAAGTTTGATTTATACACATTAATATTTTATTTCTTTTCCTAAGCACCCTAAATTTGTATGGTCTCCTTTCAAGTCTTCATTTGCATGGTATCCCCCCTTCAACATATCTGAATTGGTAATGATGTATTAAATTTTATCTAAGGTTTCAGCTGTAACTTCGTGAAACTCCATATTTGAATATTTAATCATTCATTACTTTGTCATTCTACTAATTCTTGTGATATGTGTTTTTGCCTCCTATCTGTGGGCTCTCTTCAGGTGGAATCTGAAGGGCCTCGAGATAGGAGGTAGAAACACATGTCGCGTGGATTAATATAATTAGTAGAATAACAAAGTTATTTGTAACTACATACGTTAATATATGTTGAAGAGAGTAGTCCAGAGACATGATTTTCTGCCCCAATTACCAAGTAGGTATGTAACTCACAGTTCTTCAGTGTATGTGTTGGACATACTACCGCACATGGAGATACAACAACACTTGCACATATCTAGAGTATTGTTACCAGACTGGAATACTAATTGCATTTTTTGGGTACCATCAGAAATCAAACCCTAAACAAGGCAACAGAGATGGTATAGTAATGCTTTACCAAAGTTTAATGATATCTAGATGCAAGTGTCTGAATTCATCACTTGTTACGACACTGTTGAGTAATATTTAGACATTTATATGCAAAAATTACCCAATCCACATTTTTACCTGTTTTGAGATGATTGGAGAAAATCCAACCAATTTATATGGACTTTAATGAAACAATTTTTTTCAAAACGGGTTTGAATCATGATATAATTTAAGCTGATATTTTTCTATGCACAGAATTGAATTATACATATTCGATATGTCAAAAAAAGTAAAAAAAAAAGTGTTTTGTGGATTGGGTCCTTTTTCAAATATACATCAATTTATGAAAAAGAACAGATATGACATATTAGTAGTCATGTTTTTCAAAATCAAATCTTATCATTTCTTACTTTGTATTTCTTTGTGTGTTAAAAAGTAAAACATTAAATAATTGCCAACTAAAATTCTCTTTACTTTTTTTTAACATACTAATTTCCCTGCTATAAGTTTTTTTATTAGACTTATGTTGTTTAGTGACACTTGATGAAATATAACAATTATTATTTAATTGGGTTTGACAAACTTTTTATCTATTTTTTATAGCAAATATCTTGTTACGTAAATTAGGAAACATAGAAAGTCAGAGAAATGGTAGGAGTTGTATGAGGTGCATGAATGTGAAAAGTCTGGTACTCTGTCCTCTCCGACAGGGAAATGGTGTGATGGTAAGTATGTATCTCCATAATTGGTTCCAATATAAACCAGCACTCCATTACTTGATATGAGTTGAGTACAAAATATTACACGGAGTAGCAATGTATGTATGTACACCGTCCTGAAGTAACTGGTATTTAATAAAAACTTAAGACTACATTTTTTTTCAGTATTCCATATTATGCAAAGGGTCAATTTTATCACAAATTATAAATACAGGTAATCCCCAAATAATAAAAAGTCTGCTAAGATATATAAATTGTTTTAACACCAATAAATACTGAAAATGGATCAACTGTCATTGATATAGTGGCATGAAACATTTGTTTTTTTTTATTTTAACTTTTCGGTTATCAAATATTTCGAATTTTTCTACAAAAATTATAACGTAAGTTTAATACATTGAATACACAACCAAGTACATCATGCATTTTAATCCACATGATTTAATCACCATTACACAAAAAAAACCTTCTCAAATATAAAAAAAAATGTTTCACTCACTCGATAATTAATTTCGTGAGACAATATATGTAAAGAATAAAAATTCATTTTTCAGGGATTACCTGTATTTAGTTTTCAATTTATTTACAAAATATTTACAGATCAATTTATTGCAATGACACTAATAGTAACAATATACACTTAAATTATAATTACATAATCTAGATTTTTCCTAATGATTATGTCAAAATATATATGTAATGTAATAATCTGTTAACTTTTAATTTATTCTGGTTTGATAATCTATTAAAACAGTTACAGTTGACAATTTAGATGTTGCATTATGGTTACACAATCGAGTATTAATTTTTTATTAATACTTTTAATTTGGAAATCAAATTGTTTATTTTGGCAATACATTCTTATGAAATAAATAAAATCAATCATTTAACACGTTCACTGGGTATAAATTACTTAATGTCATACAGAGATGCTGAAAATTCGCGAATTTTTGAAAACCCATAACTTTGTTAAAAATCAAATTCTACTTTCTATTGAAACATCATATACAAGTGTATTCTTTCGTGTCTTCAAAACACATGAAACCGGCGACGAATCCTTATCGGGAGACGTTTATGAGTGCACTAAACATTCAAGGATTCCAATGTCCATACAAAATATTTGTATGGACACGGGAGCCGTGTTCGGCGCAGTGAATGTGTTAAACTGTTGAATATGCAGAAACTTATTAATTATGACCTGGCAATAGTTGTAATAGGTAGAATAAGAATGAAATATTAATTTTCCACATCGTGACCATTGATGCATTCAGTCGTTTAGCATGTTTTTAGAAGTTGTTGCCGTCTAGAGTTAGCTTAAATAATGGCTGACATTTCGAAGGTGTTTCAGTCTTTATCCTCGGGCTAATGTTAAAAAAACATTACCAAAATATATATTATAAAGATATATCCAGTAATATCTTTTGACACCGTCCTGAGGATGAATATTGCAATATCTTCAAAACATCATTAGTCATCTTTTAAGTCGGTTCAATACGGTAAACAGTCCAAAAATATTTTTAACTAGTAGAAAACAGTTGTGAAAATCTTCCGACACTTTAATGCATTTAGTTTTTAAGACAAAGGAACCATTATCAATCGTACGATACTTTTATCGATCGAAACTAATAAGTTTTTAAATCCAAAGAAATTAAAGTTTTCATCAATTCGAGTCTGACATATGTACATTTTAGTAATAACTATTATTGTAAAAATACATCCGTGTCTATATATTTTTTATTACGGAAAAAGCTTTGTAGCAAAATTATATAAAATGTATCAACAGGCCCTCAGTTTACTAGAAATCAATAATACACATTTTATAAAAATATTCTTATTGCAAAGGATGAGTAAATATCTTTCAAATGTAATAAATTATCAATCCAGAGTAAAAAAAATATTTTCTTATTGAGCTAATATTTTAACATATCTAAGAAAACATGTTAAAAGTGGTTCACTAAGCCAATATTAGGGGCAGAGAGACCTTTCAGGCATTATATTAAGAGTACGGAATGAAAATGTTGTTTTTTTGTCATAGTCTTTTCAGATCATCAGCTGTATTTTGGTTAGTGATCTGTTAACACTTTTTAAAGAATTTTCTTTGTATTTAAGAGTGATTCAAATGGAGGAATTTGTGCCAGATAAACAATTTTTGAAAAATTGTATATTATACATAAGATTAAAAAAACACTGCGATGACTGCAACAAAACATATTTGTGACGTTTACGTGAGTGTATTGAATGTTCGTCAGTGTCAGAGATGGTAAAAAAAATCAAAGTGAAAATTTTGTTAAAAAAATAACCTAGAAGTGAAAAGGTAGTGAAAGTAGATGATGACATTTAAGTATTGAGGTCGAGGCAAATCCGTCCAATTCTATTTAACTGATTGCAGATAAGCTTGAATACTCATGGTCAAATGTACATTTAAAAAAAAAAACATAAACAGAGCCTCACGATTTAAGTAATGAAAACAAACATATACCTCACGATTTAAGTAATGAAAACAAAACAGATTTCTTCGAATAAGAAGCGAATTCACCATTCTACAACACCTTTGTTACTGGGGTTGAAAAGTGGGTTACACAGGTTATAATTGAAATAAAAAAAATGTAGCTTTCAAAGACAGGCAGCAAAGGCAAGCCAAACGGTAAAAAAAAAAACAAAAATAGTTTATTTAGCACAAATTTCTTCATTTGAAACACAATGTCAAAAAGAAATTTTATTTTAAAAGGTGTTTTACAGATGTCCACTGATCAAATTGATAACCACAACATATCTAATGAGAAATAACGACAAAAAAATATTTTCACCCCGGTATCTCTAATATTCAAAAGAATTAAACACAAACTAAGTCTTCTTTGCATTTGATAGTGTTTGACCGAAATTAATCAGATGTTTTGTGGCACAGTATTACACAGGTTTTACGTCATCACAGTTTACGTCTCTAATACTTGGACATGATTAATTTTCAAACAAGTCAATTACATTATCAAATACAAAAAAGGTTAAAATTTCAACTACAATAAATTTAACTAAAAGCATCATTAAATAAAATTCTATCGAATTGATATTTAAAAATAAATATGTACATTTGATATATCTCAATTGAGTTGACAATTTCATTCAAAAAAGAAATACAATTTCAAAATAATATTCTTTTTATTCCCTTCAAATGAGATTACAATTCTGGCACTTGTATGTATACTATTAAAAACTATTATTAAGCGTCATAATATATTTTTTTACATTTTGTGCTAAAAACGGGCCCTTTTTACCGTTATACATTTTGTAACAAAAATTATTTAATTTCACCCGATAAATTGGTTTTGATAAAGACAACACATGTTAATTGCAACAAAACTTCAAAAAAATATACATGTATTCACAACAAATAAAACTGAGGTCGTATATAAAAAATGAGACCTTATTCAATTTTAAGTGACATGAAAAAAAACTAATGAAATAATTTTGAGTACCACCTTTATTTATTTTCCAATTCCACATATTTTTTTGTTATTCTGCCGGTTAATTTATGTTTATTTTCTACATTAACGAATTCAACGAATCACTTAGAAAGTGGAAACTTGTAAAATGAGAAATCATTTCTATAGAAATATTGTATTGTTTTGTATTACACTTTCGTTGTATACAGCGCAACCTGGCGGGCTTATTGCCATGTGGCAATCTCTTCCAACCAATTAAAAATATGTTAAAGTGGCCTTAAATTAAAACTAGATCGAAATCCTTTTAAAAAAAGCTGGGTGCCAGCGGGATTTGAACCCGCAAACTCCAGATTGGGAGACAGGTGTCTTAACAACTAGGCCATGAAAATTGTCGTAGTAAGCAGAACTTATGTCCCCAATAATGAGATTTTACATAGGGCAACTTTAAGAGAAAGTATGAATGTTTTTTTTTATGCTAAATTTCTTTTTGAAAATAAAATAAAGTTTATTTAAGACACCTGAGGGATTTATTGCTTTAAAGCAATTTCTTCCAATAAACCAGTTTTTGTTTCTCAGTTATTACTGGTGTGCATGACTGTGTCTGATACGGTGTATGAAAACTATGCTTTGGATAGGGATAAAAATGTGCAATCTGTCGAGAGAATAGAGACTTGTTAAGATTTTATGGCTTAACTTGGAGATTTGATTGCGCCAACTCAAAAATTAGTCGAGGATTCCCAGATCCTTAACATATTGGTAATACGGAATCCCACAGCCATCAATTTGATGAGACGGAAATTTGATTGATTAGACCTCGAAAGAAGATAAGTTGTAAATATAAAACTTAAAAAACTTATGTAAGTGTGTTGATTTGAAAAGTCTTCATGGGCTCACTAGATTTGTCAAATCAGGTGTTTTGTATTACACTTTCGTTGTATACAGTACAACCTGGCGGGCTTATTGCAGTGTGGCAATATCTTCCAACTAACCAGAAATATGTTAAAGAAGCCTCGAGTGGAAACCAGATAACCAGAGAAACCAGAGCAATCCTTGATAAAAAGAATCTGGTTTCTAACGGGAATCGAACCTGCAACCTCCAGGCCGGGAGACAAGCGTCTTATCAACTAGGCCACGGAGGTCATCTGTTTGTTGACAAAGACTACAAGAGAAAAAGTTATAATTTTGAATATGGTTACAAATACAAAAAGTTATAAGTATGGACATGTTCATTGAATGGATGAAAAATGAGTGACTAAACAAATTCATACTGCAAATTTAAGTGGCAGCTGTGGCGAAAAGCATGTTTGGACCAAATTAATGAAATTTTGAAAGAAGGGAAGATAAGGAGTAAAAGAAACAGAATGAGCTGTATAGATGTGGAGGTGGTGAAGGAAATATGTTGTGATAGGAAAATTTTATGCTCTGTCCTCCTTGCCTACCCCAACACAGTAATGGTGATATGTATGTATATTTTTGAATAAGGTTGCAATTCAAATATTTTGCCTTATAGATACATACCAAAATAGCAAGGGACATTTAAAAAAAAATCACACTTAATGAGCTTATGAAAATATACATATTTGAAAAACTAACAATTATATTAAATACATATTACATTTAAATTCCATTAAATCAATTTGCTAGCAGACTAACCTGATATTTCATCTATAGGCACTTAAATGGAAAGTACAGTTAGACCTCTCTGTTTGGGTCTCAGAAGATATTTACACTGTACTTTTTGTTGTGATCAACTGAAATTAATTAAAACTAACTTGTTTGACAAAAAGATGAAAAATTGATTGACTGAATTCAAGACTAACAACACAGACATGTTTTAGTGACATCAGGGCACGCGTACATTTATTTTGACATTGTGTCAAGACATTAAAATGTATGCATTTGACCATTCATCAAGATGAAATAGTTGCAAGCAAGCTCATTTCCAAGAATCCATTCTACTTTTCTGTACAAAATTTTAAAACACAAAGTTGTTTGTTGAATCCATTTTTTTCATAACCACTAAGAAACTAATTATATAACACAAATTTTGAATGAAATACACAAATACTTATCATCTTCGAGTTTTATTATTTCTCTTAACAGCAGACAATAAGTCTTGATTATGGAAATTTTACGTACACATTCATAAAATTTTACGACTATTTCAAAAAATTTATTTATCTATTGTGTTTTACTAGAGGTGTTCCTTATTTAGATTTTTTTTACGCTTTTATCAGAATACGCCTATAGGGTTGTATTGAATTTAACTACACGATACAACCTGGTAGGTTTATTGCCATGTGGTAATCTCTTCCAACCAATGAGATTTTTTTAGAGGCTCTACGTGAAACCAGATCGGAACCTTATTTTAAAAAAAACTGGATAACAAATCTCAGTGACGTTTTCAATAATTCTGGTCCGTGATGACGTGAATTGAATTGGAAAAAAAACTGGTCCATGATAACAGAAAGTTTAAGAATTATTACAATGCATCTTCTAGATAATTTGCTTTGGTTTAGACATTTTTTTTCAGTCAATCACTTTTTTCTTTAGTAATTACAATTGTGAAATTATTTTATAAGTCAATTTTATATTTGTTTTGGATGCCATTTCCATAATCAAGGTTCTTGTATATTTCAATATTGATATAAAATTAGAATAGAACATAATTAAATGAATATGAATTAAAAATAACTAAGCTCTGTTAGTTCAAAGCTGTGAGCAAAAACATTTAAATAAATAAGAAAATCAATAAATATTTTTTTTTCTGGTACTTTTTTGAAAATTGATTGAAGGGTACAGGGAAAAAACGCGAGTTATTTTCAAAATTCATGTCTCAACTTATTATTGCATACTCTGGATGAGACTTGATTGATGCGAATGCTAGGGCGTTAGAACTGGAAACACGTCGCATAATTAGCTATTAATGGTCTGGACACGGAAATGAATGAATGATTGCAATGATTCAAAGTTATTAGAACTTTGGAGAAAACATAACTTGCTTATTGTTTATTTGAATATCAAATAAGCTTAATTCATTCCTATGATTGCAAAAATGCATTAATTCATTAATTCCTACAATTGCAAAAATGGCAATCAAGTCAAAATGGATATTTCATGAATAAATTTTATCTTAAATAAAAAATATTTCATACAAGCCCATACAAAGTGATGTCTTAATCCCTCAAAATAGATAATAGGTAAACGTTGGACCCTTTTAGCAAACATACATCTATTTGATATACAGAAATAAAAGCTAGTTGATTGGAAGAAATTGCTTCGAAGCAATAGATTCAACAGATGTATTTGCATGAGTGTTAAAATAAACGAACCTGCTTAAGATTATTTTGTGACTAAGTTGTTTTTTTGCACCACCAAAATGAGGTGGGGCACAAGAGGTGAACATGTCGCGTATTGAGGAGTCGATACAAAGGTGTAAGAATACACTTAATTGATTTATATGTAAAAATTATATGTAAAAATGTCTTACCTGTACCCTTTTGAAAGTGAAATGATGTAAAACATACAAAATACAAATCCACCTTTTTAATGTAACAAAATCATATTCTTCATTGACTATTACTTTTAGTAACTATTTATAATGTTTTACTTTGCACTCTGATAACCCGTATTTCATAGAGAGGAAGCATAATCTTGTCGGGTTACTGCCAAAAGTAAGTAACTGTACATATCAAATATTTGGATTTACATTCCAGTTTCTATTACCCAGTTAATTATCTTTGATTTGAAATAGCTTGGAAGATCTCGGTAATGTTCCATTTTTTTTTACAGGAAAACACGCAGGACAAATCCATAAATTCCGGAAGAACTACAAATCAAACAGTGTTTGTACAACTGCGAATCCTTCGGTACTTCGATCATATTATTTGACAGAAAGCTACGATGGAGAAACTGGTGATTCAAAGGCATATCACCGATACGTTGCACAGACCTAGTCAAGAATACAACTCACATATCACTCCAATAGTGTAGTAGAGACGCTACTGATGAGAAATGGAAGTGTATCATTCTTTCTGCAGTGCAGAGAATTTGCTTGCAATATCAAGTCCAGTGATTACGACTGCTTTGTAAAGAGTAAAACGAATAAGAGGAAAAAATACAAGCAAATTCTCAAAGCGACATATGTCAAAAAATTTAGCAGCAGTCAGTGCCATGGTACAATCTTCAAGTTAATGCACACATGTATTCAGGGCCGCCACTAAGGGTAATGCAGCCTGCGTGCAAAATTCTGTACTGCATACATTACACATGTGAAAGTGGCAGTTTTCTTGTATTTTGTATTTCTTATAATAATTGTAAGAACTATAAGCCATTTGAACCCTTCGATAACGATATATCTGCATTATCTTTTGGCACTAACCCTACAGTATGTTATATTGGATAAGGGAAATACAAAATGTAGATTTTGGAAAACAAAATTTTGGAAGTTTTTTTTCACATGGACAATTGGTTGCCAACCACTGTCCTGAATCTAATTTAGTTTACTCATTGTCATGATTGTGTTTAAATATTATCATTGTGTTTAAATATTATGCTAATAAATAAAAACTTTTCAAAAGCAAAATCAAACATACTTAAAAAAAAATGGCAATGACAGATTATATTTAATCGAAAAAATAAATGTTCTGCACTGCTGAATATGATGATCATGATAGGCAGTCTCTCAAAGAAGACAGTCCGACCCGCATATCACACTTTTGTTGTACACAGTACAACATGGCAAACTTATTCGAACTATCTTCAGAATTGTATTAAAAAGCCTATATGTGAAATAACCAATGTGGGATCTTTTATAATTTTTTTTTGGTCACCATTGGGATTAGAACCTATAACCTCCAAGTGAAAGACAACCATATTAGTACTAGGACTCGGAGAGCATCATGTATTGATTTATTGAATGCATCTACACAAAGGCATAGTCTCGGCAAATCAAACCTGACATCTGATAACAAGGATCTGAACTCCAAGATGAAAATAGATTCAATTGGGCAATTATCACGTATAGATCTTTTCCTGATCATTGCGATCACCTCAAGAATCTTAATCCTCCTAATTAGCTCAACAGAAAATAAGGGAAGTTGAAGGACACGAATGTCGCTAATAAGATAAGCCATCTGGTTATCTAGCGTATCAGCAAAAGAAAAACATAAATTTAAATGTAAATGGCCTAAGAATAAAACCAGTACGGAAGTGAATCCGCCAGTAATCGAACCTGGGATGTCCATTTGATTAGCATAAATGCTAACCGTTCGACTTTGGCCACCAACATTAGTTATATTAAAAAATTAACTAGTTCAAGACATTTGATTTATTAATCATTTGACATAGTAAGATCTTAATAAAAACACCAGGCACAATAGAACAGTAAAATCTCAGTACGTAAATGGGATTGTTCAACATCCCCACCCCTTATATAAAAGAGAATTATCACCCGTTATATTAGGTCCTTACATATGAAATTGGCGTTTTGTTTGGGAGGAACATAAAGTTGATTTTTTTTTAATATAATATATTTATTTAATCAAAGTATGTACCATTGCTATCTATGCACTTTTGCCATCTCATAGGTAGTTCATCGATCCCTTTACTAAAAAAACCATTCGGACGGGAATCAATAAAATCTTTGAAGTCGGTTTGGACTGCCCCATCGGAGTTGAATTTTTTCCCTTGCAAGAAGTTATCCAAATTTCGAAAAAAATAGTAATCTGTTGGGGCAAGGTCCGGAGAGTACGGTGGATGTCTTAGACATTCCAATTGAAGCTCTTCTAATTTGGTAGCCGTCTGTTGTGCAGTGTGTGGTCTAGCGTTATCATGAAGCAGCAGTGGCCTAGAGCGATTAACCAGCCTCGGTTGTTTAGCAGCTAGCTTTTCCATCATGGTTTGCAGTTGCTGACAATAGACATCTGCCGTAATCGTCTGGCCAGATTTAAGAAAGCTGTAGTGAACGACACCAGCACTAGTCCACCAAACGCTCACAAGTAACTTTTTTGGAGTCAATTTTCGCTTGGGGCATGGTTTGGCTGGTTCGGCAGGGTTCAGCCATTGCGATGAGCGCTTCCGATTATCATACAGGATCCACTTTTCATCACAGGTAATGATTCGATTCAAAATCCCTTCATTATTGTGCCGGTTGAGTAATGCAACGCAGCAGTCAACGCGCGTTTGTTGATTTGCTTCACTCAATTCGTGAGGTACCCACCTTTCAAGCTTTTTCACCTTCCCAATTTGCTTCAAGTGGATTAAAACAGTTTTATCACTAACACCGCAGCCTGTAGCTAACTCGGACGTGGTTTGCGATGGATCCGCTTCCACAATAGCCTTCAATTCTTCATTATCAACTTTGGTCTCCGGCCGTCCACGGGGCTTTTTCTGCAGGTCGAAATTTCCAGAACGAAAACGTTGGAACCAAAAACGCACTGTGTTTTCTTTTGCGGCACCGTCGCCATACACATCATTAATCCTTCGAGCCGTTTCTGCAGCACTGGTGCCACGGTGGAACTCGTACTCGTAAATAACGCGATATTTCAAGTTTTCCATTTTGTAAACTGAGTGACGCAAAGAAAAAAAACAATTGAGGAAAAAACAAATGAATTATAATTTTCGAAACACAAATACTTGAGTAAATAGCTGTATAAATTTTAATTTGGAATTCCTAACCAAAGAGAAGATATTTGAGATCAAAGTTGCCAGTACGGCAAAATGCCAATTTCATATGTAAGGACCTAATATTCAAACCATCGTCAGATAAAATGTGTCATGTTGATGTAGTCTCAGGTGCACGTTTCACATAACTTGATTAGCGATTCGATACTAAATCAACTTAAGACTCCCTTTCACTACTGATTTTTATTCTTATGGTTTATTTCCATTGATGTTATTTTTGAAAATCAAGATACCTTATTTTGTTAACTGCAGACAGCTAAATATAATGCAACACAATCGGATAAATCTTCTGAAGCACAAAAAAAAGAAGGCTATAAATTTACAAAGTGATCAGAATCGGGAACCGCAATGACGGCATAGCCGCACATCCTGGCTATAGCCGGGATCTGTATCAAATCAGTTATGTGGTCTAAGAGTTCAGTCAAATGACTAATTCAGCAGTATTCAAAACATGTACCATTTCAACCGTGTCATATTCAGCAGTTTTTGCTCTATAATCCTTTAAATTGTATATAGCATGTGTTATTCATCTGTACGTAGAACTAATTCAAACCAATTTTGGATGCGTATAATCTCATTCATTTCCGTGAACGATTATCAACTTGGAGGCGGTAAACTACAAGGATAAGTTTCACTCACGGTGGCACTCGCGTCGAGTTCCCAAAAAGGTTCGCCCTACATGGCTTGCTGTATCCCTTGATCTTGCTGCTGTTCTGACTGTTGTGGAGTGTTTTGCGTGGAAGACCCTGATTCTGATGTGGAATTTTGTTGTTGCCTTGATTGTAAAGGTGTTGTTTGGCCTAAAAAGAATAAAAATAAAATTTAAGTTTTTCACAAGAAACAATTACAGCTAGAAGGGTAACACATAAGATATTTGGCTGGGATAGGATGACAACTTGTAGCCCAGGGACCTATTGGGTTGATGCAAAAGTTATGACCGTTTTTTACATATACAATTAAACATTTTTTTTTTAGGTTTGTATTATTTATTTAATCAATTATATAATTTCCATCAGTTCTTATAACCTTCTCCCATCTTTCTATCAACTTATTAATACCATTAGTGTAAAATTCCGTGGATTTTGATGCGAAAAATGTAATAAGGGATGTTTTTACCTGCTCTATTGTGTCAAATTTTTTATCATTTAAAATTTTTTGCAGTGATCGGAATAAATGAAAATCGGAAGGAGCAAGATCTGGAGAATACGGTGGATGCAAAAAAGGTTCATGTTTTTGTCTCGCACTCAAAGCAACACACGTTGAAACACGATCCAATAAATTGACAGCCGACAATTGATTAGGTATCCAAACGTCGTACCGCAAAACCATCCACACACGCTTCAAATGTCTTAATACGGTTGTTTGGTTGACTCCCATTGTCGACGCGATCTCCCTGGTGGTTAGACGTGGATTGGTGTCAATTATGACTTTTAACTTGTCGTCATCAGACTTCAATGGCCGCCCGGTACGTGGTTTATCAATTAGTGAAAAATCCCCAGATCGGAATTTTGTAAACCATCTTCGTACCTGTCGAACTTTGATGACATCTGCTCCATACACTACGCAAATGTTTTTGGTTGTCACACTCGCGGTATTGTCTTTACGGAATTCATAAAGTAAACAATGATGTAAATGCACTTTATCGACCGACATTTTGAAAAAATACAAGGGCTCTTCACTGTACTCTGGCCAGGCCAAAACTGAATAGAAAGTAGAGGGAAAGCATCCTTTATACAATGGAATCATTTAAAAGAAGATACTATTCATCATTTCTTACCTGGAAATTTTTTTACCTGGGATCATAAAAAACGGTCATAACTTTTGCATCAACCCTATATATACTAAAGTGGATGAACACAAATGAACAAGGCAAAAAAATATCTTGTATAACTAATACAAGATAAAATGTACTTATTGTATGGGTGTACTCAAGTTATTTGACTACCTAATTTCTCTCTGGCCATGGGAGTTTTAATGACAAAATTATTAGCTTCAATTTTGACCGTTCACCCACTTGTAATTTTTGCGGTAATTTAGATCCATCTACACATGTTGAGGTACCACGATGATAATCGAGTCAATAATTTCCGAAGGGATCTCCATTCAGCCTTGCATCACTTCGGACCGATAAACTACTCTGATCTAGTTGTCAAAGGATAGTTTTACTGCATTCGAAGATTTTTGCGAAAGTACTGGCAGCTTGCCGGGCTGTTTGAACTCTAGGCTTGCTATACTGTGCTATAAGTCATTTTATAAGTATATTTACTGCACTATAAGTCATATTCCTTCTCCAGTGACTTTAAGTCTATCGTCGCTACTATTTTTTCACAGTGAGGTGTGCCACCGTAAAAGGAGTCTTTTTGGGCAGTTCCTTTTTCGTAACTAAGTGATGTCACGCTCATAATAAATAAAGAAGAAGAAGTCTTCTAACGTTGATTACATCAAAAAGGGATTTATTTTAAACTCCACAACAGAATGAGAGTTGGTGGGATCAAAGGCAGCCGTGCAATTAATTATAACATGAAGCGACGAGATGTTGACTGACCGTATTTGTCGTGTATCCCCCGATGGCGCTTGAGTGCAAATCTGTCTGCGAAAGCAGCTGTACATATGTCACATTTGAAGGGCTTCTCTCCAGAATGCACCTTGGCATGATTTTTCAAGTGGGCAGCTTGACTGAAGGCCGAAGAACAGATCTCACATCTGGAATAGTTAAAAAAGACAATATTATTACTATACATTTAAAGTTGATGTCACTCATAATAATTCATGGAGCTGTTCCGGCATGCATTTCTGAACTCTGTGGGAACTGAGTGCTTAAAGAAGACTCCCATTGAAATCTTCTCACATAACTAGAAATTATCTTGTTGAGCCGATTTTTGGTAAGCTTGATATGTTGAGAGCTTTAAGCACTGCTGGTCCGCTAACATGGAGTAGACTTTCTCCTATACTGAGGAGTGTTGAAAATCTGAGTATCTTTAAGGATAGTTATTGAATAAGGTATTTTGCATTGCGCTAAGGTCACATGTTTTCAATATATCGGATATCTTATAGTTTCTTCAAACAATAAAATTTTCTAGCAAGCTGCAGAATTAACGTAGGTAGGTCGAATACAGCCTGCGTATCGACATGTCTACTTTTAACCTACATGACCTATAGTGCCACAGAATTGTAGTAACAAAATAAATACTAACTTGTAAGGTTTCTCTCCAGTGTGAATTCTTCTATGGTTCCATAATGTGGCATGCCGCGCAAAACCTTTGTCACACACCTACAACAGTGCATGTACATAAGCCATCATATAAATTTATATTAAAACGTGATAGTTAAGAGTTATATTTAAAAAAAGACATCATATACATAAACACCTAGAATAAAATGCTAAACCCCTTAATTTATGGGTTGTCCAAATGACCGTAAACCCAAAAAGAGTTAAGGGGAAGGTGTATAGTGGGAAGAGCAAGAAAAATGTGGATTTAACAGGTAAAAAGACTATGCAAAAATAGTCTTCAGGAATAAAATATCATTCGCAATTTAAAAAAGCTAAAAAACTATTACTGATAAGAGCTTTGCACAATATTATATGTGGTTGTATAAATAAATAGGGCTGTCAAATAATATCATCGTGAATTATCAGATAATTTAAAGCGCATGCTAATTAGTATTTTAATTGGTATTCAAAATTCGATTAATCATATTGATTTTGTAAACTAATAGAAAACTAGACAACATCCAGAAAAGTTCTAGAAAGCTGCGAGTAGATAGAATATTGATTGCCTTGTTTATGAGATAGAATTTGAATTCATAGTCCGAACTTAACACTAAATACTAAATTATAACAATTTTTTACTGAAGAAATTAGTATTTAAAGTTGAATTTTATACAATTTTGTTGTAGCTTCCTTAAATAAGGGAGTCACGTAGTACCATTACATCGCTTTAAAGTTTCAAGCGTATGAAGTTTGACTCAATACAAATCACGAAATTTGAAGATTCGAAAATAGTATTCAGGCCATACTATGAATTTAAGCCTTAAACTCTACAAAAGTATATGGCACATGAAAGAAATAGAATATACAGTGTAATAAAAAAAATCATAAATTCTGGAAAGTTTACATTTGTATGTATTAAAGTGAAGACTGACCTCACAAACATAGGGTTTCTCCCCACTGTGTGTCCTTTCATGGTTCTTGAGATGTGGTGACTGGGAGAACTGCATCCCGCATGTGTTACATCTGGAAAAAAGACATTATATTAATATATAAAAAATAAATGAATTATTTCTTTTAGATAAATATCTTGGATAATTAGGTGTATTGAAGGTTGAAAATCTATATGCTGCTGGAGAGGTTAGAGTACTATATTTTGTTAAATATATAAAGGTCGTGGAACAGTTAATTTAATTTTCTTTCAGAGAAATAGAAACAAACATAAAACTTGTTTGCTAACAAAATATCTCGATAAAGTATTGGGTGTTAACATAAGTTGTGTCCATTTTTTTTTTTCAATTAAAAAATGAGCACCAAAAGTAAAACTAAATGGTAAAGATACGTCATTCGAAAGAAAATTTTCTGCTCTACAAGATATTGTGTTTGCTTTTACGTTATATACATTATTTTATTTGATTACAAGCCTTCAAAATGGAATGTCAAGTAGACGAAAGTGAGCATTTTCGACACCTCCTTCTGTTCGCGTTCAATCGAGGGAATAAAGCTGCCAAAGCTGCTCGCGATATTTGCGAAGTGTACAGCTCGTCGATGAATGAAAGGACAGTTCGTCGATGGTTTTTGCGTTTCAAAGACGGTAATTTCGATCCGAAAGACATGGAGCATACCGGACGACCAGTGGACTTCGATGAGGACCGCTTAAACCATATTATTCATGAAGATCCCCTTCAAACCACCGTAGAATTGGCCGAGCAGATGAATTGTAGTCACATGACTGAATATCGCCATCTTAAATCAATGGGAAAAGTCCAGAAGCGCTTACACATGTTTTGAATGAAAACAACAAAAATCAACGTTCGACAATTTCTGCTGGTTTGCTCGCGCGTCATCGAGCTACGCATGGCCACAAGCAAAGGTTCCTTTACCGCATCATTACTGGTGATGAAAAATGGTGATGAAAAAAAAATAGTGATGAAAAATGTTTGATGCGGATCTTCATGAATAATATGGTTTAAGCGGTCTTCATCAAAGTCAACTGGACGTCCGGAACGCTCCATGTCTTTCGGGTCGAAATTACCGTATTAGAAACGCAAAAACCATCGACAAGCTGTCCTTTCATTCATAGCATCTTCACCGTACACTTCGCAAATATCGTGAGCAGCTTTGGCAGCTTTATTCTCTCGATTGAGCGCGAACAGAAGGAGGTGTCGAAAATGCTCACTTCCGTCTACTTGACATTCCATTTTGAAGGCTTGTAATCAAATAAAATAATATATGTAACGTAAAAGCAAACACAATATCTTATAGAGCATAAAATTTTCTTTCGAATGACGTATAACCTTTACCATTTTGTTTTACTTTTGGTGCTCATTTTTAAATTAGAAAAAAAACGGACACAACTTATGTTAACATCTAATACATTGCTTTTTGTCTAACTGTTTTAAGTTCCATTAATTTTATTCCCTTATTCTATTTAAAAGTGAATTAATAAGAAACACCAATATTTTCTTCACCACTGTATCGGATGTATGCGTCACCCTAAAATATGATGGATATATTTTCTTGTTGTTTGATATGTAATATATGTTTGATATTTAGTTATTTTTTATGTTATTTGGTATTTTTGTATGAAATATTTATGTTTGTTGAGGTCCGCGCTGCGTCGCGACCACAACGGAAATGTAGACTTATGAGCGGTCGTCGCGAGACTAAATCGCTGGCCGGCCGGCCTCTGCTTGCGCAAAACTCCTGAAAATTGTGGTATTTTGCGAGTTATGAGCGCATGCAGTGGCGGAAAATGTCGCTTGCGATGAGCCGCACATAAGAAGCGCCAAACACCGAATAAACCATTCTCAGTTCACTCTACCTACCATGTTTTACTTGCGATCATATAGTACCTGCCTAAGAGGAATCTCTTCACCCTGCTACCCTTTCACCGATCTACGCCTCTGAACGTAAGCCGAATTCTCCGAGCATTGCGCAACAGCCATCCACCTATGTTACAGTTCTTTGTGCCAGTGCCGTACAAACACTACGGGTGATCGTCAAGATATCGACTTGCGAAAGTCATTCTAAAGATACACATTTACTACAGTCCCAGCACTTGAGAATGGCTTAAGACTTAGTTGATGTGCAATGATGTTGACACCACGATCACCTAAAACTACATTTATGATAAAGAAAAATAACTTATGATTGAGTCTGCAATGCATGTCAAAGCAATTCCATACGTTTCTTTGAAAAAGGTCACGTGAATATTAAACTTACTTATAAGGCTTTTCCCCGGTGTGGATACGTGAATGATTTTTCAGATAGACAGCCTTGGCAAAGGCCAGTCCGCAGATAGTACACTTGAAGTTCTTCTCTCCGGAATGCAGCTTCTTGTGGGACCAGAGTGATGAGTAGCGGGAAAAGGAGCCGCCACAGATGTTGCAGTGGAAAGGCTTCTCTGCACTAAAAGCATACAAAAAAATTAAGGACATGGCTGGAGGATTAAGGAGGACTTACTTTTTCTATTACCAAGAACATTCCGGTAACTCATTTCAGAAATTTGCTGTTGAATTTATCTCTTCATGAAAATCACTCAATTATTTATTGGCATTACTACTCACACCTTGCAAATATGAAGTGTGACGTATTCCTCTTTGTGCTAATGTGAATTTCAAACTGCTGCATACTTTGTGATGGCGTGTCCAATTTCTTTGTTCCTAGGACTGGAGGAGACTATGGTATATATGAGAAACCCCTCGCATGAGTTGTATGGCCATCTTCATAAGTAGCTATAATGTTCATTCAATTTGAAATTTTATTTTGTATTATTTAAATTTTGCATGAATAATCATTACTTTTACCTTGGTTGTCAAGTTAAATTAACATTCAATAAAAAATGTCCCAGAATCTGTTATATTTTCAATCCGCAGCCACTCAAGTGAGCTAACAATTCAGTCCGCAGTCACCCAAGTGAGATAAAAATTCACAATATATTGAAGAAATTTGAGGAAACTGAATCTATACAAAACAAAAGAAACCTGTGCATCTTAATACAGGCCGTTCGGCTAAAATATTTCCGTGGTTCTAAAGCCCCTATTGGAAAACCTGTTATGTATTTCCATCTGATACTCCATGACTTTCTTGAGACTGCAAATTCCCTATAGTAATAGTAGCATTTGATGTAGGGTGGGTGTCTGATTCCTCGATCCCCTTGTGGGCGATAAAACAGTGCAGTTCTTAACTATCACATCAAATAGCATCTTCAATCCCAACCATCAGGGCCTCACTCTTATTGTGGTCAATATATATCTGTACCCTAGAAGATAAACCACGGAAGTCACTGTACCCTAGAGCATAAACGTCATACATTAATTGTATGATGCAACGTCGTTTATCCTCTAGGGTACAGATATAAGCTTAAATATACAATAAAAACTTAACAAAATCCTTAGTCAAAAGTAGGAATTAAACATAGAGAGGTACTTACTTAGCATTGTGCATTTTGTTTTTGTTCCCCCCTATGAAGATGATTCCCGATCCATTACACTTGTGACATTTGGTTACAGATGCCAGATTTCTCTTTTTCACAGGATGATGACCAGGTACTGGGGAAAATGTGTATCAAATTAAAAAAGTATTCTTCAATATATTTCTTATTGAAAGTTGATCTGAATGTTTACTGGAAGTAAATCATTATGAGTAAACAGGTTCACTTTTTTTTTACACTAAGATTTTCTCTGAGGAAGCATAGTAAACCTCATAACCCATTGGTGCGACGTGATGAACTTCAGTTCATCTTCAGTCTTTGAAACCCGTAGTGAACTCAAAAAAAAAACAGTGGTGAAAACAAAAATCTGTGATAATTTCTATATAGGAAAGACAGGAAAATCTTTTGAAAAGAGATTTCGTGAACACAAATCCGCCTTAACAAATCCTCTAATTTATTCTGAAATGGCTAATCATTGTCATCGTGAAAACCATACTTTTTCTATCGATGATGCCAAATTCTTACATATCAGTAGTAACGGAAATAAATTGGACAGATTAGAGGCCCTAGAAATTTATAAGTCAGTACATCGATCCGAACATCTGGTAAACAGTTATATCCCAAAAATCTCTCCGGTCTTGGCCGAAATCGTCCCATGCCTCCCTTACACCTCAGTCCCCAACCGTTGAAGCGTGTATATCGGTACCAGTTCGAACAGAATTTAGTCTTGTTTGTGCTCCCCTGAAGATGAGGTGAAAGCCTTGAAACCGGCAGGGTTATACCGTTACAAAAAAGTGGAATAAAGTGTTTGATAAAAATAAATTACAAAAATCTTTTTGCATATATGCAATTTACATACCTTACGAGTCATTATATTAAGAGCACGTCTCGCTCTATTATTATAAATAATAGTGGTGTAAGCAGTTTTGACTGTAGATATTGTGTATGTGGGATGCTTTGTCTTGGGCTATTTGATGGGTCGCGATCATCAATATATGCCACCTTTAAATATACATATAGACCATCATGCTATTTCTTCAGAAATAAAATAGTGTGATACAAAGAACAATTACTTATCAACATCATGACATTTGATTAATAATCGTGTCCATCTACACAAAATAAAATCATTTGAAAATAAATGGTAAGTACTTACATATTTTCTGTCCAATAGGAATGACATTTTGAGACCCTATTGAATTGACATTGTTAGATTCCACCTGATGCTGCTGTATCTGCTGGTTAGAGGGGATCTCACCCATCTCAAACTTCACATTACCATCGGCCGCCACAAATATTTGTGTCGCTTGGGTTACTGCAATGCAAATTGAAATATGTTAATGTCAAACAGTTATACTAAAAAGAGTCAAACAAATGCTGTAGAAATGTGTGCACTGAGAAGAATACATGGAGTCACAATGTATGACAGAATTAAGAAAGAAGTGATTAGCGATGAATGTGAACTTAAGGCTGATGTGTTGAGTAAGATGAAGAGCACTTTGGGATTATTTGGGCAAGTAGAACAAATGAATAAAGAAAGCATAACAAAACAAATATAAAGTGCAAATGTGAGTGAATGGCATGATAGAGGAAGAGCAAGGAAAGTATAGTTGAATTAAATGAATATTTTGAACGAAGTAAAAGTATGAGAAATCGTAGAAGCTGTATGATAAGGTGTATGGGTGTGGAAGAAGTGAAACAAATGTGTTGAGATAAGAAAATCTGGTAATCTGTCCTCTCTGCCTACCCTGTTAAATACAGTGTAATATACAACCATTATACTACGGTTTTTTTTATTACGCATGTGGCAAACTCTTTCAACCAACCAGAAAGATGGTGAAGAGGAAGTGACTGACTGGAGCCTTTTTAAATATAATTGGGTACCCATAGGAATTGAACCCATAACCCCTAAGTCGGAAAACAGTCATCTTACCAGCTAAGCCATGGAGGAGAAATTTTTCAAGTAATAAATTCTAAACTTTCATATAGTCAAGTATGTTCCAAGATATACATGGTTCTTGTCAATCAGTCCAGAAAATCTTTTGAAAAGGCTGCTCTTCTGATTTGGATCTACATGGGTAATTTCAGTAATTTTTATGTACAAAGATGTAGGAATCTTCAAAATGTCTGCCATCTTTCAAACCACACTCTGAAGAATCTGTTTTATAACTTTTATTTTTTTAACCTGGCGAGTTTATTGCCATGTGGCAATCTCTTCCAACCAACCAGAAATATGTTTTTATAGGCCCTAAGTGTTAACCAGACTGGAATCCTATTTAAAAAAATCTGGGTTCCAGCGGGGATCGAACCCGCAACCTCCGGATCGGCAGACAAGTATCTTACCACCAGGCCACGGAGGTCGTCTGTAATAAATTTTTTTAATACAGTTATTAAAAAAAATAGCAATCTAATAAATTGATTCCAGATCAATTATAGTTACCATAAGAATTTCGTTTCGAGTTTTCTGCACAAGCCTCATCGGACTCATCTGTATTATTTATGATACAGTTGATATTGTCTAAACATGCATGTTTGCCTTTTTTAATCCATCTAAAGAAATTCAGAACAGAATTGAGATAATGTTTTGAACACTTAACCCTTATCATGGCATTGTAACACAGGTGTTACACTAATTAAGGATTTAAAAAAAAAATCCAGAAACTCTAACGTAATTTCAAATATGGCAACACATTTAAATACTATACATGCACTATTGTGTGCAGTGGTATCATCTGGTGATAAATATTGACAACACTACAAGCTTTCAAACGACATCGGGTCAACATGTCTGGACAGCATGGGCACGTTTTGAAAATTGGGGTAAATAATCTTTAAACATCTTGTTAATCACTACATGTAGAGAAAAAATATTCAAACCGTTTTAGTTGTTGGTAAATCAGCTATGTAAATATTGTTCTTGTTTTAGATTATAGAATCATTTTATAGCGCTTTTTGTGTTTTATAAAAATTGATATTTTGGCAATGTAACGTATGTGTTACATATAAAAAAAAACTATTAGGAAAAGTTGTGATTTTTTTTCCTCAATTTTCCTTCATAACTTACCATATAACAAGGAATCACCTAAGAAAAACATTCATATTTGGATAAATTGAACTTTGCCAAGATATATGTTTATATGAACACACACACCTACATAACACATCTATCAATAAGCCCCGGGACTAACTACTAAAACAACATTTGTTTGCCAAAATTCTTCTTTATTCATCAACATAGTCTCCTTCAAGAGTGATACATTCATTCCAACGCTTTCCTAACTTTTCTATGCCAGCCGTGTAGAACGATTTATCTTTGGTTTCAAAATAGGCGTTAGTTTCGGCAATCACTTCGTCATTGGAGCCAAATCTCTTTCCCTGGAGCATCTTTTTGAGGTCTGCGAACAGCCAATAGTCGCTGGAGGCCAAATCTGGAGAATACTGTGGGTGCGGACGCAGTTCGAAGTTCAACTCATGCAATTTGGCCATCGTTAACCATTGACTTGTGACACGGTGCATTGTCCTGATGAAAGAGAACTTTTTTCTTCTTCATATGGGGCTGTTTTTTTTGCAATTTCTGTCTTCAAACGCTCCAATAACGCTATGTAATATTCGCTATTGATGTAACTTCTAAAGGTTGGTACTAACTGAGAATGGTATGGATTTATTAGAGGCGCCATCTGTTGGTTAGTCCCGGGACTTATTGATCGATGTGTTATAGATGTTTTCAGCACTGAATGTATTGAGCTATAAAATAACAAAAAAAGAATTATTGAAAATTTTCATTTTCGAGAAATTATTCCACTAAAATATTCTCTAGTCTGCTAGCACAGACTTGCTGAGAACATCGAATTCAAAATCATACACCACAATATATGATAAGTCAAAATTTAATAAAATGACGACTGATTTAATATTACAAGACAATAATAGCAGGTCTACCCTGCAATGATCTGCAATATTTGAATTAAAATTGGTGTAAAACTGATTCCTCCAAAAGACTAATCATAGTTTGTGAATCAGTCTCTTTCACCCAGACTGGCTCAGAATAAGATTTAGTAAAATCTATCTTTGTGACTTTGTGTCCTGGATTTATGGGAAATTTTGTTTCAGATATAGATTTAGAAATATACATACGAGTAGATAGTGACTCACTTCTCTGCTGATGATTGAGGTTGTCCTGGTTGATGCAGCTCTCGCAGCGGATCAGCTTTGGCCCCTTTCGTTTGGGGTTGATGGAGATGGGCCCATTGCATGTAATACATTTTTGTGTCTTGTCTATGATCATCCCTTTAATGGGCACTGTAATATCAAAACAAATATATATCAGAGGTTGTCCAGTCAATACACTAGCATTGCGCTATTTTTTTTTAACATGGACAGTTGTTTCTCTCTCTTTCTTTCTTGTATTTTAACTAATTGGGTTCTCTATAGATTTCAGTCCAGGAAAGCAGTCATATAACAGTGTTTCCCAATGGGATTCTGTTTGGTTAAATTAAGGGTTCTGTGATAAAAATCTTACACATTAAAAGACAAAAAAAAAACATCAAAAATTCTATTTTAAAATATTTACTTATCAATAATAATATTTAAAATTTTCATTTATCAATTTCCATAATTAAGTTAACGAGGCGTGTTTAAGTGCTTTCAGGTGTTTTCTTTATAAACTTGTCAAGAGTTATACACCACAATATATGATAAGTCAATACCACTCTTTATTTTCTTTTCTTGATAAAGAGTTCTATAACATACTGTCTTTCTCAATCGCCCTACGTACTTGAGATATACGTTCTCCATTGGGATCACATTTTTCCATGATAGTCACAAATTTGTCAAGATGCATGAAATGAAGGCTTCATTCATATTTTTGATTGTCAAAGTCTCGACGATTTTATCAGCTTCTTCTTCCTCACTTTCATTGTGTATTTCATTTAACTCTTGTTGCTCAATTAAGTATTCATTTGACAGTGGTACTGAGTGAGATTCAATCAACTCATTGACATCTTCGTTGTTGACAGCCAAGTTTAGTTTTCATTAATTAGCTAACTATTTCATCTGTTTCTTCAGAATTTATAAAATCACTCATCATTTGTGGGCATAATTGTTTCCAGGAACCTTTTATTGTTGACTCTTTTATTTCAGCCCACAAGTCTCCAATATTGTTTATTGCGTTCCATATATTATAGTCATTGCAAAAAAGTTTGAGTGATTGCATGGAAGTGAATAATTTTTGCATTATAGACAAACATCTTTAAAAAATAGAATTTTTAACAATGTACGAAATAGCGAATTATGCGAAAGTAGAATGTGCCGCCTGTACATCGACTGTAAACTACTACAAATGGCTGCAATTTGTTACGTCTATGTTTGGATCCATATTTCGCATAGTGGAAAATCATTCTTAATATTATTATTATTTAATTAAGATTAAAAACCCCCGACAGGCACATATGGTGGCTGCATTTATTTATGGGACTGGAGGGTAAAATGTCACTTTCAATTTAAAAGTATTGGACATTGAAGAAGCAAGATTTTTTTTCTCATGTGATACATTTCTTTTTTTTGTGCTTCTGTATCTGATCTGGATCTGTATCTGTGGTTGACCACACGCAATATATTTTTTAAATGTTGACACAAATTAATATCACCAACGATAAAGGCAGGCCTACCAATACCTAGGGATTCATCTCAAGTCATCTACATGATCAGTCATGTTCCATCTCTCGCAGTGATTGCATCGTTCCCATAATAATGCCTCCGAAACGCAAGACTAGTGATACTGATGACTCAGTGACTGCAGAGTCTTTGTAACTAAAAAGATAAAAACTTTTGACTTAGTACGAAAAGAAAATATTCGCTGCCATTGCTACATTGCTAGAATGTATGATAAAAATAGATTGAATCTTTTATTTATGAAGAGTTCAAAAAACAGAAAAAAAAATTGTGATAGTATTGCTGTTCAATATAAGCACCTCAAACTGCAAAAGTTACACAAATGTTGCGTGTATAAATTATAGTAATTTAAGTGTTTGCTATTATTCATGGATTTTGTCAACCGCAGTGGGCCTTACATCCTATTCCCAATGGATAATGGGGGGAATACTGTATCTGAAAATATGTACAAGGTCAACCATTTTACATTCGATACTCTATTTGTGCGGTTTTTGTGGAACCAATTACCTGAGTAAATGGAGGGATTACTGTATCTGTATTATCACGATATGTCTTTATTATTAATAATTTTGTTTCATCCCACGACTTCTTACTGCCACTTATAATTGGTACAAATAATGTAATGATGAAAGAACTGCCCTCAAGGGAAGCTGGAGGGTGCACCTACCTTCAGTGATCTGCACAGTGGAGGTTTGATGGTGCTGCTGCTCAGGTTCTGTAGCTACAATCTGGATCTGCCCCTGCACTATGCTGGCTGAAGCCTCGCTCTGCACTAGCCCCGCACCACTGCTCTGCACCAGTGTTTGTCCACCCATGCTCCCTTGCGTCACCACAGTTATGTTTCCATCTGAAATTTTAAGGAATGTTATCATTTCTCTTTCATCTTATCAATGGTGTCCCATATTTATGTGGCAAGACTCATAAACAAGAACTGCAACATCAAAGAGTCGGAATTGCCTTTCACTATTTAAAAAGTCCATGTCTATACATTAGATGTGCACAGCAGCCCAGGACTAACCTGAATCTGTTTAACCAATTTGCTGCAGGTCTCGGCTATACTTAGGCTATATGACTATGCCGTCACTACTGGATCTGATTATGACCATTATGAAAATAGCCTTCAGTTTTTTGTGCCACAAAACATTATGTTGCATCATATTCAAGTCTACAGACAAAAACATAAGATAGTTTAGATTTTCAAAAATATAGATTCATCAGAGAATTCTCAGAATTTCTGGTTTTATTATACCTAAAACACCGAGGTGCAACATTGAGTGGGTGTATAGCGCGAGCTCTTCAATATTATAAAATTCCGAAACATTGCCTATCTGCTGAGTTGTTCGGTGCCACCAGACACGTTTTTTCTCAGAATGATCCCCAACGTTAGGGGGAGCAGATACAGCACATGAAGAAGTGAGAATAGTCTAGGATTAGACTCCACAATCAGACGTATCGGAGTTGCTGTATCAGCTATTCATCTCTCGTAGACAGAAGGAGGCCATCAAGTCACATTGTTATCGATAAACTTATGAAATGAAGTCAACTCACCATTCTCCTGACTGTGTATCCTCTTGTGAGTATTCAGCAATGTAAGATGAGCAAACATAAGCCCACACACGTCGCACTTGAAGCTGATATTAGATATTGTGTTCTGCACACTTCTTCCGTCAATGGTGACACCATTCCCCGAGAGCTGCATCTGGTTTACGAGTGCATAGTTGTATCCGAATGGCTGCGCAATGTAACAGGTCTTGGTATCTTCCGTGCCAGTCAACTGGGCGAGGTTTACCGTGCTGGTGTGTGCCTGCGTGCCCGGTGTTAATTTTTGTATCATGTTCACGTTCGCAGCGTAGCAGAACTGGAATTCCTAGAAATTAAGTAGTAATTATAACAAACGTATTATTTTTCTTGCATGGCATACGACTGGGTCTTATGTGCAGTAGTATGTTCTTTTTGATAGCAGATTGTATCAATTATGTTTGTGTTGATATTGCTGAATTTTGAGTGTACTTTGTAAAAATTGTTAATAGTCGAAATCAATAGTAAATGAATTGATAAATGAATACCAAGGATATGAGTTGTATCCAGATCACATTCCAAAATATTGTATTGTATTACACAGTACAGGCTTATTGCCATGTGCAATCTCTTAAACGTCCAGAAAGAAGTTAAAAAAGCCTCAAGTGAAAACCTTTTTATTTTTAATTTTTAAATAGGGTATAAACAGGAATCAAACCCACAACCTCCAAGTCGGAAGATAGACATTTTATCAACTAACCCATGAATGTCAACATTGTAAAGATATTTTTTGAACTTTTATGTGAATACTATCCTGGCTACAGTATACACCCATACTTGAATATGCCACCACATTTTGTACATATTACATAGCATTCAAAATTGATATTTCAAGTTTTTAGTATGCCACATCTTTGGAGACTTGTTCTATATCTTGGTACTTCAACCAAATAGTCTAATCTAGAATATAAACTTTACAAGGACCGGCAAAATGTATAGCCATATATGTTAAGCCACAGATTATTTACAACTTCGTACGTTAATTGAAGATTCAACTTCCACTTTTTACTGTCCCACATTCACATATGGTCATCAAATATGGATGCTCACCAAAAGAGTTTTAAGTTAAGAGTCCAAGCAGCTGAAATAAGATACCTTAGCGGAGGAAATGTTTTTATTCTTCTTCACGAATAATGACCGTAAACTCCAATATGAAGAAGTATACACCAGTGCCAAGTGACGCGGAGAAAATGTTTGTATACGAGTATACACAAATTACTAACAGGAAAAATAATGTACTTCTGTTAACCTCTCGAGTAGTAAGATATTTTTAAAATTATAAAACATTGTTTGTTCAGTTGGTAAAACATGTAACTAGCCGATAAATGATTTGTGTGGTATCATAAATAGATGTCATTGGTAGTCCAAATCTTGACATAATCTGGGAATATTCGAGAAATAATCACTGCGCCCCAACCGCGGGGCCATACGCTATATGACTCAGTATTTTATGGCCCCGCGGTTGGGGCGGTACGCACGGAGAGGTTAATTGAAAAGCTTTTGTTTAATGTACCTGACAATTATTGGCCCCACCGTGAACAAAGATTGTTTTGGTTGCTGAGCTGAGCTGTTAAGAACATCATCACTCGCACACGGTACAAACTTATTGAATGAATTTTCCAGTATCGATATCTTCAACATCGAGCGAGTCTAAAGAAATTTTTGAGACACCTTTATTACAAAGAGTATAAATTTTACTCATGATTCCATGCCCTATTACTTTTTAATGGGTATGTTTGGATATTACTCCTTAACCTGTACACCGTGTCAAAAATCAAATTCCACGAATCCTGTGCGCGGCACAATTTCAGCGTTTTTTAATTTCTAAGTTTAAACGTGTATTTTGTTTAGAACCACTGATATTTGATTACACCACCAAGTAAACATGACATTCAAGTAATTTTCTGATAATAAATAAAAGTCATTACTCTTAAGGAGACTCATTAAATAAAGGAGATAAACTAAACATTACGTAAAATACACAAAGGAATGCTACAGATCAGATCACAGGCGTTTGTGCTTCCCGCGAGGAACACGTTAAGTGTTAGAAGAGATCTTTGCACCTGTTACAGGAAAAATCACAAAACCCTTAATAATTGACACACGTTTGTTTAATGTACCTGAAAATTATTAACACCATTGTGAAATAAGATTTAGTGCTGTATTCACGAACTAACCTATCCCCACTTGCACACAGAATGACCTTGTTGAATGAATTTTCTGATATTGATATATTCAAATAACCCCGCAATATCAATAGTAGCAAAAATGATAATACATAATAGTGCGTTGGTGCCCACCTTGATGTATGGAAGTGAAACTTGGACTTGGCAGAAGGATAAAAGTGAGATTAATGTTGCGGAGATGCAAGCACTAAGAAAAGTTTGTGGAAAGTCAATGTATGAAAGAATGTGGAATTAAGACATCAGTAATAGATGCCTGGATAAAATTAATGTTTAACTAAAATGAAGAAAGATGCTTTGGACATCTTAAAGAAAAGAATGAATGATAAAAGAATGACTAAGGTACAAGTCAGAAGTGCAAGATATGCATGGAGGAGTTAGATGGATGAAAACATGGCTGGATGAAATGGACCAGATTTTGAAAGAAGGTAAAGTGAGAAGTATGAATAATAGAAGATTATGCATGACGAGATTAAATGAATGTGGAGGAGGTGAAAGTTGTGTGCTCGGATAGAATAGTTGTAGATCTGCGCTCTCTGCCTAAGGGACGCGGCTTGATATATTTTCCATATCTCAGTAGATTAATTGATGATTAAGTTCATTAATGGTCTTTGTATGCAAAACTGAACCATTTCACAGAAGCAAGAGTAATCATTATTCATATTAAAATTATTTTTAGATGTTTACCTATTAAATAATTTTTTTTTTAATATAATTGGATTAAACTTGAATCAAATGTAAAATAAAATATTGTAATTTGTTTTATCAAACACTGTTTATTTCACTTTACATAACGGTATAACCCTACAGGTTCCAAGGTTTTCCCCTCATCATAAGGGGGCTTGATATACGAGGGTCACCCAGAAAGTAAAGTTACAACATTTATGTAGGATCGAAAAATGCTTGTATTTAATTGAAATTCACAGGATACTTCACAAATATATTAAACTATTTTTCAACGTAATTGCCGTCGAGATCGAGACATTTATGTAGTCGGGCCACCAGTTTTTGTATGCCAGTGTCATAGACCTCCACCGCCAGCTCTTTCAGCCACTTCTTCACAGCTTTCTCGACCTCCTGATCATTGTAAAATTGTTCGGGTGTAATGACACACCCACATCTTATCCTCCGTCACGAGAGTCCAGAAAAGCTTCTCCCTCCTGTGCAAAATGATCCAAAAATTCACGCGCGGCGGTCACGCGATTTTGATGGTGCTCCAGTGTGAGCATTCTGGGCACCCATCTCGCACACAACTTCTTGTAACCAAGTTTTTTCGACACAATATTACCAAGGAGACTTCGAGAAATGTCAGGAAATTCTTCGTGAAGGTCGTCGAGCGTCCCACGGCGGTCATTTCGCACTTGTTCTTCAATTTTTTGCACAAATTCGTCAGAAATCACTGCCTTGCCTTGTCGTATCAGTACAGCTTTCTCTGAACAACCTAACCCACTTCGTGACATGTTGTCGACTCATCACATCCCTACCATAAAGTTCCACGAGCTTCCGATGGATATTCGCAGCGGTATTGTTCTGCAAAGTCAAAAAACGTATGACCGCGCGGGTCTTGCACGGACGAGAGGTGGCGGGAGCCCGCGACGACTTCTCCATCGGAAAAATTTACTGTGACTGAACAAAATGGCCGACAAACACGCGGGACCAAACAAACTGACCGTTAGGATCCCCCCTACAGGCCAGGTGCACCAACTTTGAAACAAAAATTTTACCCCGGCCTCAGGAGCCCTTGTAACCTTAGTTTCTGGATGACCCTCGTATTTTCCATATCTCAGTAGATTAATTGAGGATTAAAATCATTAATGGTCTTTGTATGCAAAACTGAACCATTTCATAGAAGCAAGAGTAATCATTATTCATATTAAAATTATTTTTAGTGTTTATCTATTAAATCATTTTGTTTAATATAATTGGATTAAACTTGAATCAAATGTAAAATAAAATATTGTAACTTGTTTAGTCTAACACTGTTTATTCCACTTTCCATAATGCATAAACAAGACTGAATTATGTTCGAACTGGTACCGACATACACGCTTCTAACAGAGGGGCAGGAGACAACAAAAGCAAGCAGTGGTGAGATCTTGGGATTGTATATGCCAGGATATTTCTAGGGCCTCCAATCTGTCCAATTTATTTCCGTTACTATTGATATGCAAGAATTTACCATCATCGATAGAAAATATGTGATGTTCATGGTGACAAAGATTAACTATTTCAAAATAAATTACAGTTAAGGCGGATTTGTGTTCATGAAGTCTCTTTACAAAAGATCTTCCTGTCTTTCTTATATAGAAATTATCGCAGACAGCACATAAAAGTTTATACACACCACTGTTGCTAAGTATTCCATTTTTGTCTTTTCCGTTAAATAGGAGTTTCCAGAGATTGAAATTAGTGTAAAAAGTTGGCTTTATGTGACTTGGAAATATATTTGTTTTTTCGTATGCCAAATTTTGAAGTAAAATTCAATCTTGAAGAGTACTTCACATCCAAATCGTCTGATTATTATTCAAATGATATAAAAAAATGTATAAAAAGATGGAAGAAGGTTCTTTAAATCGAGGAAGATAATATTATATAACATTATTTATTAAATAAATATATTTTTTAAGTTTGAAATTTGATTTCAATAACGAAATTTTCATCCGGTACCCCTAATATTAAATGGAAAATTCCAACATATCATCAGAAGATCAATAGACAGCCGACCTTGTACACATAAATAAAACTATTTATTTGTACAATGTATGGTGGATGTCCACCAATAAAATATGTATAACATATAAATTATCATTTGGAGTGAGAGCAAATACAAACATTTAGAATGTTAAAAAAAAGTATAAATATTAACATGACTGATGCAAATTTATAATTAGAAAGTACAGTAAAGCGCTGATTATGCTTAGTAATTGGGGGACAATCAATTCCGGATAATTGAAAAACACGATTAATCCAAATTAAATTTTTATTGAGTTAAACATTTTAAGAATTGAAACGCTAGATAAATTTTGCTACGCAAGATAAGTACAAGAAAAAACTTTCTCAATATTTGTCAGATACAACCTTTAAACGTCGGTATATACTACAGCAATTACATTGAGAAGTCTCGGATCCACAAATTTTCATGTTGGTGTGGACGCAGGGAAACACCATCAACTTACTACCGTTAGTCAATAGATATAATGTAAACTATAGATTTTATAACAATTTAGGTCCTTGCTTTATAACTTGGATGTTCATCAAAACTTTTGGAGATAATGTATTTTGGGATTACTAAAAAAAAATTGTACTAGAGGACCACACTTAATCGAAATTACGGATAATTGAGCCCCGTATAATCGGCAGTCTCCTGTACTGCCACAAAACAGGCTAGGGTTCAGATAATATAAATATATTTGTATGATTCATCTACTCAACACACGTCAATAAACACAAATAGAGATCTCAACATACATTCTTCCTTTCCTCCTTACGGACTAAAAACAGTCCTTAGAAAAATATAATCTATATCCCTGGTTGTTCAATATTTATATAGATTCATGTGTGAAGGAACTACAGAGGTCAATTAGTGGCATACAAATGTCAAATGGGAACGAACGTATGCGGATTGCTGTATGCAGATGACATGGTAATGTTAGTAGACAGTGAAGATGAATTGCAGAGTTTGATCTAAGAATGAATGTTGCAAAATACAAAGAAATGGTGATAGAAAAGTGTGAAAGGAAAAATAAATGCAATATATGGGTTAAAAATTAAAGATAAGAAATTCTGCTGCTTGGGTAGTATTTTCACAGATGATGGAAAAGTTAACAGGGATATCGAACGGTGTATAGGAAACAAAGTCAATGGGGCACTATAACATATACACTCGAATGGAACAGTATCATAATCTGTTGTGATAGTATTTTGATGCCAACTTTGATGTACGGGAGTGAAACGAGGACACGGAAAAATATTGAAAGAGCCAAATAAGTGATGCAGAATCCGTGCACCAAAAATAATGCATGGAGTGACAATGTATGACAGAATACGGAATGAAGTTATTAGGAATTAATGTAAACTCAATACTATGTTGAGTAAGATGAAGAGAAAACAACATTTGTTTGCCAAAATTCTTCTTTATTCATCAACATAGTCTCCTTCAAGAGCGATACATTCATTCCAATGCTTTCCTAACTTTTCTATGCCAGCCGTGTAGAACGATTTATCTTTGGTTTCAAAATAGGCGTTAGTTTTGGCAATCACTTCTTCATTGGAGCCAAATATCTTTCCCTGGAGCATCTTTTTGAGGTCTGCGAACAGCTGGGGGCCAAATCTGGAGAATACGGTGGGTGCGGAAGAAATTCGAAGTTCAACTCATGCAATTTGGACATCATTACCATCGACTTGTAACACGGTGCATTGTCCTGATGAAAGAGAACTTTTTTCTTCTTCGTATGGGGCCGTTTTTTGCAATCTCTGCCTTCAAACGCTCCAACAACGCTATGTAATATTTGCTATTGATGATTTTTCCCTTTTCAAGGTGATCGATGAATATTATAAACCATAACCCTCTCGGCCGACTGTTGAGTTTTTGGTCGCTTCGGACGACTTTCACCAGCTGCTCACCACTCAGCTGACTGCCGATTTGATTTTGAAGTATGGTGGTGGATACAAGTTTCATCCATTTTCACATACCAACGCAAAAACTCCTGTTTATTTCGCGTAAACAGTGCCAAACAGCGCTCTGAATCATCGATGCGTTGTTTCTGTTCCATTGTGAGCAAACGCGGCACACATTTCGAAAAAAGCTTTAAATGACCAAATGTTCATGCAAAATAGTGTAAACACTACCAAATGATATCTTCAGGATGTCAGCTATCTCACGCAACTTTACTTTGCGATTTTCCATCACGATTTTGAGTTTTTTTTAATGTTTTCTGGTGTATCAGCCTCATTTGGACGACCAGAGCGTTCCGCATCATTTGTGTCTGTACGACCGTGTTTGAAATCAGCATACCACCTACAAATAGTTGTTTTCGACGGAGCAGAGCCCGGATAACACTTTTCAAGCCATCGCTGAGTTTGAACAGTATTTTTCCCATTAAAAATGTTTTATCAACACACGAAATTCGGTTTTTTCCATTGTTTTGAAAATAGCAAAAGTAGCGTCACTAAAACCACTGTAACTCAATGACACAATGTCGGAATGTCATGAAAGTTTGACACGTAACTTCTAAAGGTTGGTACTTACTGAGAATGGTATGAATTTGTTATTAGAGGCGCCATCTGTTGGTTAGTCCCGGGACTTATTGATCAGTGTGTTAGAAGGAATTAATTAAGAAAGACTAACAGAACAAATATAAAGTGTAAATGTGAATGGATGGTAATTTTTGCCGCCATCTGGATCAAACTGCAGATCAAATTCTGCGATACTGCGATGGTAAACAATAATTTTCGAAGAGATCTCTACTCAGCATTACATCAATTCATCTTCAGACTGATTGGCTACTCTGATCTTGTGGCGTCAAAAGATAGGTTAACTGCATTAAAAAAAAATTGCCAACTCCACAAACCCTGGTTTAAAGAGCAGACGCTCTAATTCAGTTTAGAGGCTCTAATTTGGGATTCGAATCCACCATAATTGACATATTAAAAATATATATAAGTACAATGCAAGGATAGGAAGGCAGTGGCTGCGGCCATTAGAATAGGTACTTTTTCATATTTAGAAAAACATATTGTTAAGACACCGCAGAAATGATATCCTAAGATACGAATTATCTATTGTATAATAATAATAGATGGATAATTTAAACAGCACCGTTTCTAGAGCCAATTCTCCTCAAAAGCGCTCTAACTTATGACCCAAACTCACTATTATTGACAAATTATAAAATATAGTGTAAGAATAGGAACTTTCGGTAAGTTGCTTCGGTCATTAGATAGGTACTTACTCCAATCCACATATGTTTAGAAAAAAAACATTTGGTAAGAAACCCGTAGATAGATTTTCCGATATTTGATAGTAACAAATTCGGCTTTAGGTGTAGAGTAGCGTATGTGTGTAGCGTTTCTTTATAAAAGATTTAAAAGAAACAATGTTGTATTTACCTGTTGCTGTCCCTGTGATGTCTGCTGCGTTTGTTGCGCATTTTTCTGTTGTGAATTTTCCATATTTTTCCCTTGCGATTTCTGCCCAGGGTGCTCCTGGTACTGAAGCGTCGGGACTCCCGTCGTTTGGACAGTATTTGCAGTAAACATTTTTTATTTATTTTTTTAATATTATAAAATAACATTAGCTTGTAATATAGAATCACTTATCACCAGTATGAAATTACATCACATTTATAAACATTGTTTAACATATTATTTGATAACATTTTTAAACAACAAACTTTAAAATTTACTGGGAAACTTCCTGTAAAAGAAAAAAAATATTGCATTTTTAATTCGTATTTGTTTAGATGCAAGTCAAATGCAAATGTAAATACTTAATATTTTGTCAAAAAATTGTTTTGACAAAAAGTACGATTTGAACACTGATCGCGTCACTGATTTTTTAAAGAAATTATAATACAAAATGTAAACATTAAGTACATATTATAACTGATTTGCACATTATACAATTAATTCGTAACAAAAGTTTAGACCACAAAAAAGTAAACAAATGAATAGTTATCGAAAAGAATTTCAATGCCTGTATAGAGTTGACCGAAGAACCGTGATGGTAAATCGAAGAAAATATTTATACTAAAAAAAGTTTTTTAATTTGCACAAGTAACAAATAATTATTAAGAAATAGCCGCGAAAATGCAAGAAAATATTTTTAAATTTCGAATTTTGCGTACAGATAATAAAACTTGCCGATGATGACACAAGAGAGAGAAGCAAAACAAGACCGTGCGAACGTAATGGGGATATATACTTTATCCTTTGTCAAAAAACTACATTTCAACAAGAAGCGCAACAACTTTTACGACATCAATATGCGAGGGAAAGGGACAACGGCTGTCTAGAGAAGCGTCTGTAACTGAAGTAAAGACCGTAAAGACGCCATGCACTATTGAGGTGACGCTTATGTTTCAACAAATTAAAATACACTACACTGACTTAATATTTACACTTGGACGCATTTAATTATTGCAAATTTACGTTTATGTCTTGTATTATGAATTGATTAACTTATTATAGAGTAAATATTAAGGTAATTGCCAAAAACTGTTGGTTTTCTATCTCGCTTCAATGGCGGCTCAATCTTTCTCGCGAGAAAAATGAAATGGCGATACAAAAGATGGCGATTTCGGTATTGCCAATGGAATAAAATGATTTTTGCACATTTATTTGGTTTGGGTAAAATAAATTATTGGTCTCTACCTGTTGAAAATACAATCATACTTTACTTTTCATAAACTAACCAAGCTCAGAAAATAAAAACAGCACAGATTAATAATAAAACTTCAATAGCTGCAAATTCAAATTTTGTAACTAAATCTCACAATGCAAGGTAAGAATAATTATTCCTATTTCCGTTCAAATACTCCAGTCTTATTTAAATAATGTCCAAGAAATTGTTTTTAGTTCATTCTTGTCTATTTTCAACGGCAAATAATTCAGCATAGTATACTATACATAACAAAAATCTAATTTACTAAACTTGGAGAATGAAGATCAAAAAAAGATTTATTACAATTACATAGATAATAAAAACTGTCCCTGTTAGTCAAATCTGCTTGAAGCAGTTGAGTATCAAAATATTTTGGTTATTGATAAAGTTTATATGCCATATTATGGTATTAAAAATGATAGCGGAGCATCCTTAATATATTTTAAAAGAAGAAACGATCTTTGCGATTCAAGTTGTTTTAGTTTTATAAATGCCACTTGCCATAGCCATCTTTAAATCTTAGGAGTATGTCTAATATTCAGCAAAGCCAAAACCAGAGATATTGTCCTGCAGCCTTTATATTAGTGCTTCTCAAACAAGGGGGTGCGGCTTCTTAGGGGGCCATGGAGCCACTGCCAGTGAGTCGAGAAATATTTCAGTATTAGAAACATAAGATATACTAATATTTATACATACATTTTCTAATTAATTAAATTTGTTCGCTAAAATATATTACAGCATACATAATTCATATTGTCGTAATTCGCATGTTACGCGTGAGTCATTTGTGTCTGGAGACAATGCGAATACATGTATTAATTTTTTTCCATATCGTTTAATTTTTGCTCCATACTCAAGTTATTGATGCGTTATATTATTTTAAATGAAAATGTGTCGGTAATAATAACAAATGGAAAATAAAGTACTTATTTTTTGGGAAGCCATACATTTCTTTTTTTCAAATTTCGGGACCGTCATACAAATTTTTAGAAGTACTGCTTTACATGTATAATTCAAGTATTCTTAGAAACATATTTAGTGAATTGCCATTGTATTTTATTGAGACTGTTTCTTTCTACGTGCTTGGTACGTTTATATTAAGAGCATAAAGCTGCCACATCACATTAACCGATTAACCCCATGTAACTTTGGCTGCTCTGACGACTGCCTTGAAAAGATGACATGAGTCATGAAGGCTCCAAATGCTGAGTAAAAAATGATTGAGTTGAAGTAATATGATAAGTGATTTTATGAATCTAGGTATGTCAATTGCTTGTGTGAAATTAAATAGTCATCAGCAGTCCATGAAGAGGTACATGCTGTGAGGATTCGAAATTGGAGAGATGCTGATGAAATAATAAAATATTATGTACTCTCGTAAATCTTGAAATTGTACACTTAAAGTAAACATGGTGAAGCTACGAGATATTTTAAATATATGTCGAGTGAATGACAAACTAATTCAAACAATGCGCATCTGTATAAAGCTAGTAAATAATAGTCTTGAAAAATATATTTGTAGGAAGGATATGTGATGTTTCCATAACTTGCTTGGTTATGTGATTTTGCCAAATATATATGGTGTCATTGGCAGAAAACGTTTAAGTAGTGTTACTTGAAAAATGTTTGTTAATTGTTTGAAAAAATATTTAAGAACGGATATAAATGTTAAAACGAGTGATTTCATGAATTTATGTTACGAAATATAAAACATTCTTCATGGCATACTAGTATATCGCTTGACTGTAAAAATTAGTCCTATACCAATATTAATTTAATTATTAGCTGTGATTTTGCTTTGGTCACAAACCACATAAAGTATTGTTTTATAAGGAAGAACTTTATATAGGGTGACAAGGCCAAGATACTAGACTAGAGTATGGTTTTAGAAAGAGTCTTTATATTTTGATAAATAAATCTATCCCTCTGCTAAACCCATGAGTGGTATTTTGTGAATATTTATGTATTCTAAGAATTTATAACATAAAATATTACAAAATTAATTTAACAATTTTTAACTTGTTTTGATCAAGGTGTTAAATATAGTTTGATTGTATATTTAGGGCTTTCATCATCTTAATACCTGGCAGCCCTAAAATCGCGAAAATTTGACATTTCGTTCTCTGTCACTTTCACGAAAGAAAATGTGCGAAAATTAAGCGGTTAGTACTCAGAACGTAAACTCACATTACTCAACTATTTTATTTGTTGTTTTATAGATATAAATATAAGATTTCTTGAGGTATGATAGGTTATAATTTATCATAAAATTTTCGTCTCGATTGATGCTGATTTTATTATAAAAATTAATTGATATTTCGAATATGCTAGATACGCTGATTAACAACAGAAATTTGAAGAAAATTCATTAAAATGCCTTCTATGATTTATTTCTTATTTTAAAAAGATTTTTAACATAGTGTCGACTACAACGAAAGATAAATAGGCAATCCTTAGCAATTAAGAAATGTCAATTTGGATCCTTTAGATGGATTAAATATGCATTTTTCGCAGATATAACCAGAAGCTCTGACGAGAAACCCCAAAACGATTAGCAAGTTCAATATGTGTTGCAACCATTTTTCTACTCGAAATTATTCAACACAATGAGTAGTTAGTTATTTCTAAAAACATCTGTGAAAATATTAACTCTTGTGATTTGATATATGTAAAATCACGAGAGAGTTGAGATTTTCACTCTTTTTTTCTTTTTTATAACTCGAATTATGAAGTGCTCAGCAACACATTTTTATACAGGTAGTCATTAATTGACTTATTTTTCATTGATAATTTTTAAAATAAATTAAAAACAAACAATTTTGTATAAATTCTTTATTTGGACTTTGCTATTGTTGGTGTAATATAATTTCTACCAAATGCTTCTTGATATGCGAACCTTTTAAGAGTTTTTCAGGTGATATTTAAATTATTGCTGCTTGAGTATTCTTCATTTATTCAATCAACATTGGTTGGCAGGATGTCACTTACGATAACCCAGCAAAAAAAGTTGAAGCGGTTAAATCTGGAGATCTTAGCGGCCAGTCAATATTACGTCTTCTGGAGATTAATCTGTCTGGAAACTTTTCTAATTATAATTTCTAATTCTTTTCAAAATTTGGATTATGTCTTGTGTTGTGTGACAAATAGCAACATTTTGCTAAAACCACATTTTCCAAACTCAGTTTATCCAATTGATGTGACAGAAAGTTCTCAATCATGACACGGCAGTGGTCACCATTTACAGTTACAGCGCTAACTGTAATGTCTTCCAAGAAATAAGATCCAATCACACCTCTTGACCGAATTCCACTCTGAACTTGTGAATTTTCAGTGACCCAACAGCAGTTTTTTGTTTGTTAACATTACCGCTAAGGTTGCAATGCTCAATGCACATAAAAATTAAAGACTGATTTTCGAAATATATTTTAAAAGTAACAATATATTCTTGAATCGTGAAGTGCTCCATAAAAAAATGCCTTGTCTATAGTGCTCAGCTGTCAAAATTAGACCAAATAAAAATGGCAGGTGTTATAAGCTGTGATGTTAATTTTTGTCCACCTAGTACAAAATTTATTTTAGGCATCTGTTATGAAAAGCATAAATACTAAAATATTAAGTTGTTCTGAAAATAATGAATGATTTTAACCTTCAAATTCAATCAACTCAACTTGATTAATCAAAGTACAGTACCCGGCGGTAAGTAATACAAATCGGGCTTAAGAAAGACTGTCGGCCATAATCGGCTAACTTCAGCTTTGTAGACCGTTGTCTCTGTCATTCATACCACACCCTAGAACGACTGACAAATCGCGATGGAACGCGTGTCATGCGAGATCACGATTGAGAAATGGATAATTACCATTACGAAACAGCAACGAAGAATACTCTTCAAATCAACATTTTTTCTTCAAAACGATTACTTGTTCGTGTACTCTTGTGTAGAAAAATTTATCCAGTATTTTAACTCTAAAAGGGTTTAACTCAATAAAAACTCAATTTGGATTCACCTTGTTTTTCAATTATCCGGGCTCAAATTCCCCCATTTACCACGGATAATCAGCACTCTACTGTATTTGAATTCTACTTGACACTGAACTATCCTTTCAAAAGCACATTTTATAAACATAGGAAAAGTTGGTAAAAAAAATCATTTTGAATAAATGGTAATAGCTTCTTTATTGTACATTTAGCTAAAAAGGAACATAACGAATAGCTTTTAAAAGTCATCAGAAAACTCAATTTAAAAAAACATGCGTCCACATTTCCGCCCTTAAAACGAACAAAACATCACCCTACATCTCTAAAATTGTTTAACATTTATTTGCAATTTTCATACACAGTATAATAAAAAAATACGCCAAAACGAACCATCAACAGCTATAAAATTTTACTGTAGGATACAATGTTATTTTATTTTAAATTTATTATTTTTGAGTGTTGATCGATTCTTTTTGTATAACAACAATTTGTGGCAGATTAGAATGTGGTGGTTGCTTTATACAGGTAACTATAATTAGTTAAAATAATATTGGGAGATGTGTGTAGCATGGCAACATTTGACAATCAAGTATCCATAGATATGGTAAATATAGAAGATTGGAAAAAAGTATTATGATTATTATCTTGGGATGCATATTATACTCCTTCATATATATAGGAGTTCACGGCCATTATTCAAAAAGTAATTTTCTTAAAATTATTTTTTTATTATACTTAATGTTTTTGCAAGTGATAAATTGAAAAACATTGTTTTTGATAAGTTTGAATTGATGCAAGGTAGATTTTTAAAAATTGGGAAAAGTTGATAGTTTTAAAATATCACAAAATCTTTAGTTTTTGGTTTATTTTTGAAGATTTTAATTGGAATCCTTTTGGCTTATTATTCCACATTTACATTATACCACAAATATACTTTTTATTCAGATTTTTTTAGGGTCCTCCATTTAGACATGGCACAAAACCATTTTTTATTTGAAAAAAAACTAAAAATAAATGTTTAGTCTTCTAAATGGAATATTATTTTATGCTTTGTGATGAAATTTATATTTAAAGATGCTGTAAATTAAATGTTTATCTTTAAATATATAAAAAAAAATTGCAGTGGGTTTGATTCCAATTTTTACATGAAAAATCAATCAAAACTGCATATTTCAAAGATTAATTATATGTCATTTGAATTAAATTTGTTTCTCCAATAAATGTTCAAATTTTAAATATGTTTGAATTCCAAAATTATCAAAAGACTAGATTAAATAAAACATTTTTTTCACATGCTATTGTTCAAAACATAATCAAATTTTCCCTTTATTACGAAAATATCACTTAAAAATGTGGTAATTTAACTTTAATCCTTAGAGGATCCAAAGTTAACTTAAAATGGCTAATTTCTGAATTATTTATCTACACACACCTCTCAAAAAACTTAAGAATTAAAAAAAAGTAACTTTTATCATATTGGCATCATTGGTAACTTCGTGAATCATAAAAGACAAGAAATAAACTAGTCGTACATGCGTATAGTACACAAAAAAATATTAATGGGACATACGCATACAAACAAAATTACAAAAATCGGTACAAGAGAAAAATGCACAAATCTACATGTAACCTAAGCAAGACAAATTTCATTTGCCATTTTTATTTCTTTCCAAATATTTTTATTTTTCACGTAAAAAATACATCCCGAACATCATCGTCATTGGCTTTCACTCCGTAATTTTATATAACAATAATTTCAACAAAAAGAATTTTAAAATATTATCATTATATTATGTCTCGGCCTTAATCAAAACATTGTTATTTAAAATATATATTAATTATCAATATGTATATTAAATATTTTCATTTTTTTTTTTGAAAATTAATAACGCGGATACATCTATCCGAATGATGCAGACACAATACGTATGTTTATTATTTAATATTTACACATATTTTAAGGACACCAACCGAATCATCGTAGTTTAATCATTCAAAATAATATATTATATTTTCTTATAATTTACATGATCTACAAAAAGTCTTATAAACATCGGACATTGCAGGCGGACAAAGAACGACTCGAACCAATATTTATAATGTTTTTTTTTTCAGTTTTCAAAAGATAAATTATAAATAAATAAAAATATTACATGATACATAAAAAATAAATTGAAATGCTTTAGAAAATACAAATTTTCTCGGCTTTGATTCAAATTTATAATTTAGAGAATGAAAATTCTCAATTTATTTTTATAGACAAATTTGTAAATTCATTTCATACGTCATTCATAATAATAAGCAACTTATATAGAGCTGTTTCATAATATAATATCACCTGATGCTTTGTTTTCCTAAATTCAATTTATAAAGCTTTTACGAAATTAATTCAGATAGATTTAGGCCTAATCGAAAATAAATTTAAATCAAAGCAGAGATATTATATAAAGTTGAACTGCTATGTTAGCAATTAAATTCAAATGTATGACATTGATCAATAACTAACATTTATGGTATGCACACAGTGAGATTCTTGTCCCTTGACTGGCCCATAAATTTCTCAACCACACCACATGTGGTGGTTGAGAAAAACCACACCATGGTGTGGTTGAGAAAAGACATTTTGGTGTCTAAATGATAAATATATATTTAGTATTCATAGTACAGTTCAAATGGGATTTTTAATTAAGGTAAGTAATATATTAGTAAAGAAAAATAAATATGGGAATGTTTATATTCTTAAAAATAACTTTTAACATAGGGCAGCAATAAACTCCTAATAAGTTTTTTGTACTAATTACAATGTTTATATATATTAAAAAGTTCCTTTGTTTATAATAAAAACAAATTATAAAGATTTGGTATTAAATTTTAGTGTCTTTTGAAAATAATGCTGATTTGTTTGAATTATTAATTTAAAATGTAAAAATTAATACTTGTTATGTAATTTAACATATACTGCTGCAGTGCACAGTTTAGTCACATGATAGTTTGATGTATCATTTAAAGGTTATTAAGTTTATTTAGTGTTGTATCATTGCCTTCATGTATGTTTAACAAAATGAAAGCGCATCAGTGATCTTCTTAAAACAGGCTGCCTAGTTACATAATAATAACTTACATTTTTTATGTAAGATTATAGTATTAATGAAAAAATATAATTCTATTGGATAACATGTAAGGTGGGCCATGTGGAAATTTCTTCCAACTAGTTGGAAAGAATGGAAAACCAAATTAGAATCCTTTTTGAAACGAATTGGATTCTAGCAAGGATTAAACTCATAACCCCTGGATTAGAAGACAGGTGTCACGTCATACCAATTAGATTATTGTTGAAAAGTGTATTGTGTATTGATAAATTGTGTTGTTGGAGATGAAATAATGTATAATATTGAAGATATTTTTGAAAAAAAAAGAAAGAAATATGAAGTTAAATTCAATTTGAAAGGTAAGAAATAAATAAATTAATATAGTTATATTAAAATATTATTATCTATAAAAAGGATAGAAGGATGAAAGGCATTAAAGTCACTTATAGAAAATAATGTTTGGTATAACCATTAGATTAAATTGTTGACGCAGGTGAAACATAATATAAGGAAGATTGTCATTTAATGGAATATATTTTAGATAAATATTAATACTTTTTATGAGAAAATTATTTTTCAAGCTTTTTTATGAAAAGAGCTTCTTTATGAGGAAAATATAAAATGAATACATATTTTAGAAATTGTTAAATTGAAAGAAGATGTAGAAAGAAACAAATAGAAGGTAAAAGGAAAGAAATATAAGTATGTAAGCAGGGGAAAAGTGAAAATATGATATGAAGAAATTAAATTGAAAGCAAGTATCAGATAAGAAAAAAGTGAATATTGATTGTTGTTTCAGTTAATTTAAATTATAAGAAATATATATTTCAAGTGTAATCAATGTATCAAATACAAGAAATAGATGGAGAAATAACAAAATATTAGACAGTAATTAATAGAAAAGAACTTTCATATGCCGAGTAGAATTCAATGAATTATTACTCTAGAGATGAAAGTTATGGAAATGAGATAAAAGAATAATGTAATGGAAACAGAGCACTAGAAGAATTTAAAGTAGAAAAAAAGGGAAATTGAAGTTTGGACAAGCTAAATGGATAAGTAAGTGGTGGTTGAAGACAGCTGAGAAAAGTATGGTTGGACCAAGCTTATAAAATTTTGAAAGAAAGAGATACAAAAGGAGTTGGGAACCCCAACAGGGAAATTTCATGAAGAAAATTGGAGAAGACAAAAGTGAGGTTTATATCTGCAAAATTGCTGATGAAAATGAGTGCAGTAAGAAAATGTATGACAGATTAAAAATGAAAGTGTAAAAAGTGAAAAATTATTAGACATAAGATAATAGTATTATTTTCAAGATTAAGGAAAAGAATGCTTAATATTTTGGAATGGTTAATATAATTAAGAGGAATATAAATTGTAATATAAAGAAAGAATGACAGAAAAAAATATTTAAAGTTTTTTAAACAATGAAAAGTAATAAACTGGATATTAGAAAGATTAAATAAAATAAATAACATACATATTTTTTTATTTATAAAATTACAAAAATTGACGCACTATGAAAATTAATATACTATCATAGATTAAGTGTAATATGTAGATTAATTGAGAAATATTTTAAGTAATCATAGAGTAAAGAATATATATTAATATAAAAATGCCACTGAATACTAGATAGAAGAAACTTTTTTATTGTATATAAACGAGAAATATAAATAAATATAAACAATAAATAAAATATATTTTCAATTTTCACATAAGGTCGTCCTTCGTCCGCTTGCTGATCAACAACTTAACAACTATTAAGAAATTTACTAACATTAGTATTTTTAACAATTAAAAAGGCATTCCCCTTCAGACTTGAAATTATTTTTGAGAAATTCCGTTTTTCGCTAATAAATAGAAAAACGAAATACGATTCTCTCAGTATGTTTACGTATGTTGAAAACATCAACATAAATTAATATTTAACGAGCGTCATCAGATTTGACAGCTATTGATTTTTTGTTTCTCGAGAGGATTCTATTTTATAATTTCTTAGCCAGATTACGAGTTATCCATGAAATTGTATCATCATACTCTTTAAGTTGTTGTCGCCAAATATTCAGATGAGGGAACTTCTTGTAATTTTCAAACATCTTGATGACAATAGTATGAAAGTTGGCAACATTTATATTGATTTGAAGTGAAATAAATTTGCATGTCGTCTCTAGTACAGATTAAAATATGTCACATTATTTTTTTATCAATGAATGCACCTACTTTCTCTTTCTATAAAAACGGTTTTCATAATCTTATACTAACTTGAGTATGTATATGAAAAATCATAGTGAAGTTTCTGATGCCTTTACAAGCCACAGGTAGCTTACAATTGATTGTTGATGACTGTGGAGTTAAAGTATTAATAATCTTATAAGAGATGCAATTATTTAAAATATTTTAAATAATGGTGAAAATATTAAACAAAATACTTCATCTTGAAAAGATGATGAAATTAAACAATATTTTTTTAAGATGGGTCACAATCTTCTGTGAATAGTCTAGCTTCTTCTAGCGTGGGTTGTCTTAAGAGTAAAGTATATCTTGTGGTAAACTCGTAATCATTATAGGTGATACAACGATTTGATAGAATGTTTCAAGATAAATAATATATGTTTCCAGAAAAATATTGGAGATAAAAACAGGAACAAAATAAAAATTATTTGACCAAATGTTGCAATATTAAGAAAAGATTTTGCTATTACAAAATTAGAGACAATTATTTGGAATTAATTCAACAAGAAAAATTAAAGACTTTTTGGCTGTTTAAAAATTGGAGAACGAAACTAGGAAGGAATATTAAGGATATTTGTATTTTTTTGTTTCAGAATCAATCGAAATTTCAACAAGTCAAAGAGAGCATATGACGATATGTGTTGGTTTTTTTTTTTCATTATGTAACATTTATTTTCATAACAAAATATATCATATTTCCTCAATGCAACTTTGAATCACCTGGTTGAATATTTATGGCCTAATTTGAACACTAGCAATTTTTTTAGTAAATATTTTAAAAATTGACTGCTTCGTTTTTTTTATATTTAACATTTAGGCACACAACCATCATGTAGTGTGTTTTAAGATGAATTTGTTTATATTTATACACCTAACTTTGTTAAAGCTACTTTGAAAAACTAGTATTGTAATAGCAAATTTTTAACCAGTGGAGAGAAACTTAAGCAGCTATGTATAAAAGAGTAACTGTGCTGCCATAGCTACTTTTAGGAGGAAATGTGCTACTTATAGCGCATTATTTAAAAACCCTTTATACGTACAAAATGTCTTAAAATATACTTGTTATATCAATTAAGTGAAAATGACATATTCCATTCCTTCCCTAAATTCTCCAATGTTTAATTTATGGGAAAACTTCTTTGTAGTTCACAAATATTTTATTAGCAAAAGCCAGGGAATTAGAAATGATAAAAATAACTAGAGATCATTTTATAAATGCAAATATAACAAAGTATAAAAAAGATGTCGAGAGAAGAAAGTTTTTACGATACACACTAATTTTTAATAGTTCACACATTACAAATACGTTTACAATTCACAAGACAAATTATATAAGAACATTGATTTGCATTTTTCTGAATATGTCATTGCCATAATGACTTATGAATGTAGAAATATTACATTATTTTATGTTTTGTGCTTAAATAATTTTGAAATGAAATTATGCCATTATGATTATGAATATTTTACCACAAATCTAATAAACTTTGTTTTCAAGACATTTCCAAACAGTAAAAAAATATTTTCTTTGATGAAATTCTCTAAAAATGATAGACAAACTTTGAAAGATCTTCAAAAAAATTCTTAAAACCATAAGACATATATATTCTCAAGTTGATTGATTGAGGAAATAGAAATAATTTCATCTAGTATTTTCAATATTGTGAACAAAGTTTGTAAGGTTCATAGAATTGAAAAATTTCAATTGTGTAATATATGAACCGAAATAAATTTAATTTTTTAAATATAAAAATGATACTTTTCAAGCATTCAAAATAATGTACTCGTATTTGAAAGTTTCTAGAAATGTTTCATATTTATAGAATTCTTTTTATTTGCTGTTGAATTAGAACTATTATTTAAATCTTTCATTATTAAAACCAAAATTGGGATTCTGCAAAGCTTAAACATATTACATTTTATTCAGAGTCAACAACATTCATAAGAATATTCCAGTATTTTTATTTTACGTTTAAAATTACTTACGTGATTTATTTATGGTATAAAATTTTATCTTAAATAGTTCAAATGAATTTACCATTTACCGAGAATAATTAAAAACAAACATTGTTTTTTCATTCAGTTGACTGATTAATGTTTAGTAACAAATAAAAAATAAGTCAATACAATAATGTAAATAAGACTTAATATTTTTTTGAAAATAGAAACATTTATTTCTCTTGTATTCAATTGGATTGTGAATATTCTGTATAAGATTAAGTTAAATTTATACATTTTTGATGTTGGACTAATTTAGCTTCCTCGAATATTAAACAAACTAATTTTAAATTATATTTGTGTGCTACAGAAGTTAGTTTTGATATATTGTTGTGATTTTTTTTATCATAACACCATGCTTATGTGTCAAGTTACTCAAAAATATAAAAGTTTAAAATGTACGCTAGAAATTGATAAAAGACGCTTACTCTTTTAATTATTCAACACAAAGAAGTAGAACACTAAAAACCATATTATATTATGTTCTATTTACTAATTATTTTAAGAATTATCTGTTAACAAAGTTCACATGTGTACATTTAATATAATTATGTATACTGTATAAATATTGAAGAATAGTATTATGCACCGGTTTAATTAATGTAATTTTAATCAATTTAAGAGATTCAATGTATTTTCAATTCAGCCAAAAGTAGCTACCCTGAATAACATAGAGATATTAAACTTCTTTTCTATGTTTTCCCCTTTATGGTAAAGTTTAAAATAAAAGAAAAAAAAAAACAAATGTTTAATGATTATGCCTGGGTATTTTTTTGCTATTAATTTATTGACTTAATTATATGTATACATTTATTTTTTTAATTTTATAGGTATGGAAGTGATAAATAGAATAATTTGTGTGAAAGGTAAATTAAGACATTTTCATTTTTAATTCAAATTAATATTTTCTCACAAAAAGACTCCTATATATTGAAAAATAAAATAAACAAATGATAAAATCAAACAAATTACAATAATATGGTCAAATTTTAGTCACAATATTTCATTTACTATTCACTATGTGTATTAATGAACAAGATTACTTTATTCAGATTGTTTTATTTATAATTATTATGCTCCAAATATAAAAATAAGTTTAATAAGTGGTTTTTTGAACTCTACTTCTTTCCACGACTGTACATTAGAAAATGAAAACATATATTAAACTTACAATAAAAAATAAACAGTCCGAAGTCAGAGAAAATGCTAATGCTCTAAAAAGTATTGAATGGTTTTCCATATTCATTTTTTGAAAGAATAGATATAACTGAACCCATAGGTATTCCTTATACCCCCGAATACTAGATGTAAAAAATGCCTGCGTCATTTGAAAGGAGTAACACAGTATGAAATTTGAATCGACGACTAGTGCGTTACTGCACGGCCATGTACCTCAGAAAAAAAAACATGTGCTCTGATTATCTCACTTCAGTGTGCTGTCAGATCCACTACAATGGTGGGGCCGGTGAGTGTGCTGGTGTGCAACATGCTCACTCACTTAAAAAAAACAAACTTCACAGCACAGCTTCACTTTCCAACTGAATTAATGTTGGAATGGCGAGAGGATCCTCGACTACGAGGACCAGCAATGACTAAATCATATTTTAAATTTAACTTTGATTTTTGTAGCGAAATTCGAAGAGTTGAAATTATTTCAATTATAATAAAATATACAACGTAAAAAATACTTTGAAGATTATTCATTTGTTACTACATTTTATTTTGAAAATTTGTAAGATTATAACTTAAAAAAAAGTGTTTTTTTTAGGAGATAAAAAAAGCAAAGAAGAAAGTCATAGACTGAGTATATAGAAATGATAGAAAAAAATATACTCGTGAAACAAAATTCTTGCATCTCCAAATATTTCTTAATCTGTCGTATTTATGTTTACTAAGTAATTCTTTATATAAGTTATTTTATTACTTTTTCATTTGGAACTTCAAGTATTGGACAGTGCTAGAATACAAATATTCCACGCAAACATGATTATATTGTAATATAATATTAATCAACTTTCAATCTTCAGATTTTTCAAATGTTAGTTTGAGAATTATGGATCTAAATTGTATAAAATGATAGAAATACATTTGATTACATGTTGAAACAAAGTATACATTTCAAATTAACTATAAAAGAGATTGCAACTTAAATATGAAAAGTATTTACTATGAATTGGCAATGAATGAGTTACAAGATGTATAAATCAAATACCCTCAAGCATTAGCGAGTCTCTTGAATAGTGGCAGTAAGGTGATGTTCTTAAATAGTTTAGTAAAAATAGAACGAAAAAACATATTCTAGTTACAATCTATCAACTATGACAGAATAAAAAAAACAATTCAATTAAAAAAGATCAATCTGGTCTCGATACTTTGAACTGATAGGCGAAAATGATATTTTATCATACGTAACGTCAATCTATCTCTAACTTTACAAAAAGGTAACTTAACACTGTTGGTTTGCAATACGCTTAATGCGTTATGTGCAAAAATATCTACCTAAAATAGCGGCACAATCCCACGTGTGTCGTTATATTGAAACAAATATTGGGTGCATTTAATTATAATAGCTAATATTATTACATAACATGTCGTTATAACTAAAATATAACAGTTTATATAATATATATAAAAAATGCATTTCAATATTGTGTTGAACACTAGCTTTTTTTTGTTTTATTCACAGGTTTCTTTTATATCAAAATAATTTACTTTTTATTATGATGTGAAGTACAGATTTTTAATTTTTAAATTTTAAATTAGCACTACCGACATTATTTTAAACAGTTGAACTTTTAAATTCAAAAGGTTACTTTTTAGTTAAAAATATTATATCAGCTAGTAATGATCTTTAAGTTACAATAAAAATATCATATCAGCTAGTAATGATCTTTAAGTTACAATAAAAAAAATATCTTTGTATTTTGTTTTGAAAATATTATAAGTTTATTCTTTCCGGATTAAGGAATACTTTATAGTGACACATTATAAATGAAGTATTTTTTTATTAATATTTTTATTTTGTTCTTAAACATGATAATAAATTAATGAAATAAATACGATTCAAATATACCAGAGACAATTTTAATCTCTCTATATTTATCTTCATATGGTAATAAGACATTTTTACTCTATTTTCATCTCCAAAACCTTTTTTTATCTTTTAAAGGCAGTAAAAATAAAATATTTGCAAATACCCTTAAAAATATGATTAATCCAATTATTATGTTTGAGTATTTTTAAATTCATATTCAGAATAATATTAAAATAATTAAAGATCGACATTATGAAAATGAAAATGTCATTTCGATTAATTGGCAAACAATGACATTAACTTACATAGTTTCCAAAATAAGAATAAAGAAATAGTTCAACTGTCGTAAAAAATGCGGTACTACGAAGGTACACCTTTTAATCATACAAAGACTTAATTTTTTTATTCACAAATCCACATTTGTATAGTAAAACTTAAAAAAAAAAGTTTTTTCCAATTAAGTTAAAAATATCACATTTTTATGTAACAAATACATGCTAATTATACTTTTAATATTTACACAAATCTTGTAGTCGACGACAAAACACAATTAAACGTCACTGGTCCAAAATCAGTCACTCGATTAATTCTTACATCAGCCTCTTCTATTTGAGAATTCTCTCATAATTTTCTGTTTGTTTGTCAATTGACATTAAAATTCTTCACATGTAAAACGTTCTCGTAAAACATTCCCCGTGAAACCCCGTATACAAAGCAGTCTTCAAAAAATATACCCTAAATTGTGAAAAGCGACAACTAAATGAAATGTAATAACTATTCGAGTCTTCAAAACGTGACACTATTTGAATTGGTGATTGCTTCGAATTGTGTTCTTGCTTTAAGTGATTGAAAGTGATTGAAGTGATGTGCTTTAGACTATTTCTCCGCTTTTCTATGATTATTATCTTATTTAGGGTGCTGTATTAAATGCATCAGACTTCAGTGCTGTTTTTTCTTTAATCAAACTTTATTATTATGATTACTGCTCACTTTTTTCTTCCTTCATTTACGCAGTCGATTGATTTTTTTCTTAAGCTCTATCACTTACAAATCAAAGCTATATTGACTTTTATCTTTTCTTCTTTTGTACAAATCTTGATCTTATTTTGAAGATTCCTTGATTGTATTACAAGTTTTCTTTTCAAAGATACAAACGTTTGATTACATAATGTAATTTATTTCCATCATATGTATTATTTTAAAAACCTTTCATTGTTTATTTCGTAATGTATTATTTAAATGGTATTTATGTTCTGATTTTATGCATAACAAATTGATCTGAAGTATTTAGTTCAAACTGATTATTTTATTATAATCATACTTAAATACAAATATGTATATGAACTATTTTGTATAACATTTTTTATTATGGAACAATCTTATCAATATAAAAAGTTTGTTACGAAATCCTTTTTTTTTTCAAAATGTTTTGTAATCAGAATTCCCTATCAAATTCTTCAATTATTTATTTCCTCTTTCCAGCTTTGTGAGCTTATATCTCATTCCACTGATGGTTATTGTACCAATGAAGTTATTATTTCTGTTAATTCAAGGAATCTTCTTATTTTCCCTTCTCTTTACTCCTTATCCAATACTTCGGATCTTTTTCTCTCTCCAATACTTTTTCAAACTATGAACCATTCAGTATTTCCTTCACTTTAGCTTTGTTTTATGAATATTTAGTATGTAGCATTTTCATAACTGATGGTCATTTTCATTTTAACAATGAATCTTCTTTACCTCAATCTGTTGCTGTTGGTGTAACCTAGTCTTCTTCCCTAGTTTAACAGAGTAGAGCGAGCAGCCAGGGTATTGTCTGGTACTCCCTGGATTAAGATGGGGTTTCTGCGAGGGGGGTGTCCTGTGGCTATATTGTGGTACGGCCACGGTTGGCTAGCCACTACCTAACCTCGGCAGAGTTGAGCACAAAAGGTACGTAGAACATCTTGCTCTCCAGCAGGAGTGCTGCAGCTGCCTGGATCTGAAACACAATGTTATTTGAATATAACAATTCTGTTATTGATATTGAGAGTATTTCAGTCTTGTTAAAGCTACATTGAAAATGCAGCAGTGATGCTGCTAATTTTATTAAATGGGATGCTCATTACCATTCCTGGTAAATTTGGCATCCTTAAATAAATGTTAAAAATTTCACCTCCCACAAACATATTTTGGAATGGTTTCATCAATCAATATTTGGTTCCACAAACTATAATCTGAAATATGGAAAACCGTCCTATTTAATGAACAAATGTTAGTTCAACAGTATTATCTGAATCAATTTTAAGCATTAGTAGAATAATAAAAATGAAAGGACAATTTATACCGCGTCATTTAGAGAGCAGACTTTCCTCAAAAGCACTCCCAACTCGGGACTTGAACCCACTATTATTGACAGATAAAAAATATTACAAAATAAATATACTTACAAGATGAGTGTAAGCATAAGAAGGTAAAACATTAAAAAATAATATTCCAGGATCAGTCAGCACAGGAATCAATCCCATAATGGCAGACTGCTAAGTTAGCATGCCAATCATTCTCATAAGATCATGCATATTAGATTGAAAATTGTAAATCAGTATTGATAGTTTTTTTTTATAATATATCATAATATTCACAAAGTACAAACTAATTCTACACAAAAGTCAAATATTTAATTTACAAAAATGTGAAAAATTATACAAACATTGTATTCTATTTCATTTTCATTGTATAAATACAATCAACCAGAAATATATTAAAGAAATCTTAAGTTAAAACCAACCTGGAACCAATTTTAAAAAATGTGGGTACCAATGGAAATTGAAACTATTATCCACGGGCTTTTACCAACTAGGCTATGGAGCTCTTCATTATTACAATGTAGCTTAGTGATGATGATTTCCTTCCCTCTACGAAAGACAATGGACTGACACGGTAATTCCTTGGTCGCTGCCTTGCCTGAGACTGGATTATGGAAACTCAAACTTGCCAGGCATCTGAGCTCCCCTTACGATCTCATCCACTATATCCTGAGGGACAAGGTGGCTTTCTATCTGTTAAGGACGCTCCTGGCAAGTAGTAACAGCACTACTTTACAGCTACTCTTAGGGTGGATAGGTATAAAATTTAATCCTCAACCCTTTTAACACATAAATACCATCACGCCATTTCTTTGTCGGGATAAACAGAGCACCAGACTTTCCTATCATGACACATCTTTGTCGGGATAAACAGAGCACCAGACTTTCCTATCATGACACATCTTGTCGAGATAAACAGAGCACCAGACTTTACTATCATGACACATCTTTGTCGGGATAAACAGAGCACCAGACTTTCCTATCATGACACATCTTTTTCGAGATAAACAGAGTACCAGACTTTCCTATCATGACACATCTTTGTCGGGATAAACAGAGCACCAGACTTTCCTATCACGACACATCTTTGTCGGGATAAACATAGCACCAGACTTTCCTATCATGACACATCTTTGTCGGGATAAACAGAGCACCAGACTTTCCTATCATGACACATCTTTGACCTATTCTTCATCCATACACATATACTTCTTATGATTTTTACATTTACTTTCTTTCAAAACATCATTCTCTTGATCCAACCATACATTCCTTGGTCTTTCTCTAACATCCCTTCCACTCATATTTGCACTCTATATTTGTTTAGTTAATTTTTCTACATGTCCAAGTCATCATAGATTCTTCTTCATCTAACTTAATACATCAACCTTAAACTCACATAAATCCCTAATCACTTCATTTTATATTCTGTCATATATTGTCAACTTTTTAAGACCTTTATAAAAGAAAAGTATATTGTTCGGAAAGTACTTTCATATTTTTCAGACAGACAGTAAGACAAAATTTTGATTACAAACGTGTTGAATGTATTATATATATTAGTATGAGAGGCTTAGCAAACTTTTTCAGCCATTATTTACACAAATTGCTTAGGCAATTTTTTAGCGTCATTTTGAAGAAAGAAAAAAATAAGTAGTTTTTTTTTATGCTTGATGTTTTTTATACCGCAAAGGAAAAAATATGACAAACCAAAATAATATATGTATTGTGCAGTACGGCAATACAGTAAAGGCGGTGTTTTTAGTATCCAACAAAAGTTTATTTTATTATAGGCGTTTTAAGCACTGAACATGTAAAGCACTCTCCAAATATAAGCTTATTACAGAAAGAGATTCAATAACTATTTGACTATTAGGAGTATATAATGGCGTGTGTTTAATTACCTCTGGTATTCTGGCAAAGAGGTCGTGTAGCCGCGCAGGGTGGTGGGGTGCCGTGTGTTGCAGGAAACTGCGTAGCGCCTGCACATAGCGCTCTTGGATGCCTTCGAGTTCTTCTTCTGAAACAAATGGATTTTCAAATTATTAGTATTTTTGTTACGATAGATTGTTTTTATTATCGTATTTTAAATTGTTATATTTTTGTTTCAACTATAAGCATTACTTCTTATATAAGTAGTTTTTAAACATTTTATTTCACAACGCCCTGTCTAAAACATCTAAGCAATTAGTGAGATGGGTGAGCGTGTCGTTCACCACATAGTTTGTAAAATCTTGGATTCAAACTAGACACAGCTATCTTTATTTCTGGTTCCATGTTAAGTTTTGTGTAATATTTAGTTTTATTACAGGCATCATCGAATATCCAGTTTTGCAGATAAAAGTTGTTGCATATGGAACCAGGAATAGCTGAGTTTTAGCATTTATCCATGGATATTCATGGATGAGTTCTAAAATTCATCCTTTTCTTACATCCAATCATATTGAAACAGTGAAGTTTAATACTAAATAGAGACGGTCATTCACGATTTATCAGTTAAATGTTGTTTCCGATCATCATTGTGACGACCTTGCATTAATGCATTAAATTAAGATTGTCTGGAATTATTAAAAAAAATTAATAACCCACGGTACCTATGGGAATTAATTGTGATACGCCAGGGTGCCGAGGCGCATACTTTGAAAATTCCCGACTCAATGCAAATTTTATTCTAATAAGAATGCCAACATTGAAATATATTTAGAATGTAATGTGCTAATTCTTATATTATTTTATATTTTAAACCCAATTTATTAAAAACATTTATTTATTTATTTAACACTTTTATTGCAAATACAATCTGGCGGGCTTATTGCGAGGCGGCAATCTCTTCCAACAAACCAGACAAAAGTAAATGAAGCAAACTACATGGTCGCAAAAAACATTCAACTGACTATCCATCCCCACAAAATCCATGAACACATACGTGAGCATACGCCCACAAACCCCACAAAGACATGGCCGCGCGGTAACGCGCTGGACTTCCGGGTGGAAGGTCATCGGTTCGAACCCCGCGCTGTGCTACCCCCCTAGAACGACAAAGGCACTTCTTCCGCCTAGTGTTCGAGGATATAAGGATATCTATGACTTCGGTCATATCTACTTTTAAAAAAAAGAAGAAAAAAATGCGAGATTTTATCAATAAAAGGGAAATAAGGGATGGTGGAGAGGAAAAAAAATCAGGAATGAAATACGTTATATTACTGACTAGAAATTAAGAGTTTTTTCAGTCACTTGTTAAAGCATGCCAAGGACGGAGCAAGTCTAACATTAGTTTGTAACTGGTTCCAGAGTCAGGTGACTGTATAAAAAAGTTTAATAAAATTACTATAAATAATAAAAATGTAAACTATCTCTGACTCTTGTGTAATCTATTGGCATTATAAAACTGCTCTTTTGAGTCAATCAACTATGATTATAATAATAAAAGGCGTGCAAGAAACAATGAACGCCTCTAGATCATTATTCTCAACAACTGGCAGAATGTGGCTGCACTTTCTCTCTGTTATGTAACTTCCTGAAACTGTTCATTAAATTGGCATGATTACAACACCATTATATGGTATTGAACTTCTTATTCAATTTCTAACACAATTGTGTCGTTATGCAACATTCCATTTTTATTAGCAAATACTTGCATTTATTATATTTATAATGTTGTGACTGGCTTTTATTCATGGGTAAAAGATATATGTTATTTATTGGTTTTTTAACAGTACAAATAGACTATTTAATAATTTAGACATCATAATCATCAGTTTTATTTTTCCTCAATAATTCATTTTTATTTATAATCTTGCAACATTTCAATTCTAGTCACACTTAAAAAGCTCATAAACAATTCGTATCGCTGGCGTGAACCATTCCAATCAGCGCGCTCTTTTTGCGACCTGCAATGCCGACGGGATGAGAGTAATTACCGGTAGATGGCGGAACGCATCATCCCGCCGTAAATTCCCGCGCATATTTAAAATAAGAATACGGCCACACTTTGAATACAAGTAAACCAAATCCATTACCCAAACTAAAATAACTTTTTATATTATTTATGTTTCGAAACGAGGTTTCGATAATTTTTTGTCTTCTTTATTTATCGTAAATTAAAGAAGTAAAAGGTGTTTTGTTTAGTATATGAAATTAAAACGTTTTCATTTACGAATAACGAAGGTTAATCCAATTAAAACTGAAATTGAACCATTATTTTTACTTAGAATTTTGACATAATTTAATGAAATATTATTTTATTATGATATTAGACTAATTCAATTATGCCGTGCAATGTGTACGCGGTGTTGAAGAATAAAAAAAAAACATTTTAAATTCTTATTTTCTGAAATTAATAAATTGTAAGTGCCAACGTAGGTAGAAAATGGAATTGCTATGTTTTACGTTGGAATAAATAATGTTATTAATATGTTTTTTATATAATTATTATTGTTGGTTAAAATTGTATATAAAAAAATCAAACAATGGCAACGAGAGAAACGGAAGTGAAAGTGTGAAAATTGTGGTGTTACGTAGTATGCTAACTGACAACAGTGCTAAATAGCGTAAAAACCCAACGTGAATGAACTCTGAACCAGCTTCAGTACCGAATATTTTTCTACTCGTATTACTTAACCATCACACTTTCATTTTTTAGTTAGGACAGTTTTTATTTTTAGTTAGCTCAAGGCAAACGTTACTTCAAGACATCTGAGTTTGGTTTACTTTAGAATTGTGAGGTGCGGCACTTTTATATCATCTTTATTTCTTTTTGAATACCATTTTCGAAAAAAATGAAACGATTTTCTTTTGAATTTAGAATTAATGGAACATTACAAGTTCTCCACACATCATTCATAAAATCTATTTTATTTATTACAACAAAATCGAAAAGGTCCAGAATACATTTCTGAGACACATCCATTTTCATCTAAGCATTGAAAGAATAACTAATCGCGAATATACAAGTCAAAGATACGAGGTATGCTTGGAAGAAAACCGAGGGAAACGTGGCTGAACCAAATGCACTAAATTAAAAAAAAAAGGTAAAGTGAGAAGTATGAATATTAGAAGATTGTGCACGACGAGATGTATAAAAGTGGAGGAGGCGAAGGTTGTGTGCTTGGATTGAAAAGTTTGGAGATATGTTTTCTCTGTCTACCTCGCAAGGGATACGGCGTGATGATACGTATTTATAATATAAGGGATGTGCATGGTCGCGCGTTAACGCACTAAAACTTCCGTGCGGAAGGTCGCCAGTTCGAATCCCGCGCTGTGCTACTTCTCTCGAACGTCACGGATACTTTTTCAGCTTAGTATTCGGGAGTATAAAGGATACTAATGACTTCGGTCAAAAAATTCTTTCAAAAATAGAGAAAAAACATGCTGGTATGCTCTGATCGTCTTCGGTGTGCCATCGGATCCTGTACAGCAATATGGTACACTTGTCATGTGCGTGAGGATATTTTAAAACTGTATTCTATGTTCTTGTTATAAATCACCACTGTCATTTATCGGATTTCTCTATTTTTGTTTTCAAATCAATAGCCTTTCTTTGCTTCTTGGCAGGTTGAGAAATTGACATTTTCCTTTTTGTAGACATCTCAGAAGGGCTTAAAAATGCTTATAATACAGATCGCGGATTGTGGTCGTAAAGACGAACAGTCGGAAGTCACATAGATCGTAAGTCGACGACTACCTGTATCTTACTTTTACTTTTATAAATTTCATAAAGATGAATAATCATTTGAATTTTTTTGCGACCACGTAACTTTATTTATTTACTTTTATATGGTTGGTTGGAAGAGATTACCGCCTGGAATACGCCCGTCAGATTGTTTTTACAATGAAGTGTTCAATAAATTAATAAATTGTATTTGAATACTTTTTACTTTCCGTGTATTATAAATTTGTATTATTATGGCCCATATTTTAAAAGATAAACGTATTTTGAATAATTTTTTTGTAAGAAGTTGATGATTTATCGTTTGATTAAAATATGTAAATGTTTTTTGTTGTCAATGAATAAATTATCTCGATGAGGCTGTGTTCAAAATCGTGGAGGGGGCATACCATAGAATTTGAGGGGGAAAATGAAAATAGGCACCCCGAAACGAAATATGTTATAGTATTCTAGTCTTACAGATGACACTAGATCCGTGATCAACAAATACCTACAAGAGGTCAATTCATGTCTTAACAATCTTGACTTACCAACAGTATAAGATTGAATGGATCAGCCACATTGAATGGACAGATAAGAACCAACTACATTGATTTTTAAGAGCGTACGGGAGTATTTTAGTTCCAACTTTGGTGCATAGGATTGATACTTGGACGTGGAAAGACTGAAAGAGACGAAAAAATGTAGAAATGCGTACACTTTGAAGAATTTATGGAGGACAATATATAACAGAATATGGAATGAAGTGATTGAGGATGAATGTGAACTAAATGCTGATGTGTTGAGTAAGTTGAAGAACAGCTCTCTATGATGGTTTGAACGAATGAAAGAAAGACTAACGAAATAATTAAAAAAATAGTCCAAATGTGAGTGGAAGGCGTGGTGGTAGAGATATACCAAATGTGAGTGGAAGACGTGGGGGTAGAGATATACCAAATGTGAGTGTAAGGCGTTGTGGTAGAGATAGACCAAATGTGAGTGGAAGGCGTGGTGGTAGAGATATACCAAATGTGAGTTGAACGCGTGGTGGTAGAGATATACCAAATGTGAGTGGAACGCGTGGTGGTAGAGATAGACCAAATGTGAGTGGAAGGCGTGGTGGTAGAGATATACCAAATGTGAGTGGAACGCGTGGTGGTAGAGATATACCAAATGTGAGTGGAACGCGTGGTGGTCGAGATATACCAAATGTGAGTGGAAGGCGTGGTGGTAGAGATATACCAAATGTGAGTGGAACGCGTGGTGGTAGAGATATACCAAATGTGAGTGGAACGCGTGGTGGTCGAGATATACCAAATGTGAGTGGAAGGCGTGGTGGTAGAGATATACCAAATGTGAGCGGAAGGCGTGGTGGTAGAGATATAACAAATGTGAGTGGAAGGCGTGGTGGTAGAGATATACCAAATGTGAGTGGAAGACGTGGTGGTAGAGATATAACAAATTTGAGTGGAAGGCGTGGTGGTAGAGATGGACTAAATGTGAGTGAAAGGGGTGGTGGTAGAGATAGACCAAGGAAAACATGGATGAATCAAGTGAATGATATTTGAAAAATGAGAAATAGAAGAAATCGAAGGAGCTGTATGAGAAAGTGAATATGGAAGAGGCGAAATATGCGTGATGAGACAGGAAAGTCTGGTGCTCCGTCCTCTCGGTCTATCCCATCAAGGAAGTGAAGTGATGGTATGTACGGGGATAAAAACTGACCTGGAAAGGGAGAGGTTATTAATCAGCTAGAGTCTAGGGTGTAGGGTGACTGAAGGCAGAGACTAGAAGATAGTCGAGAATGGAATGGCTTCTTCGTGGAGGCTATGCCTCTTTAAAAGTTATTTGACTCAAGTAGGGTTTCTCAACCTTTTTTTTTGGACCAAAGCCCCCTTAGACCGTCTTAGGATGTCCTCCTAACATTGAAGTTCTTGCAACGTGAAGGTGAAAAACCACGTTCAATAATATGAAAGATTACGTTAATTTGTTTCGTTAAAAAAAGTTAGTTGTTAAACTATTATTAACTAAAACGAGTATAACATTTAGAAAAAAGTGTTAAAAAATATTATCATAAACAATGTGAACGCTAAAATAGAGAACCAAGATAAGATTGAGAGCAACGAAATAGTTGAACAATATACCATAGATGAATTGAATTTTTTATTGAAATCATAGATTTTGTTTTTAGTTTTACATAAACGAATTTTCTTTCCATATATATTACATAAACAATGCCTTGGATACAACTGAAAGTAACAGAATCTATATTTTCAATAATACATATACAATATTTTGCAGTTGCGAGACGAATGACGTATACACGGTCCATCCAATAGGAAGTGACTGATTTTATTTTCGTGTAACCACTAGCGCCATATGTGGATGAATAAATTAATTAACTAGCGACACATTTCGACTATCTTCCGTAAACGTTTCAAAGCGCTGGCATTGCTGGATCATTCGTAATGACGTAACTATTGACAGTACCTTTTCAGTCTCGGTCGGAAATTCTGGATGTCTGAAATCGTGTCGAAACGCTTTCTTTTCATCGTCAATTTCAGTTTCGGGAATAGCCAGAAGTTGCATGAAGCCAAATCAGGCCAATACGGGGGGGTGATCGATACTTTTCTGGCCAAGAAATCGCGTACAATCTAGCTTTTGTGAGTCGGTGAATTGTCGTGCAACAAAGACTACGCCCCTTGTCCCCGGTATTCGGGACGAAATCGAAGAATCCTGGCTCATAAACGATTCAAAACACCTAAGTACACATTGGCATTCACTATTTGACCTTTTGCCGTGAATTCCTTATGAATGATTCCTTTGGAATCAAAGAAAACGGTGATCAGATGGTTGGGTTGAGATTATTTTAATGTAATATTTAGTAAATACCACAATTATCCCCTTATTAATCATATACCATACATTCCAACGCCCCCCTTAAAATTTAAATTGTATTGTATTACACTTTGCTATAAAAACATTTACTATAAACCTAAACAAATTAACAATTATTTACAGTACCCGGCGGTAAGTAATACACATCGGGCTTAAGAGACTGTCGGCCATAATCGGCTAACTTCGACTTTGTAGAGCGTCGTCTCTGTCGCACGATGCGCTAACAGTCCGGTCCGGTAACGACTGACAAATCACGATGGAACACGTGTGTGAATGACAGAGACGACGCTTCACAAAGCCGAAGTTAGCCGATTATGGCCGACAGTCGCTTTCTTAAGCCCGATGTGTATTACTTACCCCCGGATACCCAACTTACTAGCATTAGTTGGTATAATGTAAACCATAGATTTTATACTCGTAACAGTAAACGTCCTTCCTTTGTAACTTTCAATAAATGTATTTTCTCTAAAAAATGTAAAAAACTTACTTTTGTATTGTATTACACTTTCGTTGTATACAATATAACCTGGGGGGGGGGGACTTATTATTATTATTAAAAAAAAAAGGCAAAGCACCCAAACCAGGATGATTTGTGCCACCAAATTAAAAACATTATGAAATTATATGAAACAATATAATAAAACCAATTAAAAAAATATAACAATTCTATATAGGTAATTCAAATTTTCAACTGAATAAGCTTCAAAAATTGAACAATCGACCTATAAATGGAAAAGCTCCTTGAAGAAAGGAGAAACGAAACGTGGCAATATCTTCCAACCAACCAGAAAGATATTAAAAACGCCTTAAGTGAAAACCAGACTGGAATAATTTTAAAACAATCAAGGGTTCCAACGGGAATCGAAGCCGCAACCTTCGGGCTGAGGGAGAGAAGCGTCTTATCAACTAGGCCACGGAGTTCATGTGATAAAATAAAATCGCTCAAGGGAAGGAGCGATATTGCCCTGATTGGACTTTATGAAACACTTAGGGATGACGCTTTTTGAGAGGTTTTTTATTAAAATTTTGATTATATTATTTATATATGAACATTACACACATATACTCGTACATATATTACACTCTAAAGTCAAATGTGGTATAATCACATATCGGAAGATCTACAAACGTTTCAATGTAGTTGGTCGTCCCTTAGTATGTTTTCTGCAATTTTCTTATCAAATGTGTTTTTCTAAACATATGCAGATTCAGTGAAGTGCCGAATCTAATAACCGAAACCATCCCACTTCCTATTCTTACACTCAATTTCTGTAAATTTATTTTGTAATTTCGAGTTCTGAGTTAGAGCGCTCTTGAAAAGAGTCTACTCTCTAAACGGCGCTCTATAAATTGTATTTTCATTATTATTATTAGGAATCGTTGGGCTAAAGAAAGTAATACATTTTTATTTAACTGATGCACCATGCTGATGGTTACGTATTACTGTGTTTTGTTCGATTTATAGAAGTCAACGACAAAGCGGTTACGTGACATGACAAGGCAGCGCATAATGACGCGGCCGCGCTGCAACTGCAGTTGTGTGCGCACAATTATTAACGGACGTACTCAGCTCACCGGGTTAGCGGACAAATTATCCGCATGGATTAAAACAATACCTCTATTACATACCATCACACCATCTCCTTGTCAAAGTAGGTAGAGGACAGAACGCCATACGTTCTTATCTCGACACACATCCTTAGCCTCTTCTACATCCTTTTATACCTTTTCATACAACTTCTATGATTCCTCTGACTTTCTACGTTCCTTTCTTTTAGAATATTATTCACTAGATCAAACCATACTTTCCTTGGTCTTCCTCTCACACGCCTTCCACTCACATTTGCATTGTTTTGTTGGTCATCCTTCATTCATTCCTTCCACATGCCCAAACCATCTCAACGTACTTTTCTTCATCTTACTTAACGTATCAGCCTTAAGTTCACATTCACACCTTATTACTTCATTCCGTATTCTGTCATGCATTATCACCCCTATGTATTCTTCTCAGTGCATGCATTTCTACAGCTACACTTTCAGTATATTTTACTTCCATATTTCACTTTCTTGCATCAAAGTAGGCACCAAAATACTATTGTGGACTAGAATCATATCAAATTTTAATACTGTACGGTTCGAGAATATATGTTTTAGTGTACCATTACCTTTCTTTCCTATCGCTACACTCCGTTCGATATCCCTCTTAACTTTTCAATCATCTGTGAAAATACTACAATAGAATTACTCAACTTGCTCCAATCTCTCATTATTCACCCTCATGTCACATTTACTTTTCCTTTCACACTTTTCTATCACCATTACTTTGGATTTTGCAACATTCATTCTGAGTTTTTCTCTTCGCATCTCTCATACAATTTACTTATCAAATTCTGCAATACCTTTCTTAATAAGCTAAATATGTTTTTGGAAACAGAAGTTCGGTTTGCCATCGTTTCCGCATGACGAATAATTGAAGTTTGTTTCAAGAACACTAGATGCTGGCTCTTAAGATTGATTACTCATATTACGACTTTGCAAAAAAACATTTAATACAGTAAATCTTCGAATTCCAAAAAAAAATGGATCAACTTAGTATTTCAAATCCAAACACCAGTTTGTATCTTATGGATGTATATATTCGAATCTGAACTTTATGCTCCACATGATCAGTTGTTTCGCAAGGTTCAAATCTCGGTACGACATTTAATATAGTAAATCTTCGAATTCTACAAATAAAAATGGATAAACTTGATATTCAAAATGGTCTTTTACAACTCTTGGCCAACTATTCGTCTAACAGACACCAGTTTGTATCTTATGGTATATTCGAATCTGAACTTTATGTTCCACACGATCAGGTGTTTCGCAAGGTTCAAATCTCGGTCCGACATTCAATACAGTAAATCTTCGGATTCTACAAACAAAAATTGACCAGCTTGGTATTCCAAATAGTCGTTTACAGCTCTTGATAAACTATTTGTCTGACAGACGTCAGTTTGTATCTTATGGTATATTTGAATCTGAACTGTATGCTCCACACGATCAGGTGTTTCGCAAGGTTCAAATCTCGGTCCGACATTCAATACAGTAAATCTTCGGATTCTACAAACAAAAAGTGACCAGCTTGGTATTCCAAATAGTTTTTTACAGCTCTTGATAAACTATTTGTCTGACAGATGCCAGTTTGTATCTTATGGTATATTTGAATCTGAATTTTATGCTCCACACAATCAGGTGTTTCTCAAGGTTCAAATCTCGATCCAACATATCATTAGGCATTTCAAATACTTACTATTTGCTGATGATTTAAAACGGTTTAGATCGATTAGAATGGCGGAATTATACCAATAAGCTGGCATCTTCTTCTCCCTGGCTCCATCCCAACTCACTGTCTGCGAAGACTGTTGGGGTCAGCTCTCCTCGTCCTCAGGTTGTATGCTCTTCTGTCCCGGACTACGTCCCCCAGGCCGTACCAATAAGCTGGCATATCCACATATTTTATTGTAAGCTCGTGACTTTCAAGAGTTGGTATTGTATTGACTCCCTACAGTGGTATAGCGTGCTTTTCTTGGATTTCCATTTTTTTCTAATTTCTCATTCCTTTTCTTGGCCATCGATGACATTGTTAATTTTTTATTTAGTTTTTGTTGTTTGCGTTTTTATCATTATGATACTGTATGTTTTTTTCTCAATATCAATAATGTAAATACTCTCCCTTTCACAAAATATGGATGTGGAGAGGTGAAGGAAGTATATCGTGATAGGAAAGTTTAGCGGTATGTCTTCTCTGCCTACCAGAGAACAGGGAATTGATTACACTTTTGTTGTATACAATACAACCTGGTGAATTTATTTTCACATGGCAACCGCTTCTAACCAATCAGAAAGATGTAAAAGAGGCTTTAACACGTTCACTGCGTTGAACACGGCTCCCGTGTCCATACACAATAGCCTTGAATGTTGAGTGCACTCATAAACGTCTCCCGATAAGGATTCGTCGCCTGTTTCATGTGTTTTGAAGACACGAAGGAATACACTTGTATATGATGTTTCAATAGAAAGTAGAATTTGATTTTTAACAAAGTTATGGGTTTTCAAAAATTCGCGAATTTTCAGCATATCTGTATGACATTTTATACGCAGTGAACGTGTTAAGTGAAAATCAATCTGCGATACAAAAAAAAAATTATATAACGCCGTTCAGAGAGCAAACGCTGTAACCCGAGACTCGTATCCACTATTGTTAACAGATTAAATATTATAAAAATATTTATAAATTATTTGTAAGGATAGGAAAGTAGTGACTGCAGTCATTAGATTATGTACTAAAAATATCGTGCACTAACGGGAATCGAACCCGCAATCTCCGTGTCGGAGGACAGATGTTCTACCAACTAGGCCACGATATTGTGAATAGCCTTATAAAGGTATGTGTGTATGTAAATTTATTTTAATAAAAAATAAATTTGATCATTGTACTGATTTGCCCACCCGTGTGACGTTATGCTTCATTACGAGTATTGGCTTCGCGCTGAGTAGGTCAGGCGCTAGGCGGCCCAGCGCGGGGCAACAACCGCGCGGCCCGGACAGCCGTTGACCTCGGCTCGGCCGCTGTACGAGTACGCTACACACTACACACTACACTCGGTACACTAATGCCTGCCTGCTGTCATACACACTGCGCGCTATACTACGCTATACTGCGCCAGCTCATATTCGTATTGGAATACCATTCTTACAGGCCGGACAGGGCTGGCGACAATCCACAGATTTAAAAAATATGATTTTTTTATTAACTAATATTATTTTAATTTACTTATTTAAGGATGTGTGAAAATAATTACTTATTCCATCACGTTATTTTTTTTGACAATCTGGCTCTTCAAGGCATTATAAAACAATTTTCTTCGTATAAATTGGCAAGTTGACAGTTACGCCGGATGTTACCAACTTAATAAATCCAATACAAGATTTTTAACAATTTATCACTTTAAAACTTCATTAAACATCGTTATATTTCACTCATCTATTTTTCAGATGATAACATTATAATGTTTGTTACCTTTTTATGGTAAGAATTTCTGAATTACTGTTTATATCCTTTTGAGTGTAAATACAAAAATGTGGTTTTAAATTTCAAGATGGAGAAACTCAAAGGCAAATAAAAAAAAATATAGGACGGGAAGGGGGAGTTCTCTCGAGGCATAAATAAAAAAAATACACACTTTAAACCGATTAAAAAATATTATAATAATTAAGAAATAAATCGTCTAAAAATGCAATAAGTATTTTCTAAAAGGACGGTTTTTGAAAATCATTGTCACATGATTAAAAAGCGTTATTGTAATTGCAAACTTATTTAGTAATATCGAGAAACCAGGTAAGGAAATTATTAATATACCGCGCCGTAAAGCAATCCAAGTATGTGCGTGTATTTTTATTTTCGATTCTTGACCAAAAACACTTTTCGGCCGAAACTGAAGTGAACCACAATAGTCGACTATTTTAGCCGAAAATAGTTAAAAATTAAAAAGGATAACCAATTTGAAATATATTTCGGCTAATACTAGTAAATTGTCCAAGGGACAAAATTATATCATACACGTCAGTTACCAATCACCCAGAAAGATGATTATGTTATGAGGGCTTAAGCGAAAATACATCAAAACTCTTTTTTTAGAAAAAAAATGAGTTGCAGTGAGAATCGAACCACAGTACATTTCTACATAAGGTACCTATCAATATATCCGAAATAGTGTTTCGGACACATTGAAAAGCGTGGACGAGAGACAATATTGTCTTCGGCCCCAGTAAGCTTTGGGATTAGAACCTCTGGAGTAAGCACGGAAATTGCTGTTCGTCATTGAACGTATTGGTAACACTACCGTTCGAAGAGTTAAAAAAGTTACCAGACGAACACTTTTTACCAGAATGGCACCTTTTTTTTGGTACCATCCGGAATCAAACCCGAAACCCACGAGTGGAAGTCAAGAATGTTACCACTAGGTTACAGAGATCATGAACTGGTATATTTATATACTCGCACATTAACATGGGACGATACAATCTTAATATATTATAGATGAACAATTATAAAAATACATATTGACGTACTCGTAGTTAAAGTTTAAACTAAACCAGTCTTATGTAGGTCGTTTTTCAATTAACGAGTGTTCTATCTTTTATCTACAGAATTATCTATTTATGTGTTATTGAAATAATGTTTAAATAAAGCTGTTATTGTTGGAGGATCAAAGTCACGTCAATAATAAGGTTAAGTTGCTCTTCAAAAAGCAAAACTGATTTGATCAATAGTAATAATACGAATTGAATTCTCGAGAATTGCGCGATATACAATATAATCGTAGTTTTATCAATTTAGGATTTGATTATAATACACACACTCTTATATATGTGTGTGTACATACAGTATCATACTTGGTTCCAAGAAAATGGCATGTAAATGGAACCATTGAATGCTATGTAAAATACGTGATCTTTTTCATATTTTCAAATACGAGTATCGTATTGTATTCTTACTCAATTTTTTTTAATTCAAGCAATTAATTCACCCTGCTGAAAGCTTTGTAATTTCTTACTTATTTAAAAAAGTATTTAATTATTTTTATCACAAAAGAACGGAGAAGTGCAGTGATAGTTCCATTTAAAGGTAAAGGTGCAAGAATAGAGTATGGAAGTTACAGAGCCATTCGTTTGCAGTGTTGTAAGTAAACTGTATGGAAAAATCTGATAAAATGAGTGAGAAGAAAGACTGAAAAGAAAATATGGGATACTCAGGGTATTTTTTTAAATAGAAGAGGACGCGTTTATCAAATTTTCTCTTGGCGTATGCTTGTGGAAAAATGTATGACAAAAAGATAAATGCTCGTTTGAAAACATATGACCGCGTGATAAGTGAAAGTTAAGGAAAATGGTGAATAAATATGGTGTTCAATGTAAATGAATATGCGGTATTGCGTCATTATACACTGAAAGTAAAGCATGTATTAGAGTGAACGATGCGTTCACTATTTATCTAAATTGATTGAGTGGATTTTTTGCGTTATTTTGAAGATGGAATAAAATGAGTGGATTTTTTTATGTGCTTGATGCTTTTTTACTACAGGAAAAGGAAAAAATGCGGCACAAACAAAAAAAGAAAGATATGTACATGGTCTCTTCTCTGGAAGGCCGATTACCATTGATGAAGACCAAATAGAGGCTTCGATCGGGAATAATCAGTATTCTACGATACAAGAGATTGCTGAGATACCAAAAACATCATCCACAAGCATTTCGCACAATTTTGCGTTTGAATTTGACATAATATACGAAATTAATTTTCGGACAATCAAATAAATAAAAGCGTATATAACATAATATACATACGAAAAAGTAATCCCTCCATCTAAGCGGAAGATTGGTTCCAGGAAATGAACGCGTAAAATAATGCTATGTAAAATAGGGGATTGATTAACTCATTTCTAGATATTCTAGTCTTATTCAGTTAAAAAGACTTTGTTTTATTTTAATAAGTTCAAGTAAGTAGTTATTTACATATAACAATAACAATTATTATTTCGTTTATTGATCGCAAAAACATAAAGTAATACAAGAAAAAAGATATACATTAAATAGATTTAGACAAAAAGAAATTTAAACCTGATGCTATTAAAAGCCCCATTTTGTATGACCTCCTCAATCAGGCATCTCAGCCCACACTTTAATAGTATCAAAAGAAAACGCAGATGAAAACATAACTATAGAATATTTATTCAAATAATATTCAAGGATCATAAAGATATTTCGTCAAAATAATTTAACAAATTTTATATTTCAATCAAATGCCTGAGTACACGATTAACTACAGTAATAAAAGAGACATTTTTATGAAAGCAATACGAAGAAAAAAACAACACAATTTAACTGGCTTTTTGGAAATTTCGCTTGATGAATCTTTCAATGTTACTGTTGTCTCGCCCTTCTATTGGTAGGGGTTTATCTCGATTGTGGTGATGTTATGAGATAAACCTAAACCTTTTAATAGCTTATCTCTTTTAAATGTATTTTTTCCATCGCTTGAACATATACGAGTATGTGTACTATAATTACAGGATAGATATTTACATATTACATTTCTATCAATATACAATATTTATCATCACCATCACGCCATGCAGATTGCGGTAGACAGAGATAATAGATTTTAACTCCATATTTCGCTTCTTCCACGTCCATACATCTCGTCATGAATATTCTCCTGTTATAAACGCTTTTCAATATTCTCATTTTAAGAAGTTTTTATTTTTATTTTTGTAATTTATTTACTTATACATAATTCATGTAAATCGCAGTGAAATGTCTCTTGAATATGATATCACTATTCTGCTGAAGCCATATTCTCGTTTATGTTGTGTTATTGTTAAACATCACAATACCGCTTGACACGAGATATCTTTGCAGATCTCGATCTCAAATAGCTTATTTGCATTTCCATTCCTTATACTTCCGTCAAGTTTATCTTAAATATCGTAGTGCTTTTCTTTTTGTATTATGTTGTACTTTCATTGTTCGTGGAGGGTTTGTTTCCATTTGGCAATATCTTCCAACCAAACAGAAAGATGTTACGATAGAAGTCTTATAAAAAACAGGCTGAAACTTTTGTTTAATACAGTCTTTGTCGAGTCGGTAAGTGTCTTTCTTACCTGACTCTTTACCTGTATCTTTTTTGCCGTGATAAAGGTTGGGAAGCACTAATCTACTCGTAGACAACGCTCAACATTAGGAACCCTACAGTGCATTGGGATGCAAATTTGCATCATGATAATTAAAAAAATATGATAAATGCAAGACCATCTTTTGGGAATAAAATACACTAAAATCTTATGGTACAACTATCTCTCTTGTTGACTATTTGCAAAAAAGAATAAAAAAATGCGTTTGTATATATATAAAAAAAATATTTTTAATTCTGACAGTTGGGGGGGAATGATGGATTCAACTTTTTACTGCATTTCAAGAATTAATTAAACCATAATAAGAGTGTTTTAGAAGTTGAAAAAGGGGTTAAATAATAACAATTCAGGTATGTTTTATTTATTTACACAATAATTTTCATGTAAAAACTTATTTGCATGGTAAAAATCAACAAAACATGTGTGAAGCAAATTTGCATCATCGTGCATTTTTTTAATAAAAAAACACTAAAAATTGTTTTTGATTTTTTTCATTAGTTTTCCCGTTGAAATATATACGTCACTTTTCCTATGCCGAGTGTAAATTTCATCAAAATCCATGATGTCATGCATTGTAGGGTTAAAAACAACTACATACATACAATATATACCCATTACGTACTTTCCTGTCGGGGTAGACAGATATGATAGAGAACCAAACTTTTCTATCTCAATACACATCCTTCGATTCTTCTACTTCCAAATACATTATCAGGCAACTTTTTTTACTTTCTACAAAATATCTGTCACTTGATCCAACGATACTTTTCATGGTCTTCCTCTACCACGCCTTTCACTCACATTTGCACTTTATGTTTGTTTCGTTCGTTTTTTTTTTCATTCATTCGTTATACATGTCCAAACCATCTCGGAGAGCTCTTATTAATCTTACTTAACACATTAATCTTAAGTTCACATTTATCCCTAATCCCTTCATTTAGTATTCTTTCATATATGGTCACCTCCTGTATTCTTCTCAGTACAGGCATTTCTACAGCATTGAAAAGCAACTACGAGTATCTCATAAAGATTAGAATGTGGAAAGGATATTTCTTGTGATCGATGTTTCCAAATAAAGGATCTATTGTAAAAACGACTTAACGCCCATACGAATCCAATTTATGCGCATGTTATATTCAATTTATGCGCAGCGCAATTCGATGCAATCTTCAGCCACTCTTTTCAATTTATATTATTAAAATGTATCTAATGTGCCATCGCCTTTCACCTTGTAAATTAAATACTGGCGGTATTTCGTAACTTGACGATATCAACTGAGCCGCCTATAGATAGCAAATTGACTAAGCAATTGCCCAGGGGGTGCACACATAACGGGCCAATTTTATTAGATTGTAAATTGACGCCCTCATTGCCTCAGTGATCGTTTGTCTTTCACTTCGTCTGTCAGTTTTGATTCCCAAATTGATTAAGCAACTGCCTAGAGCTGCACTGATGAGGGGCGGGTTTTTTTGTATTATATACGAGTACATAGCATATAGACAACATCTTTGCTCTAGTAATCGTTTGTTTATCATCAGGTCTGTCGGTATCGATTCCCAAATCGACTAAGCAAATACCTAGAATTAGTTGTACTCTGGGCAATTTATTAGTATTACATAGCATATGGACAACACATTTCATCTAGTTTTGGCTTGTTTATCGGTTTGTTTTCTCAAATTGACTAAGCTATAACTGCCTATAGCTGTACTGATGAGGGGCGTTTTTGATACATTAGATAGCATATAGATAACACATTTTACCTAGTTATCGCTTGTTTATCACCACGTTTATCGGTTTCGTTTCTTAAATTGACTAAGCAACTGCCTAGAGTTGCACTGATGAGAGGCGTTTTTTATACATTACATAGCATATAGACATCATATTTTACCTAGTTATCGCTTATTCATTACCACGTCTGTCGGTATCGATTTTCAAATTGACTAACCAACTGTTTAGTGTTGCACCGATAAAGGGTGTTTTTTGGTATCATATAGACAACTTCTTTGTTTTAGTAATCGGTTGCTTCGATTATCAATGATTACTAATAAAAAAATATAACCAAGAGTTTTTATTTTTCATCTTCCTTCCAATGACTTCCGTGATGTTGTTAAGATGATTGTTTTTCAACCAAGATTAGCTTTGGTAACCAAAAAATGAACAATAAAAAAATTACCAATTTGAATAAAGAGCCTGTCTGGTAATAATACTGCAAACGCGTAACATGTGTGCGAGTGTTATTGCCTCTTCATATGAAGTTGTATTATCAATACCTCTTCCAGTGGTTCTAAACCAGAAGGCTCGATTATTGGAGCTGAAGACAAAATTATCTCCCCATAGCGCTCTTCAATTTATCTGCATCATCAATTTAGATACGTTAATGGGTACGTACGAATGAGTTAATTTTTTTTTTCAGGTTTGTTAGAGTAAAGCAATAATCGCGCCAAGTTGTGTTCAATACAACGCAGTACTGAAAAAACTGTATAAAAGGGTCAAAATAAATTATGAACTATTTTTCTAAAAAAAAAGAAAGTGTTGGTTATTTTCTATTTTTCCATAAGATAAGCTCCAACAAACCCAAACTGGTTATTTGAGTATGTAGAAGAGCGTAGTCGAGAGAGAATATTGTCTTCAGCCTCAATAATTTATCCTTCTGGTTAAGTACCACAAGATAAGACACGAAACTCGCAGTTCGCCATAGTAGGTGTTTGAAATATTACCCTTGTGGACAGGCAACAACATTAAACTGTTATCAGACGAATTCTTAAACCAGACTAAGGTTCTTATATCCGTGTATATATACATATTTTGGTACCACCAAAAAGGTTTTTTTAACATGGTATTTCGTAACATGGCATTTTTCATCTGTTAATTTTATCTTTAAGAAGGAAAAATACGAGTATATGTCGAAGTGTATAATTGTGCCCAAAAAATGTGTTAGTGAAATTTATAACGATGTTTTTTTTCTTCCACGGCATACGACCCTGGGCCTTCTGAATCGTGGCCTGTTGTTATAGTACATATATATCTACTTTTACTTCACATTGTATGAATCATAATAATATTATACAATATTATAAATGTTATGACATTCACTCGATCTTTGAATTGTGATTGTATTTTGTAAAAAAAAGAAATAAAACGCAAATTCTACTCTTAAAATTTCATTTGCGACTTAAATATTTCCATAAGCGCTTATTCCGTCCAGCGGCAAAATATTTTAAAAAATCGGCCCTGATGATTTGTTATGAAATATTCAAATGTTATAAGTCTACAACTATGGCTGAGAAAATATTCCATGGCTGAATAATGTTGTATTCAATATTAATTATTGAAACTTTTAAACTTTAATATTCATTGGAAAACGGTTATATAATACATTGCATTAAAAATGTGTAATCTGGCTGTATTATACAAACGTATCTTCTTCCAAAATAATGCATGTCAAATTTAAGGATTTAAATAAGATCCCGAGCCCGAGAGGGAGTTTATCTAAGGAAAAATAGTTATTATCCAATCAATCAATAAAAACAATAATAATAATAAGGTTAGGTTAGGTTAGGTTAGGTTAGGTTCTAGCTGGAGATTCGAAATGGAAAAGCGTTCTAGCTGGAGATTCGAAACCATTAAGGCAACAAACCCAGATCCATTAAAATTATATGTCCAAATCAAATTACCTGTTGTTTTTTCTCAAATTGTGTATATTTCTTGTCATGTGTAATAATAAATAAATAAATAAATTATTAATGACAGATTAAAAATATTATATACGAGTATATATTGAGTATGGTAATGTGGTGGTAACGGACATTGTATTAGGTTAGGTTAGGTCCCCGCATCTGCATATGTTAAGAAAAAAATATTTGGTAACAAAATAAAAATTTGTAAATCTTCCGATATGTGATAATAACAGATTCGGTTTTAGGTGTAGTGTTAGCTTATGTGTGTAGTATTAATATATAATCAAACATTTTGATTAGACCTCCCAAAGAGGTTTGGACTTCTAGTGCTTCCTAAAGCTGTATACGCCACTTATATCTCTATAATACTTAGAAGCAGACTATTACACATAATTATAGGACTAGCAATGGCAGGTCTTGTCATAATGCCACACCTTATTCGATCGATCTGGAACAATCAAACAATTCCATGAAGATGAAATATACGTCAAAGTTCTACTTCTCTCCAAATCAATATCTCTTTGACACATATTCGAAAGATACAATGGAGACATCCCATTAAAGGGTTTGAATACAAAGATACAAAGTTTGAAATCTAGATTGTAACCGTCAAACATGGGGAGCTTAAGCGAGAAGGAATAATGCAACTCTATAATTAGTACCGAACGTACATAGCGAAACTATAATACATTAATATTCAATTTTATTTATGCAATATATAAAATTTCCCTTATTAGATACGATAGAATTTTACAAATCGGTTCAATCAATTAACAAATTTATAATTAAATATTTATTTACATTATGAATAAACAGTAGTCCCCCCCTTAGCCACGAATTATACGTTCCAAGACTCCAAGGGAATCCAAGTCGCAGATATTACCGACCCCTATAACTATTATATAACATACAATATAAAGGATCTTTCAAATTGAGCATTTTTTTTAATTCTTGAATAAAACACAGATGGCGTCGTGAACTTGCCTGAGTCTTGTGACATTTGAGATGTGTAATGTATGACATTTATAAAAATGGAGTCGTATAATACAATACAACAAAGCGTTTAAATTGTTGAATTATTTTATGTATTGTAATCTCCGGAAACGGTAATGTTAATTGGCCACCAAGATCATGTGATCTGATACCGTTGGAATATTTTCTCTGGGGCTACATAAAAAGTCAGGTCTATAAGAATGACCCCCAATGAATTCCTGAGCTGAATGACATAATTATTCGCGTTATTGGTGAGTTAGAACCGTAATTATGCCAAAATGTCATCGATTTTTTTGACAAAAGAGTGGACATCTGTGGAGCTTCAAGAGGTGGACATTTGGCGGATATTGTTTTTTTGTGTTTAAATGTCATACATTATACTTCAATAACCAATAAAAAAATTGAAATCAAAGCAAATTGTGTGTTTTATTCAAATTTAAAATAATCGAATTAAAAAAAACCGCTCTTTTTGAAAGACCCTTTACTATGTTTTTCCTATATCTACGTATATATACCTACTGTGAAGTTTAATTTGTGAATAAGACACAATAAGAAATTAACAACAATAACTAATGACAAAACATAACAATTATGACAATACATTGTAATAAAAATTATATGAATTTCGGAGTACTCAAAGATGGTTTAGGCATATTTTACATATTACTGAAAAAACACTAACAAAAAAAATATAAATTCGCTCTGTAATTATAAATAAGTTTTGTATTAGGTAAGGGGCGATTTTTTTACTGCTTCGGGCGCCAAAACATTTAACCCTTGGATGTTATGATAAAGTTTAGTTAATAAAATTACGCACAGTAAGAGTATAACAACAATAACTAATGATAAAATAGAACCATTATAACTATATATTATAATAAATGTTATGTAAATTTGGTAGCACTCTGAGATGGTTGTACATGTAGAACGAATGAATGAAGAAACGCTACAAAAACAATTACACAGCGCAAATCAAATAAGATGAGAGTCCACAAGAATATTTTAGTACCAACGTTGATGTATGGGGGTGAAATGTATAAATGAAAAAAATATTGAAAAGAGCCAAATAAATACTGTAGAACTGCGTGTACTTAAAAATATATGGGGTAACAATGTATGATATAACACGGAATGAAGTGATTAAGGATAAATGAGAACTTAAGGCTAATAATGTGTTGAGTAAGATGAAGAAGAGCACTTTGAGATGGTTTGGGCATGTCGAAAAACTTAACGAAGAAAGACTAACAAAACGAATATATATACTATAAATATAAGTGGAAGGTGTGGTAGAATAAGACCAATGACGGTATGGTTGAATCAAGTGAATGCTATTTTGAAAAAAGGAAATGTAAAAAAATCAGATCAATCGTAGGAGTTATTTGAGAAGGTACATGGATGTAGAGAAGATGAAAGATTTGAAAAAAGTCTGGCACTCTGTTCTCTCTGCCTACCCCAACAGAGAAAAGGCGTGATGGTATGTATCTATGTATGTAAATGTGGTGTGTCTCGCTCTCAAAATATTTTATTGTACTCACCCTTCTTGTGATATGTTAGATGAATATTAACTACTATTTATAATAAACTACTATTAACCTTTTGACGATACGTTGGATCCTTTTTTTTATATTTTCAAACCGTGGTTAACTGAAACCGCGGAAAGGGAAAACGCGTATAAAGAGTGACTACTGTAATTAATTAATATTTTATTTCACATTGTCACCGCATTGTTTGCAATGGAAGTTATTATATTTTATTGATAGTAAAGATACTTACTTATTTTTCTGAAATATTATAGATTTAAACTGTTTAAAATAATTAGTAATCGAGCGGATATTTTCTATTTTATTATCTGACGTTGAAGGTTTGCATCAGGCACAGGTCTTTCAAATTGAGCATTTTTTTAATAAATTTTATTTAAATTCTTGAATAAAACACACAATTTTCTTTGATTTCAAAAAACTTTTTATTGGTCATTGAAGTATAATGTATGACATTTAAACACAAAAAACAATATTCGCCAAATGTCCACCTCTTGCAGCTCCACATATGTCCACTCTTTTGTCAACATTTTCGACGCCATTTTGGAATAATTTCGTCCTTCAGCTCAGGAATTCATTGGGGGTCATTCTTATAGACTTGGCTTGTCACGTGATTCCAGAGAAAATAGTCCAACGGTGTCAGATCTCATGATCTTGGTGGCCAATTAACATCACCGTTTCCGGAGATTACAATACATAAAATAATTCAACAATGTAAACGCGTTGTTGTATTGTAACATATACGACTCCATTTTTATAAATGTCATACAATACACTAACTTCTCAAATGTCATAAGACCCAGGCAAGTTCGCGACGCCATCTATGTTTTATCCAAGAATTAAAAAAACCGCTCAATTTGAAAGACCCTTATATTATTGTTTTAATGGTCAAGTACGCCTTGCTTACAGGTTAATTAATTTATTTTTATCATTTTCAAGTGATTCATTAAAATAAAAGTTAATAGATATGGTCACATTCAAAGTTCAGACGAAGGTTATATCTTAAAGATGGCCACAAATTGGGGACTTTCAAATAAATTAACCTAGCCGGAGATTTAAAAGACCTTAGAAAACTAATCAAAGGTAGAAAAGCAAAGTTCAATAGAAACAATCTACATGCCCTAATTATACAGTACACAAATGAAAGTATAATTAATTATTCGCTCAGGCGTTGCTATAGCTGGCAGATATGATATTTTTAATAGTAGTGGGTTCGAGTCCCGAATTAAAAGCACCCTTGAGGAGAGTTTGCTCTCTAAACGGCGCTATATAAAATTGTCCTTTGAACTAATTAATGAATCGGCTGACCCCAAATGGATGAGAGGAAGTCGAGGAAAATAAGAAGACTACAGATAAAAAAACTTTTTAAGATTTTATACGTGTTTCTCATTTAGAAACTTATTCACAAGAAGACATTTTTTGCCAAAAATGTAAAAATTAAAAAAATGTAACAAAGCTATTTGCAGCCCTTCTAGGCTCTCATATAAATAAATATTATGATGTGACATTCAGGGGCTCTACTAGGTGTTTAAACGCCCGAGGCAGTAAAGAAACTGCACCCCTTACAAAATACATTATTTGTAACGTATCAATCAACAATTCCCGAGACTAACCAACAGATGGCGCCTATAATAACAAATCCATACCATTATCAGTTAGTACCAGCCTTTAGAAGTTACGTGTCAAACTTTCATGACATTCCGACATTGTGGCATTGAGTTACAGTGGTTTTAGTAACACTACTTTTGTAAATCCCCTCCACCGTGGTATATTTTCCCAAATCTCCGTGGTCTAGTTCGTAAAACGCTTGACTTCCACCCGGGGTTTTCAGGTTTGATTCCCGTTGGTACAAAAAAAAATGAAAAAAATAGGTCTCAGTGTGTTAAAAGAGTTCGTCACCTAATAATAATCGCACGCGGGGATTACGTGTTCTAGTGTTGTTATCTCTTCACATGAAGTAATGTTACTAACAACTCTTAAGTCCGAAGATGCGATTATTGAGGCAGATGACTATATTGTCTCTCGGCCACGCCCTTCAACATGTCTTAACCATCAATTCAGATATCGAGAAAAGTGTGCCACACAAAAAGAAATGAAAACTGGAAATCATGAGTGAAGACGACAAAATAGTATGGTTAGATCAAGTAAACGTAATATTAATAGAAGAGAAATAAATTAAATAGAAAAATCTCGCGTACTGTGAAATATGTTTAAAAAATAGAATGCCAGTAAAATCTACACTTGTAGAATTTTGTAAAAATTATCACTAATTGATTTTTTTTTGTGTTAACCCTGATTCTACTCACACAAATGTAAACACTCGTAAACTAACACTGTCGCATACGCATGCACCGTGTATGAATAATATTGGCAATTCTTCACTAGTGTAATAAAAGTATATCCGCGTACAATTATTATGGAACAGATGGCTAAACCGAGCTGAATATTCTCTATCTGCTCTCTACGTGTGTGAAACTTTTACTATAGTGATAATCAGTTTTGTTTTCGTTCGTAGCTTTGAATGTGTTAGTAAATGTTCAGAACAAAAATGGGTCAATATTTTAGAAACATAAATTATTTATCTAAACAAGTTTTAAAAACTGATCATACCTGAGGTTTAATGAAATAATGAAATTGTGCATAGTAAAAATATAAATAAAAAAACGACATAATTTTTAATGTTAAAAATCTTTAATGATAGTCTTAGATGTTTTTCTCATAATATCATAGTTCTACCATATCGAACAATTTTCACAAATACCTTTGCCGTACTGAAAACAGAGCGGAAAAAATAGCATTCGATTTCAATCAATAATCTCTGTCGAATATATCACGCGCAACCCAAAGTCTCATTTATACCAAATTATGAAAAAATAACTATCAAATTTTTTTTTTTTATTTAGGTCGAATAAAAAAAAATCAATTACGTTTAAAAACATTCCATAGAAAACGGCTGGACACATAACATACATACACATCTTCAAGCCGTGGCCCTTGCGGGGTTGACAAATACAACAGATCTCCAAACTTTCCAAAAACACACAACTTTCGCTTCCTCTACATTTACACATCTCGTCATGTACAATATTATTTTATTCCTATTTTTCTTAAAATCTGGTTCGCTTGATCTAACGTTTTCCTCAGCCTACTTCTTCCACGCACATATATCAGTTGTAACTAGTATACACGCTTAGTCTTTTTTTCATCACATATTCTCTCCATTATTTAAAACGTAATTTTATTCATACATTTATTTCTGACATTTTTTTTCATACAATGAAAGTACGTTATTTATTAGTGTACGCATTAATCTTACTTTTATCCTTATTCCGCAAAGTTTAAGGTTTACTTCCATACGTCAAGGTAGGTACATGCTATTAACATACTCGTAAGTTTTGTAATTTTTGCATCTTTTGATGCAGCATGGTTATTGTGTATAACATTAAGTGCTCCATTTACCTTGTTCCATGTCGCTATCCTTCTTTTAAATCCCGTTTCAACTTGCCCATCACATATAGACATACTGCCCAATAAATAACTCATCAACCTACTCCAGTTTCTCTAAGTTAACTTATAAATAGCGCTCATTTAATACAATACTTATTTCTTTATAGAACCTTTTCCTAGGTATCTCTATACAGCTCACTTATTGTATCTATTAAATCACCTTCATTTTCCATAAGCATATATCAGCATACAGAAGTACACATTAATTTATTTCATACATTCTTACATCTCTCACGTCATCTTTCGCTTCGTCAATTATCTCAAAACAGGTAAATTGTGTGTTCGGTCCTTTTTTGCTTAATTTGTATATTTATGATTTCAAAAAAAGAGACTAGATTAATTATTACAATTCCAAATAATAATAATGTGGCAATTTAAAGTAACATCACAACTGGATCTATAAAACTTATCTAAGATAAAATAAAAGCAATACTTTGTACTGATATTTAAAGAAATGCTCAAATTACGCTGTTTTGACGAAATGCAGAAATAACTGGTAACAAGAAATATGAAGAGGCTGGAAAAGTTGAATATACTGTGTTGAACTGAAGACGAGATGTTTCGCGATTATTTTGTTCGTAAAGGTGTCAGATTTTCCAGATAGTATTCTGGCATTATCTAAAGTAAGTTCACTGATCCGTATCTTAGGTTAAGGACCCCACAGTGCAATCACCTTTTAGTTTAAACTGATGTTATGATGCATTTCGAGTCGGTAATACAAATTCACTCTTTAAGTGAATTATATTTTTAACAATCGCAGTTATAATCTTGTTTCTTAGAATAAGAAGGATGAAGAACATACATATAATCAAGTCGTATACCTTGTGAGGTAGGCAGAGAAAACAGATTTCCAAATTTTTCTATGCAAGCACACTTTTTTGACATATGGTAATAAGACATTAAGGAAGAGATTACCACATGGCAATAAACCCGCCAGGTTGTACTTTATACAACGGAAGAGTAATACAATAAATACACTTTAGCCTCTTCCAAATTCACACACCTTGTCATACACTCTTTTTCATCGTGACCACAATGCTGAGGAACGTGGTTCACAGTGAAACTGTTGTAACTGTTTCTCAAATCCTCTCTGCATTCCATTGTCCAAAGAGTTTGTGGCAATGGCAGACCTGATCGCTCCAGCACATAGGTGTTCTATTATTGCCATTGTGACCCTCCACATCCCTCTGTCATGCACAGTATTCCATTATTCATAGAATACATTTCGCTTTACCTTCTTTCAAAATCTGGTTCACTTGATCCAACCACGTTTTACTAGGTCTATATCTTCAACGCACGTCTAATTTATTGTATTTATTTAAAAGATTTCGGTTTTAATTTGTTGCCTCCATTATAAGATTTAACAACTTTGTTGACTCCATTATAATATTTAACAATTTGTTGACTCCATTATAATATTTAACAACTTTGTTGACTCCATTATAATATGTAACAACTTTGTTGACTCCATTATCATATTTAACAACTTTGTTGACTCCATTATAATATTTAACAACTTTGTTGACTCTATTATAATATTTAACAACTTTGTTGAATCCATTATAATATTTAACAACTTTGTTGACTCCATTATAATATTTAACAACTTTGTTGACTCCATTATTAATATTTAACAACTTTATTATTCTGCAAATTGCATTGATCGTACCATTTTTATACTCAACATTGTTATTCATGGAGGAAAGCAAGTTTGGAACTCGCCATAAGAACATTTGGCGACAGTATTGTGTGGGAACAAGGTAAAATGTTATTTTCTTTTATTTAGCCATTTTTCAAGTTCGTCTAATAAAAAAACATCTTTTTTAGTAAAGGCCATATGTACTGTCACTGAAATTATATCGGTTTCGACGTATCATTTGTAAACAAGCACTAGACGAGTATTTCAGTGGTCTTTAACCTTTTACGGATTAAGAGCATAAAATTGTGATTTTTAAATATCCACTAAAAATAATTCAAATTAAAAATATTTTATTTATCGTATTAATCTTTCGTTGTATACAATAAAACCTGGGGTGTTTATTCCCATACAGCAATCTCTTTCAACCAACCAGGAGGATGTAAATGATGCATAAAAAAATGGGTGTCAACAGGAATCGAGCCCGTTAATCCCCAGTTTGGAATTCAAACGTATTACCTACAAGACTTTCTTTTGTTGAAAATAATATCATAGATATGATCGAAAGCATAAGTGTTCTCCCGTTTACTAGGAGGAACAAATGCCTACGTCATTCGAGGGGAGTATCATAAAGTGGCATTCGAACCGGCTACCTTGCGCTCGGAAATGTAACGCGTTATCGCATGGCTACACTCTTCAATTAATAAAATAAAATAACTATTACGTCATGTCCCTTTTCGGGTAGGTAAAGAGGGTAGATCTCCACACCTTTCTATCCAATCACAGCTGTTATCTCACTCAAACATTTAGAAATACATGCTCATCTGTTTCTCATACTTCTCATATTTCTATCAGTCAAAATTTCGCCCACTTTATTCTTCCATTTTTTCCTCAGCCTACCTCTTCATCGCATGCCATTAATCTTAGACATTGTGAGAAGAATAGAACTTTAAGATCTATTTCACCTTCATCGAAATTGATTATTCCGAATCGATCAAATAGGGCGGGGTATAATACTAAGGCGTTGTTGGTCCTATGACGTGGAATGGTCTTCCTCTTAGTGTTAGATTAATCTACATTTATTAATTTACAATATTCCTTCAGGTCCTTTGCACATTACAGGATTCCCTAATTCGTACAAGTACCAAACATAACATGTACAAAAAAAGACATATAAAACAGTTCAACATTTTAAGACTAATAAAAACTATTGTATAAATGTATATGTTACACTAAAACACTATGACAAAATGTATAATAGCATATTAGATAATATAAAAATATTAAGTTATTTCAAGTACTACACTAAATTCAAGAGATTTTTCCTGAAGGAACTGAGCGACAAACGAAACACGCCTATATGAGGACACACGCGTTTAAAAAGTGTGATTGCTCTACCTACCACTGGCATCTCCAAAGGTTCAACTTATAGATTGATAGAACAATCTATGGGTGCATTGTTTCAAATTACCTATTATTATCCGGAACATACAAACCAAGACTGTTCAGGACGGATGGGTTAACTAATTAGATATATGGATGCCGTATGCAGCTTTAGGAAGCACTTGAAGACATACCTTTCTAGGTCACTCCACCTAAAGCTGAATGTGTTACTATCATATATCGGAAAATCTATAAAGGTTCGTCTTCCTTTCGTATGTTTTCTGCGAAGTTTTTCTGCACATAAGTATTGTAAATGCAGGAAATACCTAATCTAAATGCCCCAGCCGCTACCTTCTTATCCTAAGATTCAAATTCTATAAATTTATTTTACAATATTTTTAATCTATCAATAATGGTTTCGAGTCGCTAGTTGAAGCGTTTGATCTCTAAACGTCGCTGTATGAATTAATCTTTTATTATTGGGTGTGAAAATAAATGCTTTTATTATTGGATGTGAAAATGCTTTTATTATTGGGTGTGAAAATTCTTTTATTATTGGGTGTGAAAATGCTTTTATTATTGGATGTGAACATGTTTTTATTATTGGGTGTGATAATTCTTTTATTATTGGGTGTGAAAATGCTTTTATTATTGGGTGTGAAAATGCTTGAAAATCTATATTATATGTATTTTTTTAGCATTTTATAGTGAAAGGATGGATGGTACTTCGACACTTGTCAGCTGATCTGAAAGTTGCGGGTTAAATTTCCACGAACCCATTTTTTAAATAATAAATCAACTTCAATTCTTTTTAATATGCTTTTAGTGGGTTGTAAGAGATTGACACATGTCAATTGACCCACTAGGTTGTACGGCGTACAACGAAAGTTTCATAATTCGATTATTTATTCGAGTATTAGGCATTTTGAAATACTTCAATATTAACGACCTCTATATCCTCGTTGCTAAGACAGTTGTCTTCCAGCTCGAAGATCACGGTTCGAGATCTCCATATGGCAACAAACTCGCCAAGTTGTACTGTTTACAACAAAGTGTAATACAATACAACGTAGTAGGTCTGTAGTTGCTCCCTGGGATGTCTGAACAGCCATGACCGTAGCTTTAGCGTCAATAGCTCCGACCCTGGGCAGCAGCACAAATCATTGCCACGCATCAACATGCAGAACTGGGTTAAAAACAACTGACACCTCTTGAGCTTACGTGATTTTTTACGTGTTGTTCGCATATGGTAGAAGACTACCCCTCTTAAATAAAAAAAAAACATTAATTTGTCAATCGATTCCATGCTACTAATGGACATAGTCATTGCTGGACCTCGAAGTCGAGGATTCCCCTCGCCAGTCCAACGTCGATTCAGTTGGAAAACAAAATTGCCGTGGAGTTTGATTTTTTTTAAGTGAGTGAGCCGCTGCACACCAGCAAACTCGCCGGTCACACCACTCCTGTAATAGATCCGATGGCACACCGTAGTTAGACAATCGGAGCACATTGGCATGCTTTTTTTTTTTTTGAAAGAATACTCGTAAATATGACTGAAATCATAGGTAACCTAAACCCCCGAATACTAGGCGGAAAAATGCCTGTGTCATTCAAGTGGAGTGCACAGTGCGGGGTTTGAATCAGTGACCTTCCACACGGAAGTCCACTGTGTTAAATCGCGGCCATGCACCTCTTAATGGTACGGGTGTAGTCTCGGGTAGGAGAGCGTTGTGGGATGAGCTCGGACCTTTTGGTAGATTCTCTCTTGAACGTGTTATCTTTTTCGTTGCCTTAGTATGTGTGTGATTGCGGGGCATATATTTACTTGCTATTTTTTTATCGAGTATCTTTTTATTTTTATTTTTCATTAATATGTATGCACATGAGTGTGGTTAGAAAAACATGTGATGTCCTCGAGGCCGGACACGCCCTCTATCGGTGTTACTTGATTGGAGGGATGTTATAAGATGAGATCAGACCTTTGATAGCTTCTCTCTAAAATGTATTTTCTTTTTCATTACCTTGAAATATATGAATATGTCATCTCAGGACATGTTGCTTTCAATAACCCTATGTTTATCATTGTTGTATAACACTTTCGTTGTTTACAGTACAACCTGGCGGGTTTATTGCCATGTGGCAATATATCTTCCAACCAACCAGAAGGATGTAAAAGAAAACCGGACTGAAATCCTTTTTTTTAATCTGGGTTCCAACGGGAATTGAATCCGCAACCTCCGGGTTGGGAGACAAATATCATACCAACTAGGTCACGAAGGTTGTCTTATTATTATGTGCAATTACATAAGTATAAGTTTATGGAATAGCAACATTTCAAGTCACTTTTTCAGGATTAGAGACTTCACGGACATCAAATAATGTTTGCTTCCGCTTTTACGTCTTACAAAAACGTTATAAGATCGCATGTTTTATGACTATTTAAATGTGAATAAACCCACACGATAAACTAACTTTCATTGAATGAAAGCATTTTTATTTTGTTTATATAAACATTTGCGTCATTCCACAATACACTCTCACTAAGCTTATTTATTGCCTGTTCTGATATACTATAGTTGACTTAACACCCGCGAAATTCACTTATAAATATTTCTACCGGTTCGAGGTGCAGCCGCCTGTGACATTTGATAACTTTCTGAAAAACTTCGTTGCGCAAACTAATATGCATTTAAAATATACAAATGTAAATACACTCATCATAAAATTTAAAGATAACAAATACATATAATTTGTATAGCGCTGTTTAAAAAAAAAAAAACAAAATAAATATTTAAAAAATAATAAGGAAATTACGTGGAAATACATTTCGTGTATATGTTTTTAATACAATTAAAATGAAAAATAAATGAATAAAACTTTTTTCAAATAAATTTGTCCATTTCTTTTTAACCTAATACGTGTTTCTATTTTCTTCGTATCTATTAGGTGCTTGAGGTGCACGGCTGCGCGGTGACACATTGAACTTCCGTGTGAAAGGTCACCAATTCGAACTCTGCGCTGTGTTACTCCCCTTGAATTACACAGTTATTCTTTCCCCTAGTATTTGGGGGTATAAGGATACTTATGACTTCAGTCATATCTACTCCTTAAAAAAAGGTAAAAAAACATGCCAGTGTGTGCCATCGGAACCAGTACAGCGACGTAGTCGGTGAATTTGCTGGTACGCAAAGGCTAATTCATTTACATATGTACATACCATCATGCCATTTCCCTGTCGGAGTAGGCGAATAGGAGAGAGTGCCAGACTTTTATGTATCACTATCGACACACATCCTTCGCCTCTTTTCTATCCATAAAGCTACGATTTCTCTGACTTTCAGACTATCATTCACTTGATCCAACCATACTTTACATCTTTCTGGAGTGATGATGTGTGAGGAGTTGAATTTCGCAAGATGTTTCCAGTTGTAGTTGAGTGTCACTGTTTGTCAGGTTGATGAGAGCGTGCAACGGGGTTTTGTTGTTGTGTAATCAAAAATCGGAAAGAAGTATCGATTTATTTTTTCATGCTAAATATCCTCAGTGAGATACATGCAAAAGCCTAGTTTACTGGGGATACGACAAATGAAAGGCAACAAACCCAGATCCATTAGAATTGTATGTCCAAATCAAATTACCTGTTGTTTTTTCGCCAATTGTGTATATTTCTTGTCATGTGTAATAATAAATAATAAATAAATAAATAAAATAAATACTTGATTGATTTTCCTCTCACACGCATTTAACTCACATTTTTATTTAAAGGGAAAAGAAAAAAAAACTCCACTGCACAGCATCGCTTTCCCCGGCTAGGAGGCCTAACAACGACGACGATAACGCGTTTCCGCATTTTTTTTTACAAAATTGAATGACGGTAATAATATAATGTGTAACCAGGTAGGTTTCTGTTTATCCGCGGCGCACTTTCTGTCAACACGCCATTGGAGTTACGCATGCGCATTCGCAGAACATTTCTTACAACAATGCGCAATTATTCTAAATAAACACTTTTACCGGTTTTTCACGACGGCGCTGCGGACGAAAGTCGTACGCGCCATTAAATGCAAAACAAAAATTAGTGTTTAAATAGTTGTTACTTATTGTTTTAGCTAGTTGACAAATAAATACTAGTGTTTATACTTTGGAAAACAAACTCGTAACATATTACTGCATGTAGTAAACATGTTGACCGTTGAACAACTTAAATAAAAATATATCACCATCAAATCTTCTTATTGGGTAGGCAGAAAAAACAAATCTCCATTTCATTTAATCATGAGACGCATCTTTCACTTTTGCTATGTCCATACACACCTCATCATGCATACTCTCCTATCATACAAGCTTTTCACCCTTCCCTCTTTCAGAATTTGATTGGTTTAGTCGTGCCATTTTTTTATGCCTTCTTTAACATGTCGTATTTTCTATGCTACTCGAATAGATTTAGTTGTAAATCTTTAATCATTCATTCTTTCTATGTGGTCCGACCTTCTCAGTGCTAATAATCCCTGCGTCCTCTTTTAATAAGATTTTTTTCGTAGTATTCACATTTCATACATTGTTTTTCCACACATTCTACACTATGATCTCTCTTCCACATCTGTCTTTCTTTTAGCATTTTTGTGTCACGGTTAAGTTTCTCTTGCATATTATAGTATTGTGAATAAAATTCCATTACGAGCAGTCGGCTTTTCTTTTTTTGCAAAGCTCAAGTCGATAAATCGTTGTATAACCCAGCATTCACTATATTACCTCATACTCTTCTTCGAATAACACACTTTGTGAGACTAACCGATGTGAACTTGCTTTTTGTGGAATTATCTGCCTCTTGGTATTAGATATAGGGGTGGCGTGTACAGCTTTAGGGAGCACTTAAATAACACCCTTTTTGGGATGTTTTATCCAAAATTATGATGTTATATGAACACTACACAATGCATTACATTAGACCCAAAGCTGAATGTGTTACTATCACATATCGGAAGACTTACAAAGGTTTCTTTGTAGTTCGTCTTCACTTGATAAGTTTTCAGCGGTTTTCTTACCAAATACGTTAATGTGAATATATGCAGATGCGGGAAAATACTTAATTCAATGACCTCAGCCACTACTCTCGTATACTTGCACAATTTATGTATGTGTATATATTTATATGTTTATTTTGTAATATTTTAAATCTGTTAATAACAGTAGGTTCAAATCCTGAATTAGACCGCCCTTGAGGAGAGTTTGCTCTCTAAACAGCGCTATATAAATTGTCTTATTATTATCATCTAAGATACATAACTTACTCAACTTGCTTGATCAAAATTTTAATAGATGAACAAAATTTCTTCAAACAACTTTATATTATATTATATTATCCACGTCAATAATGTGACATGTATTATATGATATTCAGAACCAATAATGTGACATGTATTATATGATATTCAGAACCAATAATGTGACATGTATTATATGATATTCAGAACCAATAATGTGACATGTATTATATGATATTCAGAACCAATAATGTGACATGTGTTTTATGATATTCAGAACCAATAATGTGACATGTATTATATGATATTCAGAACCAATAATGTGACATGTGTTATATGATATTCAGAACCAATAATGTGACATATATTATATAATATTCCGAACCAATAATGTGACATGTATTATATGATATTCAGAACCAATAATGTGACATGTATTATATGATATTCAGAACCAATAATGTGACATGTATTATATGATATTCAGAACCAACAATTCTTATAAGTTTTTCTTACCACTTTTTAACGTCTTTAGACATGGTGTCCATTATAATGGACACATAGGTCATATGCATTTTGAAAACAACTTTGTGGTATATTTCTCTTCCCGATTATAACAAATGAAGTACTTAACATATATGATACTGTATTATCGACTTTGAACATTTTGGGCGCCATCTATCTAAACGAATACGAAAAAATGTTACATTTAGTGTAAATAATACACTCACAAGTAAGAATATTATTTTAAAACCTTAGATTTAATTCAGGTTTGAAGAGGTTAATTTATACGAGAGAGTGTAAGAAATGATGATGGTTAAATAATGTTATAACTTTGTAGGATACCTACCTAGTAAATAAATAATAAGTGAATTGTTAAACACAATTAAATTAAATTTATTATTGTCAGATAGTAAACATACAGGGCCAATGACCGATGAAGAATTCAAGGATTGTCACACGCTATGAACAACAACAATATTTACTATTTACAGAGTCTGCAAATTGGCTAGCCATCTCCGAATACAAATAATTAACCTACCGCCGATGCATGCGATAGAGCAAGGCAGAATATGTATCGCGAACTGGTTCACTCATTTGTATAAAATACCCCGCGCTGAGAAATAAAATATATTGATATTAGTATTGTCATTCATTCAACTGTCAAGACTTATTATTTATTTTACCCGCTGTCCACTTATCGTTTTATATCCGCATTCCTGAGTCTATATTCATTGAATACAAATCAAGATCATCACGAATATAAACATAAGCGAACCCGCTATATTGGTGACCCCGACGTGATTCTTCGATATTTTCGCATTACCCTAAAAAAATATCGCAAATTATTTACCGATAACACCGTTACAAGTGCGTCGTTCTTATTTTAGAAAAAAGGTAAAATTTCTACGGAAAACCCGTTTTTTGAACAATGGGAAATAAATTTTATAACCGAGTAAATAATCATGAAAAGCTATACGGGTGCATGCGCCTTCAGTGTGACACACTTAGATATGGTTTTACATGCGTAACAGAGCTGCGTAGATTTTAAATGCGAAGTAAAAGTCTTAACTAGGTAAAATACTAAGTTTAAGGATCAAATTCACAGTTTGGCCTTAATACTAAATAGTAATTTCAAAACTTAAAATTTGTATTCAATGTCTGACCTCGTAAAGCTTCAAATTTTTAAATGAGGTAACGAAACAGCTCTGTACAGCCTAAGGAATCACTTAAAAACCACCCCTTTTGGGAGGCTGGACAAATTTATGATTTTATGAACACTACACATACGAGTATGTATCATATACTGCACTCCACCTAAAGCCAAATGTTTTACTATATATTATATTACACTTACGTTGTATACACTACAACCTGGTGGGTTATTGCCATTTTGTAATCTCTTTCAACCAACCATAAAGATATTTAAGTCTGGTTTTCTCTAAAACTGCTATAAAATTAAACCGTTTTAAATTATTGTAATTTTTTTTATCAAACACTGTTTATTCCACTTTATGTAACGATGTAACCTTACCGGTTTCAAGGTTTTCACCTCATCATTAGGGGAACACAAACAAGACTGAATTCTGTTCGAACTGGTACCGACATACAAACTTCTAACGATAAACATTCGGGTTGGGGAATGTGGGTGGAGAGAGGGAGGAGACAACTTCAGCGAGCAGCGACGAGATTCTAGGAATATGATATTCTATATGTTATGTGTTCACCTCGATGGACTGACTTATAAATTTCTAGGTCCTCTAATCTGTCCAATTTATTTTCGTTACTACTGATATTGAAGAATTTGGCATCATTAATAGAAAATGTATGTTTTCACGGTGACAATGATTAGCCATTTCAGAATAAATTAGAGAATTTGTTAAGGTGGATTTGTGTTCACGAAATAAAATTTATTTTTTAACATTCAAGGCACCATTTTTTTAAATGTTTGTTAAATACTCAGCATTAACCATTCAAGTATCTGCGTCAAAAAATGGCTCTAGATATTCAGGTGATTTTTATTTTAAAACTATTAAGAAACAAGAGAGATATCAACCCCTAAAATATATAAACCTCTAAGTTAAAAACGATTCAAGAATAAAAATAGACATCCTTATATCAAAAACGACTAAAAGTACCACACCCCTATTTGTGCCGCTTGTTATAGACGTTGCCCTTTCGTTCATTGTCCTACTTGATATCACTTCCGCGCGTCTTCTGATATCTGGTTACATTTCTCATCAATCATCTTAAAATCCATGGCGTAAGAAGCTTTGATCAGGGGGTGTGGCGAACTTTTGAGATATTTGCACTCGTTTCTCAACATGGCACAAAAATAATTGTAATATATCAGATTTGTTTTTCATGTAAACGTGAAGCAGTGCCATCTATGAAGTTATGATTGAAGTATTCTCTGAGTTAGAATATTCTTTGTAAGCTGTATAAGTTAGAATATTCTTTGTAAGCTGTATAAGTTAGAATATTCTTTGTAAGCTGTATGAGAATTCATTCGAGTATTCTCCATGTTAGTGATTCAGTGTCATCTGTGAAGTTTGATTGAAGTATATATTATCTGTGTTAGAATATTCTTTGTACGCTGTATGAAAATTCATTCGAATATTATCCATATCAATGTCGCAGTGCAGTCTATAGTTACCTATATATTGAAATAATGTACTGTCTTAAGTTAAAATATTCTTTATTAGTTATATGAGAATTCACTCGAGTATTATCCATGGCAGTTTTACAGTGCCGTCATGAAGTTATTATTAAAGTATTGTACTCGTAAACTTCCTTCAATTTTCATCTTTCCAACTGTAAATACTCAATATAAATAGTATGATTCTTCTGCCAAGCCTTATCCCAAAAAATTAACTATATATTCTCTTGTACATCTCGAATCGTAAGTTATACACGTATTGTGCATCAAATTTAATGTTTTTATTTAAAAGCTATAGCTTATTCTGTTTTGGGTATCGTTTTCTGATAGGCCGTTCTCTTATAGCATTCTACACCTTTGTCACATAGACGTATTTTGTGTAATACCCATTGAATTGATAGAGATCTAGGTTCGTAACTTGTCTGACAAAGTGATTTTCGTGTTTTCATCGCATGCCAATACCGAAACGATACGAAACGGACGAATTGTATCATTCTATTGGAAACATTTCAATATACGCCTGTAATAAATAAATATATAGATAAACTTTTTAATGGTGCATAGTTTCAGGGTCTCCTGGTCATCAGCAAAGAAACTACATTGAAATTTACCGGAAATCATGAGACCATACGAGACCATAAGTTACGATATGATACCATAAGTTACCATATGAGACATAAGTTACCATATGATACCGTAAGTTACGACATGAGACCATAAGTTACGATATGAGACCATAATTTACGATAGGAGACCATAAGTTACAATATGAGCAATAACTTCTATCTAAATCTACCTAAAAATGGTTACCAACGGGAATCAGACTCACAACATTCTGTCTTACCAACTAGGTCAATGATGTTTTTTATCTATTATGTTTTTGCTATACATCCTTTTCTATCAAATTGAATTTACAAGAAATAAAATTACAATGACAATTTAGTTTATGGAAGCTTTCAGATTCACCACATCTTTGTAGATAACGGTTTTGTAATAAGCGCTACCGGAAAACTCTCGCCTGAGGTTTGTTTCTCCGTAGATTTCATGTCCAAACTGCGAAAAATGCAGTATGATTTCTTAAATGACCACACGTTACATTTAACATGTTTTTTTGGACAGACAATACAGTAATGTTTTTTCTTCGTCCTAACCAAAATAAGTGTGATTTGTATTTATATTTCATGCATGAAGGAAATACTCAAATAGAATTGCACCTATGTGTAAATGTCTATTTAGATGATAGCAAGCGCAGTCAGTGGCTGTAGACCAGAAATAGATCCACATTCGGGCGGCTCCTGTGGATCTAGGCCGAGTTCATTGCGGGTCATAGCGACGGGAGACGGCGTAATGGGAAGCGCAGTCTGTCACTCCCGGGCAAAAAAAATCAAAAAGGTCTGGAGAAGGGAAGAGGCAATGAACCTTCGTTGGTATCGTATCTGGGGTAAATATGAATTGGTTCCTGAAAATTCCAGGCATGTTTTATTTTTCAGATTTTATTTATTTGGAGTTTGTGATTTAGTTGCTTTTCTACTTACGATGTCAAAAGTCGTAATCAAACGGTTAGAATTTAAGTTAAGCAAGTGAACATTTCAGGTTCGATTCCTAACGGATTAGCTCCAGGGCTGGTTTTGTTCTTCGATTATTTTACACCTAAATTCGTGTTTTTTTTCTGTAGCTAATAAGCTGCGTATAAACAAATCACTATTACGCAATACAAAAAAACCATGTCAAATAAAACGAAAATATGACCTTTGGGTTTGATCTTTAAGATTTTGTGATCGCTGAAGTGCAAAAATTTGGCGTATCAAACCAGGCATTGGCGTCTTCCATCCTCAAAATGACTGACGATAATACTCAATCATTAGGGATTGCCATCGTATGGTATGAAGAATAAAAAATAAATATGTATTAATTTTTAATATAAACAAGTATTATGGCAAAAAAACACGCATTGAAAAACAGGTAGAAAAATAAATAATAACATGTATGGTTATCGAAATGGAAAAGGGTTGAAACGGTCTGAAGGGATTTACAATTCCCTTATTTGAACAAATCAGATAAAGGTGGTATACTACTTATATTGTGGCGTTACAGGCCATGTAAGTAAGATCCTTTGTATTCCGATGACATGGACAGTCAAGGAAGGCGTGAAGAAGGTCGATCAACAAAAAAAATTACAAAAGACCCCTTTCTAGTTAGTAATACAAAGCTCGGCACATCTTTTATTTATTTTATTTCAACGGTCAAATTACCTTTTTGATATAAAGATTAAAAAACAACAACATATGTATGGCATATAATTTAACATTGTCACGTAAGCAGTGTTGTACAACAGAAAAAAAAACAGTACAAGTCGAACAACATAACAAAGCAAATCAATATATACAATTCAATCAATTCATTCCGACAAAAAACAATTTATTAACTTGACTCCTGTAAGTAGTCAATGCCATATGAAAATCCGTACAATGCCCATATTGATTCTGTGCACTTTTGTTATGCAAGAATCGTACAAATAATTAGTTTCAACCACTTCACTGTGGAACAAAACATTTTGCCGAGTAGGCCTACAAGGAACGTGTAACATGATAGACTGAGTTAGTTCCGGACTATTGTAATACGAGCTGACAATCTTAAACAATGTTGTGAGGTCAAACATTTTTCTTCTATCTGTTAAAGCTGTGTAAGCCTCATCACTTTCAACAATATATCCAACTCTGTTATTGGGATTTGCAGTTTGAGGTATAAAAATCGTAAAAACCTCCGCTGTATATGTTAAATTTTATCAACATGGACATAATTTAAGAGTGTGGGCTGAAAAACATCTGATGTCCTCGCGGCCGGGCTAGCCCTATATTTGCACTGTGTATCTAGACCGGGGAGATGTTATGAGATGAGCCCAGACCTTTTGATAGCTTCTCTCTTAAATGTATTTTTTGTTATTTATCTTGAGATATATGGTATATGTGTGATTTCGGAACGTATTTATATGTTGCTATCAATAAACCTATATTTATTTATTTATAACATCTTGAAGCCATCATGGCTAGAGTATCTAGGTTTTTGAACTTGGATGTCTTATTCAGGAGCCACTTTTATATTTCTTGGTGTCTGGCTAGCGCTAGGTGTCCGCTGTAGCTTTAGTCTTTTAGTTTTTTGTACAACTCTGATATTTGGCTATCAGGACAGAGTCATTTTTTAATTCGTTGCTGATTGATATTGGTTGCTGCGAGTCATTTATCATCTTCTGTGATGTCAGATTTGAAGTCCGTCACCATCTTCCATTTTTTTCATAATCGGGCGTATCAGCTGCCGAAAGAAAAGTCCTTTCTTCGTCACTAAGTGATTTCTTCTTCGTTCATAATATTATAAATAAAGAGGATTTAGATCTTCTAGAGTAGATCGCGCTGGATGGGGACTTATTTTGTCCCCCATAACAGTGTGGGTGGTCGTGGGATCAAACTGAACTATTGATTAAGTGGAATAGGGACCAAAACGATATATTCAAGTTTGAGAAATAAGAATTGCATAAGAAATCAAATGACTCACCATTATTGAGCAGTATGTAGACTTTGAGGCAGACGTACTCCTCCATGCGCAGTTTGATCCTACGGAACATGATGGTGATCTGCGTCATCCGTTCTACCACCAACCCCACGTCCAGTCTCAGCTGCTCCATGGTGATAGGGCGCCCCATCAGCGTGGTCAAGCACGTCTGCAACGTACGGAGGTTCGCGTTCACCTAGAGTCACAACGTCATCAGAAAACTATACTGATCAAGGTGGTATATTAAAAAAAAATGTTTTTAAGCAAGAAACGCTTTGTAACGTTGCACATTTATAACGTCGAACACAAATAGTTTCAAAGCAATAAACGCTTTGTAACGTTGAATACTACAAAGATATCGCATAAACTGTTTCAAAGCAATAAACGTTTTGTAAGGTTGAACATTATGAAGATGTCGAACATTTATAACGTCAAGCATAAATTGTTTCAAAGCAAAAAACGCGTTGTAACGTTGAACACGAAGTCAGTTCACTTCAAGGTAAAGAAAGTAAACAGCTTCTCCTATGTTCAAATATTTCTTCGATTGTTTTCCACCAGTTTAAAATGTTTTTTGGAGGCGTTGCTGTGTTGAGTTGGTTTCAATGGTGGATGATGTTTTGAAGGCGTTACAGCCTTAAGCCTTCGGGCGATGTCAAAAAGCATTACCAAATATGATAAACATGCAACAAACACCCATTCACCTACTCGCACTCGCGACCGCAACGTTGACATGCGTTTGGCACATTCAGTCACCCACTTTCGCGATCACTACGTTCACAGTCACCAGCGTAGGGTCCAGAGACTGCAGCGCGCACCCCTTACATGGTAATTTCGATAGCAGTTTATTAACACCCAAAATATAGCAGAGATGATGGAATGCACCTTTAACCTACATTACGCGATTTAGGAATGAAACAGACGACAACATAAGTAGGTAAATTCGAAATTGACGTGTAGGAGGCTCGTGATGTTAAACTAACTTCTCTCAATGTTTTGAAAAATATATTAAATTTCCTTCAAGTATACGCTCCACACTTTGAAATACATCGCAATAAAACATTTAAGTCCTAGCACGCATCCTTGCTTACCCCCAATGCACATACTAAATTATAACTGTCTCACTCTCATGTATTATTTTAGGGGGAAAAGTTCCGATCGTACTTTCCTCTTCTCCCTCTTTTTTCTCCCACCACTGCTGTCATTCAGCAGGTGGTGGTACTGGGGGCGGGGGTGCTCTTGTGACCTATATAAGTATCGATCGGTGGTGGCGCGGGTCAGAGTACGCTGCCAAGGCGAAGTAGACGGCCGCGTCACGTAGAACCTGCAGGACTCTATTTATAAATACACTAGGATTGCAACGGTGAAGGACGCTGCGTACGTCATTGCATATATGCGTTCATTTAAACACTATGTAACGTGTGATTATGTGTTCAATTAAGGGAAAAAATAAAAAACTATGTATTCGACACTTTATTTTTAAGTTTTCGGAATTTTGAATATATTCTTTTTTTTATTTGAATTATGTTAATTTCATTGTTGTTTGTGTTTTAATGTTTTTTTACAAATAGTAGCATTAACCATAACTGAGCTGTTTGGCAAAATTATTTGTTTTAAAACCTGTGTAAAACTTAGAATAATGAATCATTAAAAAGTCTAAATAATATGGAATATAACATCATAAAAAAATCCGTACACTGCACCTAAAGCCGAATGTGTTATTACCACATATCGGAAGATCTGCAAAGGTTTCGTTGTTGTTCGTCTTCCTTTAGTAAGTATTCTGCGGTTTTTACCTAATATGTTTATTTAAACATATGCTGATGCGCACGAAGTAGCTAATCTAATGGCCACATACACCACCTTCCTATCCTTAAAGTGAATTTATAGAAAAAAAAACTATGCTTTTCGAAATGTATTCAAAATCCGATATAGAGCGCATTTGAGGAACTCTCTAAACGGCGCTATATATATGATTATTTTATTATTAAATAGAAGTATTGGAGCGCGACTTATGAGCCACTCGTGCCGTATATGAAAGTGGAAAAATTATTATAAATAAAGTAAATTTCCTGGGTTTGAATACAATTTTAAAAAGTTTCAGTCTGCTATCATGAGCCATTTATCTTACAATTAACAGTTCTTGATAGTAGACTAAGCTAATGTCCTACAGCTTTCGGGTAGGTTAAGTGACCTAGAAGCGATGTAAGATTTATATATCATGGTTCCTCGATGGATACAAAGGGCGGTTACAAAAAGGAAATAAAGACGAATAAAAATTGGCAAAAAAATAATGGCAAATCAGTAAAAATATGGAGGATCGGAGTATTTCCTGTCATAACAAAACAAAACTGGGCTGAACTATTATTTCTTATATTCTTGTACGGTCCTGAAATGTGAATAATAAAAGCTCGAGAATGGGCAAGAATCAATTCCTTTGATATGTGGTGTTGGCGTCGGATGCTTAGAATCCTGTGAACCACCCAGGATGTTTCCTGATGTCAGGAAGAACTCGAGAAAGAAAGCTCAGTAATGAGAAATGAAAGAGATGATGGAAAATCAAGTATTCTTTAACACTCACCTCTTGCGCTAGTTCAGCTTCCTGGTCCTGATGTTGCACATGGAGGGGAGCCGCATTCTTCCCGTGCATCGCTTGGTATGCTGCAGTGGTCAGCACCGATATCTCGTGCCACTTGTCCATTAGCAACTTCGAGTGGATCTTCATCGGGATCTCTAAGATGAACGGCAACTTCTTCGTCCACGCAACCATCTTGTGTACTATTGAATCTCCTATCTTGCAGAGTTTATCTCCTATTTCTGACTTATCTTCTAATAAATCTGGTAGATGCTGTACTGTCGCTATATCTTCCATCGCATCGCAATCTATTAAGGCTTGTATCATCTGGGCTGCTCTTTCTGGTGGTAACGATCTGTCTCGCTCCCATTCTCTTTCTCTGCTAGATGAAGAGCTGACAGCACTGTCTAGTCTCTGTCTTAAGTGGACTATCTCGCTAGGGTTTGTTAATGCCGTCTTGAGTATGGTCCCGTTGGCCAGGGGTTCGGGTCTAGGTGGTACTGGGATAGATGACGTATTCCCAGGCGATCCTCCTTTCTGTCCTGACTTCTTGTGTTTTTTGTACTTGACTTTGTAAAGGTTGTAAACGGCACCACTATTGCGGCCTCCAGGCATTCTATCCTCGCGTACCGCTGTGAAGAAAAAATGTTTAAGACTTTAAACTAGAAAACAAACATCGACTGAAGAACTCAACTTCAATTTAATTATTGTTTAGAAGACTGCAATATCTTATTATAAAGAATTCACAGTTCGAGCTAAATATTCCTAACCTTAAAATTACATTATTTGTATTCAGAGTCCGACCTCATACGCTCCAAACTTTAAAGGGAGATTATGAAATCGCGTGACTACTTTATTACTTTATTTGAGGAAGCCACGACAAATTCATACGAAATTAACTTAAGATCTCATAATAAATGCTGCGAAATCTAAACTCATGGTGATAGAAAAGTGTGAAATATTGGTGAGCAATGAAATATTAGAGCTAGTATTATGCTGTTGAGATATGATAATACCTTCTCAGTTTATTGAAGAGTAAAGAATACTATCGAACGGTGTTTAATGACAGGGAGCAGAGTCAATGGGGAATGTTTGTGGGATGAGCCCGGACCTTTTAATGTATTCTCTCTTGAATGTATCATATTTTTTTGTCATCTATTTATTTTCTGTGTTTTTTCTCTTCTTATTTATATATCTTATTCTACATGTTCAAGGGTGTGGGCTGAAAAACATATGGTGTCCTCGTGGCTGGGCTCGCCCTATATTGATGGTATCTTGGACCTTTTGATAGCTTCTGTTTTTTAATGTATTATCTTTTTAATGTGTTCTTGAAATATATTGAAATGTATTAAGTACATACTATGTTGCTATCAATAAACCTGTATTTATTTATTTATTTAATGGTTCACTAGAAAATATATGAAAAATAAATGTTGCAAAATGCGAAGTAATTGTGATAGAAAAGTGTTGAAGGAAAAATAAATGCGACATATGGGTGAACAATGAAAGATTTGAGGAAGTTGAGAAATTCTGCTATTTGGGTAGTATTTTCTCAGATGATGGAAGATTTGAGAGGGATATCGAACAGCGTGTAGCAAAAGGAAACAAAGGAGCACTAAAACACATATACTTAACATAATTCGGACATTATTAAAATCTGCTAAGACAATAGTCTACAGTAGTATTTTGGTGCCAACTTTGATGTATACGAGTAAAACGTGGACGCGGAAAAAGGCTGAGAGGAACCGAATAAATGCTGTAGAAATACGTGCATTAAGAATACATGGATCGATAATGTATGACAGAATAGATAATGAAGGGATAAGGAATGAATGTGAACTTAAGACTGATGTGTTAAGTAAGATGAAGAAATGCACGCTGATATAGTTTGGGCATGTGGAACGGATGAATAAAGAAAGTCTAACAAAACAGAAATATAGTGCAAATTTGAGTGAAAGTGAGTGAGTGATATAGTTGAATCATGTGAGTAATATTCTGAAAGAATGACACGTAGAAAGTTAGAGAAATCGTAGAAGTTGCCTGAGAAGGTGTATGGATGTAGAAGATACTAAGGATGTGTGTCGAAATAGGAAAATCTGGAGCTCTGTCCCCTCTGCCTACTCCAACAGAGAAATGGCGTGACGGTGTATGTACAATTTTATGACTTTTTTCTAAATAAAGGGGTTCATATTAATCGAGTTATTTTCCATATCAAATCAAAGTTCATTGCATCAGCTGTGTTGTTTGTAAGATGCCAGTATAAATATTAAACGGCACGAGGTTATGTAATTCATTACAATAATAAAATTATTGTTGATAACTATAATACTAACAGGGTTCAATAAATTAGTGGCGCTGATGCTGTGATTACAGAAAATAGTAAAACAATAAATCTGGATGTAAAAGTGATAGTTTCATTTCCATAAGGTGGTAATAGAGTTCTCACTATGTATACCACAAATGGAAAAACTCCACAAGATGGAAGAAGGTTGTACTGATCTTGTAGTGAAGTACTATTTCACCAAAAAAATCTTTTATGGAGTATTACCGTGAAAAAATTGAGTAATAAATACAGTGCTCACTCGGAATGTTTCTTCAAGTTAATTCCCTGAATTTTTGCATTACAAAGTAGGATATTTAAAGACGTGTTACTGTAGAAAACTAGGTCAACGGTACACCTATGTATGCTTTACAAAATTTTATTATTATTTTATCCAAAATAAATAATGATCAAAATTTGCAAATGGATAAATACGAGGACAATTGAGAGCTGTTCCGTGCCGTCAAGACAGATATAATCTCTCAAGAGTGATCACCAACTTCAAGGGAACTTGACGCAGTACGAGTACACGAAGAAGAAGAAAAAAAAAACATTAAATACTATCGAGGATTTCTTCGGAAACTCACGTGTATTGGTAAAAATGTCATCGATGTCTCATAAAGATAATAGTTTGCAGAGAGAATACACGTTTTGAGTGAGATCACTTTGACAATCTCAGTGACCTAGTTGGTAAGCCTGGCTCCCGATCCGGGGTTTCCGGGTCCGATTCCCGTTTTTACTTAATTCATTCAAAAATAATTTGAATCTAGTTTTCCCTTAAGGCCTTGTTAATATATTTTTCGATGATTGGAAACGATTGCTACATAACAATAATTCCTCAAAGTTGTACTGTATACAACAAAAGCGCAATAAAATAGTTTAAATATACGGTCATAATTTAGCCGGGGGAACTTTATAGATGTTTATGTTCTCAAAGGTAATTTATTGTGTTATATAGCTACGAGTATTACTGAGAATCTAACAATTTCATAAGTATTTTCATAGTCTATTTAATTATTATACAATACTTAAAAAAACACCCATAAATGATTTAACTGTAAGTAAACAGCCCATCTAAAACAAAAGATACGGAAAAATGAGGGCTTAAACAAGGGAGGATCAAGATTCGAGTAAATGTGATGAAATGCAAATAGCCTGAACGAGTTAACATGTGCGTGTTAAATAATTAGTATTAAAAACAATTAGCTGTAAGAATTGTTATCTAGTTACAAGTTAGTATTAAAGTGTTAAATATTTAATATCAAGATTAATAAAAATAAAAATTAAGTTATTTTGTAGTATAAATAAGATTAGTTTTTAAGATATAAATTTGTGTACAGTTATAGCCTTTGGCAAATGTTTGTATTATAGATTACTTTATTAAATAAAAAAATAATAGTCAAATATGTACGTATATCTGTGCAAACATATCTTAATGGTTAAAATAAGCAATAAATTATTTTAAAGTTATGAATAAATTAAAAAAAATGGAAAAGTAAATGTTGAGTAGAAATAATTATAGAATGTTAAAAGTTGGTAAAATCACCTTGTAACACCATTCCTTGTTCAATGCACTTCTTGAAACGACAATACTGACACCGGTTTCTCTGCGCCTTCGTTATTTCACATTCTCCATCCGCAACACACGTGTACACTCGTCTGTTCTGAACTGTCCTCTTGAAGAATCCCTTACATCCTTCACAAGTTATGATCCCGTAGTGTAACCCTGTCGCTTTGTCTTCACATATCATACAGATCATTGGTTGTTCCTCTTCATCGGGTGTCGCTTGAGGTTCTGGTGTAGAGTAAACAAGAGCCTTCATCGGAGGAGCTAAACCTCCAAATTGCGCCGCTGCTCCCGCCGCACTCGCTGCACTCAGGTTCAAAGCGTGAAGTTGTTGAGCTGGTGGTAACTGAGAGAGATCTCCAGCCCATAACCTCTCCATGTTTAATGGCCCATGTGATGTTCCTCCTAAACCTAACAGAAGATGAGCAGCTGATTCGTCGTTGACTTGTGTCGACGGTGGTCTTGGACTTCTCGAAGGACCACTTTGTGTTAGGGTCTGCTCAGTTTGTTGGGGTATTTGTGGCGGTGGAGCAGGTGACCAGAACATAGTTCTAACACCACCTGACTCTCCCATAATGACTGTGGGTGTTGTTCTTGGACCTCTTTGTTCGTGTAAAAGACCTCCAGGTGGGAAGTTGCCTCCGATTAGTTCAGGTTTGACTCCGTTGATTCTACTGGCTTGTACCCATAAATGATGTTGTTGTGGCGATAGAGGAGGGAGTATTTGTATTGATGGGGACATTTGTTGCTGTTGTGGTACTGGTGCTCTGGGTCTCGGTGCCGGACTTAAACGAGAGCAGACTGGGTTCTGTTGAACGTTTTGTTGGGAATTGGTTTGTGGGTTTGCTGTGATGATAGGGGGGCTGTAGTCCATGAAGGATTCTCTTTTAACGAGGACTCCTGCAGCACCCTCGCTCTTGATAACCGAGCAAGAGGCGAGGGAGCGGATGACGCCCGGGTTAGCAGGGCTGGGGTGGTGCTGGAGCGGAGGTGGATGCTGCGGGGGGCCGGGCCCAGGGGGCGCGGGGGGCGCCGCCTCCGGGGAGCCGCGCCCCTCGCCCAGCATACGGGGCGGGGACAGGGGCACCGGGTCCGGAGACGACGTGCTCGTGTCCGCCACCGATTCACCTGTAATTAAAAAATAAAATACAAATTGACTTGATGAAAAATAAATAAAGTACAAATATATTATATAGTACAAAAGCTGTGAAACATAGCAATGAAACATAGTACAAAAGCTGTACACAACGTACCAAAAATGCCACATCACTTTGAAACTCATCACTCAGTGATCCCTCAAATTAAGAAGAGTTCTGAACTATAATCGAAAGAGACAGAGAGGTTATATAACTCTGTCCTGTTCTTTTATTGAACGCTTAGAAATGATTTGAAACGAGTTGAACAACGATGGGTGTTCAGAAACACTTAAAGACAGAAACGACAGCGAGTAATTAATATCAAGTTTCTTTCTTATTTAAGTTTCAATAATTTCTCTATTTAAAGTTTCCGTTCTATTTTTTTTCTCAACATTTCTCAATACTTTTAAGAACACGTTTTTTTTTAATCTTTTGAGAATTCACGGAAAATACGTGACCACTTGACATTTAACATTTTCCATGAATCCACTGTGACTTAATTTTTTGTATGAATACAATTTTTATGATCTGAGTAATTTGTAATGACTTAGATCATGAAAGAGGAACAATGAAATATTTGTAAAATGGTGCTACGGATATGCAATAAGTGAAAAAATACTTGCAAGGGAAGGATCATGCTATTTGTAGTCACTAACATAAATGACGCCGGAAAAGTAAATTGAAATAACACATTTTCTCGCCTAACATATCTCAACAGAGACAAAGTACTTTTTTGTTGAAACTGTATTAAACTAAAGCCCATTAAACATGATGCAATATTCCACACAATTTATATCTCTACTTACATACCATTACGTCCTTCACTGTGGGAGTAGGCAGAGACGACAAAGCGCTAGATTTCTATAGCGACACACATTTTTCGCCTCCTATACATCCATACACCTTCTTATGTAACTTCTACGTTTTCTCTGACTTTTTACATTTCCTTCTTACAAAATATCATTCACTTGATCCAACTATACTTAATTTTTGACAACTTTTATTTAATAAAATTATTGCATACATAATTTGTATGTCATGAATTTGTAGGTCGGTACGGACCCTGGATAGAATAAATAAATATTAACATTTAAAGGGAGATGTAAAATTGTATAATTTGGGAAATTGTAAACAATTTTGTCCTTCAGTGAGTAATGTATTTATTAACGTTTTTTTTTCTTTTAATTAAGTTTTGATAATGATTTCAATTTATATCAAACCCCTGAAGATGATATCTTTGACATTTTCGAAAAGTTGACAAAATGGGGTAATGAAACTCTCAAACCTGATTCTGTCTTCTTAACAACAAGATCAGCTTGACTCAACAATGTCGAATTACATTGTGTTATACGTTGGTATAAAAAACTTAGTTTTACATACTAGATGTATAGTTCTATACGCTCTTTTAGCTAGCTTACTCTTTGTGATTTGGTTACAAGCAGGTGTCTGCATTATTATTCCACTGCTTCTCTTGTATGTTAAATTCTCTTTAAATCCATACATTAGATGCGGATACGTTGAAGAATGTGGCCTGGAGACAACAACGTCTTCGCCACCCTTATCCGAGTATCCAGGTTAAAAATGATCGAACTAAACACATTACTCGCAATTCCTACACACATGTCAACAATCCTTTATACATCAAAAGTTAAAAAAAAAAGTTTTTTTCAGTATACATTCAGTACTGAAAACCTTTATTGTCGTTTATATAAATTTTTACTGCCTGCTCAAAACGACCATCGCTGTTTAATTCTTAATTTATTTGAATTAATTAAAAAAACAAGTGAGCCTGAAGTGGCGTAACGACGTCAACAGGATTTGAAAGGGTATTTTAAGGATATATTTGTTATTTCTCCACCCACACTGTTTCTAGGAACGAATTAGATTCCCTTACAAGGCTATCGTACACTCGTAAGAAAGTAAGATATTCATACTTTGATAAATTAGCCGTTCCTGAGAGGAAGCCCCTCACCTGCTCATGCTACACCGGAATGTGAAAAGAATAGAGGTAGCACTGACACAAGGTCATATGCCACGGACAGAGATGACAAATAGAACAAAATACTTATTTATACTGCAGAACGCTTTAAAATATTAACTGACCATTTTTTTTTGTGCAAAATGGAGAGAGCTGTAAATCTCAGAGTAGTCCGACGCACAGTTGTGTGGAACTTCTCCCAAATTGAGCATAAATAATATATCAAAGAACTTATTTAATGATACTTGACCTAAAATATAATGATAAGAGAATAAATGTTGATTTTTATAATAATTTTGTCATATAAAACCTTGTGAACTTACTGTTATTTGACAAATGTTACCAACCAACGAGAAATATGTTCAAGGGCTGTGAAAAGTGGACTGAAACTCTATTTCAGGTGCCATCGAGAACCAATCAACTTGGTAACAAAAGTCATTATTATGCTGAAAATAGTTCATTAGGTCAAGTCAATGTGTGCACTGAGAAGCGTACATGACGTGATAATTTACTACAGAATACGGAATGAAGGGATTAGAGATGAATGTGAACTTATGGCCAATATAAGATTGAGTAAGATGAAGAAAAACAATTTGAAATAGTAGACTAATAAAACAGGTATATAGTGCAAATATGAGTGGAAGGCGTGGTAGAAGAAATACCGAGTAAAGTAAAGTTGGACCAAATGAATGATATTTTAAAGTCAGATATATCGTAAGAATTGTATGGATGTAAAAAAAGACGCAGGGTGTGTGTCTTGAGATAGAAAAGTCTGGCGTTCTGTCCTCTCTGTCTACCTTGACAGGGAAATGACGTGATGGTATGTATGTATGAATAAAATTTAAAAATGTTTGAGACTGACTGGCTCTTAATTAAGAATACGACGGGAAATGCAATGAGGACAAGACAATCTCGCCGAGAGAGGCAATCAGCGGTGACGCAACAGAAAGAGAGTGTGGTGTGCATTCCTATTCGCAGACTGTGTGATTTCCACGAATAGTCCAATGCCGTTGTCTATGAGAAGCTTGCTGTTCGTCTGACCGACCATGGTCTACTATAAGTAGCCAATTTAATTGGACGTGTAAAAATTTAAAAAGGATCTAATCCACGAAATATTTTTATTTGGTTTTTAACAAATATCGATTATGGTTATCACAATATTTGGTTTATTATAAATATCGTATATGGTTATCTTGATATTTGGTTTATTACAAATATCGAATATTATGGTATACAAACTGGTGTATTTATTCCATAACGGCAATCTCTTCTAATCAACCAGAAATATGTTGTAAAGGCCTGACGACCTCCGTGGCCTAGTTGGTAAGACGCCTGTCTTCAAACTCGGGTTGATTCCCGATGGTACCCAATACATACTCGTACATATGATACATACCATCCCTCTTTTCCTGTCGGAGAAGGCAAGGAGGAGAGAGCGTCCGACTTTCCTACCTGGACAGATATTTTCTACATCTATACACTTCTCATACATCTCCTATGATTTCTCTTGACTTTTTCATTCCTTTCTATCAAAATATCGTTCACTTGACCAAACCATACATTCCCTGGTCTTCGACCCCATCTTCTACTAACATTTGCGTTGAATTTTTCATTCGTTCCACGTACGAAAATCATCTCAGAGCGCGAATCACAAGTTCCGTGTCTACTCCAGTGGTTCTAAAATCGAAGGCTCAATTACTGGTGTCAAAGACAATATTGTTGTAGCCACGCTCTTCAATATGTCCGAATTCCTAATTCGTATGTGTTAAAAGGTATCATCTATTGTAGAAGAAAGAAGAAGGCTTTGAGTGAAAACCAGACCGGAATCCATAAAAATATGGATACCTTCGGAGATCGTGTCCACAAACCCTGGGTTGGTAGGCAGGCATCTTATTAACTAGGCCACGAAGGTTGTTAATATCAAGCCAGTATTTTGTGGTGAATGTTTATTTCTAAGAGTACGATGTGTTTGGGCATAAAGAACAAATAAGCCAAAAAATATTAAATTAATTCACATTGCGAATATGATTCGAAGGTGTCTTCAATAACATGGCGTGTTTTTCTTTATTCTCCGTTATTTTATAATTTCCTATCCCACTCCTTTTTTTTAAATCAATGACATTTTAAGATTTTAGATTTGTTCTTTATATTGGCATTCTTGTGACCGGGCTCGACCTTCTATTGGTAGGGGTGTATCCCAATTGTGGGGATGTTATGAGGTAAACCCAGATTTTATCATAGTTTCTCTTTCAAAAGTGTATTTTGTTATTACCTTTACATATATGTGCAACTACAGGATTTAATTATATATTTGTATACTAGATTGTTATCAATAAACTTCACGCTGTGGATGGTACTCGTATGTACGTATGTATTTAATTTTGTGACGTGTTTCTTTTTGTGTAATCAATCAAAAAGAAAACTCTCGAGCCTCTTAATAACTGGTACAATACTGCTAACTCGTATGTTCGGTTTGAAGAGATTGACGTGTGGCAACAAACCCTTCGTTGTATCTTGTGCAACGTAGCAAAGTGCCAAATAAATATTTTATTAAATAAGAAAAATTCACCTCCTGACGTTATAAAAATATTTATCTATGAAATGAATCTTTAATAATATTTATCTATAAAATTATAGTAAAATCGTTACATTTTTATTTGAAATCATCGCCAATGGACTCTGATTTCCCGCGAAGCACGTCAATGTGACCAGTGTAATAAAAATACAATTGTTAAAACAATTCACATTCCGACTGTCATCCTCACAGTGTTTCGCCTTGAGAATGTGCTTGTACAATAATATGTATGCGCTGCGCTTTAAATATATTTTTTGTCTATGCCTAACGGAAATACTCCGAATGTTGACAGAAATAGAAAGCTGGAAAAATAAAATTAACGTAGAAAAGAAGAATTCTTCATCAACGTGTGGAAGGTGAAAACAATATATCTGTTTAATAAATAGAAATTCATTAATTAATGTTACAAAATGAGTGTGTGAACATAAATAACAAAATAGATTGTTGTTTGTTTTTACTGTGAAGCTCTCACATATGTTATGTATTTTTAATACGCAATAACGTATGCAATATGTTTCCGTGATTAGAATTCGGATTTTTATAACTTGCACTGTCATACTTTTGTTCAATAGGGTGGGCCGAGTGAGATAACGGATCTGTCGTAATTTTATCCTGTCGTGACCAATATAAATACAATTGGAAGACGTTTTAGATGATGCAATGACGGAATAAAGACGCAACTATTTTAGTCATATTACACGTTATTGTACTCGGTGAACTAAAGGCAAATTACATCTACAGAGGTTAAAAAGAACTTCAAGTTCAGTATGATACTAGTAAGTAGTGAACTTCCGTGCGGAAGGACGTCGGTTCGAGCCTAGTGCTACTCCCCTCGAATGACACAGGATTTTTTTCTGCCTAGTACTCGGGGATATAAGGATACCTATGAGTTCAGTTATATATATTCTTAAAAAAAAAGGAAAAAACAACACACCGTCACATCACACTTCAGATGTGCCATTGGATACAGTACGCCGGTGTAGCTAGTGAGTTTTCTGGTGTGCAACGGATTACTCACTTAAAAAGGAGAAAAATATGAAGGAAGGGAAGAAAACTCCACGGCACAACTTCGCTTTCCAACTGAATTGACGTTGGAATTGCGAGGGAATCCTCGATTACGAGGCCCAGCAACGACGTTGCATATAGAATCATATTTGGAATGCCAATATATTGTAGTACTTCAGAGATGTTTACTCAGGGTCGCCTGCCAGGATTTGATGCATATTTGAGGCAACGCATTTGGAGAATACATGAGTGTATAATGTGAACTGACAACTCATATTAGAATTATTGTAAGTCAACAATTTATGTTGAGAATGTAATAATAAAATAAATAAATGAGTATTGTTCCAAATTTTGAATAATGTGAACAAAATATTTGTTTTATTTTAATATTGTTATTTTGTTTTAACAATTGTTCTAATGTGGAAATTCTTAAAGATGGAATAATTTCATTGACTCAATTTAAATTAAGTAATAAATTGATTGGATCGAAAATGAATTCAAGATTCTTTCGAAACAATTTATAGTCCTTTTATTATTTAAAAATTAATGTATTTTATTATTATAATTTTAAATATTATATATGTACATAATTCTTAACTGTTTACGTATTTAATGGTTTGTATTGCATTGCACACTACTGCTGTAATAAATTATTATAGTAATTATAAATATTAATCAATCTATTTTTTAAATATTCGTGTATTTTTTTCTCGTGCTGAAGGAGATTTGTAAAGTTACATCTGACTGATTCTGTCCTTTATATTTTGTTTTCAATTTATTGTAAGCATCTATATTCCCCTTTCACACTGATGTCAAGAGTGACGCCTGGTTTAGTGCAGTGCGGACAATCCGCATTTGAACGGTCCCGTATTGTGTTGGTGATATATTGTTTTGTACGCTTGTAAACGCCTGTTTCTGTTATTATTTTTGTTGTAAATATTTAAAATAATTTAAAGTTTCTTTTTAATAGCACTCACTCCTGTTTTTTTTTGTTATTATTGTTATAAGGTACAATGCCGTTTATAATTAAATAAATGTTGTAATAAATGGACACCTGTTTCTGAAGCTTAATTTTCTCCTTTAAAATGTCACATTTTTCGTACAGATTTTCATTGTGAATCTTTGTGAAACCGTTCATTATCTCGATGATTAAATGATAAATACGTAGTAAGTTAAGGGAATTGGATAGAAGTAAAGGAATATGAAGAATGCTTGAATAAAGTAGTGTGATCTGTTAATAAAAAATATTTATTATTTTGAAACTCACTGTAACATAGTTATGATCGTAATATGAGATATTTCCGAAAATCTTGGCAAACATGTTATTTACGAAAGATTTTTTTTCAATGCAGACAAATGCGATTTTACAGCGTGACAAAACTGCAATGTGATTTTAATTTGAGGGTCAAAATAATAAAAATAGTGATTTTAGAGCCTGAGACAAGGTTGTTTCTGAAATATATCCACAGAAGACGCGATTCAGAGACATGCAGCGAGGATCAAATATAAATATCAATGTCAGCTTCCTAATCTAACCGAGGATATTTTTTTTACTTGTCAATGCTTCGTGCAAGTTATTTTGTCAGCCATTAAATTGGTGTTCTGCGAATGTAGTTTTTTATGTGAAAAAACTTCAGTTGGGGTTAAAAATGGACCCAATGACTAAGTAAAATATACAGGGTTTTGACAAGTAATTTTGTTTCTTGAAGCAGTTTTGTTGTTTTCTGCGAGTAATTATGTTGTTTTCTGCGAGTAATTTTGCTACTGCAAGCAGTTTTATTGTTTTATGCGAGTAATTCTGTTGTTTTCTGCAAGTTATTTTGCCACCGATTTAGAATTCTGCGGATGTGTTTTTAATTAGAAAGTGCTTTAGATATGATTAAAAATGGACTCAATCATAAAGAAAACAGATATGACAATTTTCTATTTTAATGTAATTTAATATAACATTGAATTGTTTTAAACTTTCCTTGTGTAGAATATATCCTGGTAGGTTTATAGTCATACGGTAAGATTTTCCAGCTAATCAGGAAAAAATTAAAGAGAACTTAAATGAAATCGAGACTAGAAATTTAAAATAACGGTAACAACGATAATCAACCCCACAAACCTTGGAAAAGGCTCAATTGTGGTAGACAATACGAATATTCAACCCGGCTTTCTCTTTCTGAAAAGGTAATAGTGCACCTTAAACCATCTCCGTAGTGTCCATGGTTACTACGCCTCTCTCGTATATATTATATTGAAGATGAGAACTTGTGAAGTCTCTTCTTTGTGAGTGTGGTGTTCTGCAGACTATGAAGTCTACCATTGACGAGTAATCGCTGAACTCGTTCCATGGTGTATTGTGTGAGGATAACAGATCATCTCTCAAAGTGATGATGTGACTAAATGACCTGTCTATTTCTTTGTAGTATGAAAATCCCATAAGAGAAGAAATTCATTAAGACCACTAAGCTTCTGGAACCATCAACCATCTATTACTACGAGTGAAGAAGAACATTGCGAGGAGTGGGTGGATTTTGCATGTAGAACAATTGACCCTTGGTTCTGCACTGCACTGAAAAACCTGTAAACCTATTTACAGGTTTTTTACCGGAATTAGAAGAACTAAGGACTACATGTCAAAATGAGGAACGTTACGTGATGGATCTACTTTCTGTATCTGCAGTGAGGAGCAGTCCATACGAAGATTTTCTGTAGTTTTCGAAGAGGTATAGTATAGTTCCTTTGACACGAAGAGGTATAGTATAGTTCCTTTGACACGAAGATGTATATAATAGTTCCTTTGACACGAAGAGGTATAGTATAGTTCCTTTGACACGAAGAGGTATAGTATAGTTCCTTTGACACGAAGAAGTATAGTATAGTTCCTTTGATACGAAAAGAATATAAGAGAAAAAAATATATCGGTAGACAAGATTGTATCTAATATTGATAATTAAGTCCGAAGACAATATTATCTTAAAAACTTGTCTTTCGGACAAGTTCGACATGTTTGAATGAGTGGTGTTGATCAGCACAATTTCAATGTGGTGGTATTTATTAGCATAGTTTAGAATTTCTAGTACACTACAGTTAAATCAAGTAAAGTACTTTTAATCAAATATTAACGTTTAGTTATTGTAACTTCTATAAAAACGAACATTCTTATGTTACTTTCCACCCACATTCCATGATGCAAAAATACCCGAGTTATACAAATAACCTGACAGTTATCCCTTCAAATACCAAAAAATATTTCTAGTTAAATTGATTTTTATTATTTGATATTTCTTGAAGTTACGATAAACCGAACATTTAGTTGCGATAGGAAACAATGTCAATAGAATACTAATATTACTCGAGCCGAAAAATGTCAAAATCTCTAAAACAAGGATTCACAGTGCTTTAGCACCAACTTTGTTGTATGGCATTGGAAGGAAAAGAGTTAAAGAAATAAATGCTTGTAGTTAGGAAAATATATGCCATCACAATGTATAATAAAACAGAAAATGAAGTTTTGAAAGATCAATCGATGGCACTACAGCCCATTGTGGGCCCCGGTCTCCTCCAGCAGTCGTCGCCATTCCCTCCTATCCTGGGATGCATTCCTCCAGCCCCTGATGCCAATCACGCTTGTATCACTCTGCACCCCATCCATCCACCTGAGCTTTGGTCTACCCACGCTACGTCTTCCTTGGGGCTTGGAAAAGAGTACCTTGGTAGGCATTCTCTCTTCTCCCATTCTTGCTACATGCCCCGCCTAACGTAGCCTCCCAATTTTGATGTATTTTATAATGTTGGGCTCTTTGTATATGCTGTATAACTCCTCATTATATCTCACTCTCCAAGATCCATTTTCCTGTATGGGTCCGAATATTTTTCTGAGTATTTTCCTTTCAAATATTAGAAGGGAAGATTCGTCCTTCTTACTCAATAACCAGCATTCAGACCCAAAAAAACAAAACTTACTATTTACAAGTTTTGAAAGATGAATGTTATTAAATAAGAAAATGTATTAAATAGGAAGAAAAACAGTTATTTAAGGTGGTTTCCACGTATCGAACAAATGAGTGAAAAATAGGCTGAAAAATAAAGCTATACTTGGTGAAACGCGTAAAATAAGAAGACCAAAATAAGTATGTTTGGATCAAGGAAATATAAGACAAGGAGCTGAAGTTTCCGTAGCTCGGCGCTAAGAGACTCCAAATTGCTGAAAAGCGCTGAACAAATGCGTGCACTTAGAATAGAACACGTGACAACAATTATGACAGAATACGTAATGAAGTGATGAGTATAAATGTGAACGTAGAGCTGAAGTGTTGAGTAAGATGAAGAATATCACTTTGAGATGGTTTGGGTAAATGGAACGAATTAATATTTAGAGCAAATGTTAGAAAGAGACGTGCTAGATGAAAATCAAAATGTGATAAGATCAAGTGAATGATATTTTGAAAGGAAATATAAAAAGTCAGAGAAATCGTAGAAGTTTTAGGAGAAGGTGTATGGATGTAGAAGATGTGTGTCGCGATAGGAAAGTCTAGCGCTTTTTTTGTATCTGCCTACCCCGACAGGGAATATACGTGATGGTATACACGTACTATATGTTTGATTAATTGATTCACTTTAACTCCAACATTGGTACTTAGAGGGTAAAGCAACATTAGAAGCAGTGTTTGTTTGAAGTGTTGAATATTTGAGGGAGGTACTCACTGAGTTGTTTGGAGGTCTCCGTTTCACAACTGTCTGAGGTCAGACAGGCGATGTTGGCGGCCGGTAGTGCCGCTATCTGACTATTCTGTTTTGCCTATCGTATTGTAACTGGTAGACTGAATAACCAACTCTGGTTAGGCATACTAATATGCAAATTGGAATGTCCTTAGAATCGATTCACAGCTTTGCAGTGACAATCGACATTAGATGTTATAATGGATAAGAAATTATAGGATAGAGAAGATTGCATTTTAGAAATTGACATTATAAGTAGAACTAAAAAGAAATATTTAGATGGTTTGGTTATTTTAATATTTTATATCCCGATCCTGTGATCTACGTGATAAACTAGATTTGCTTTGAGTTCCGATTCTGTGTTTTTACGTAATCGCTACCTCTCCCAAAAAAGACATATTACTGACATCTAGCAAACATTTTTGTACACAACTCAACCTTTAAACGATTGTCTCCTGATTTCTTATTCTTGTTTCTAGCATGGATAATATTTCTAACATGGATAATGTTTCTAACATGGATAATGAAATAATGAATACCCTAGATAATGAAACTATGAAGAAAAATAATAATTATGATAGAGTTCTGACGTCGCACTATCGGTGAGCGGTGAGAGTTAGATCATGAAATTTTGAATTTGGAAACATATGAATTTGGAGACAAACTACAGTTCAAATATAAAAAGGAATTTGCGGGGTCCTCCAAACAGGTTGTCAAATTAACTAGCAAAAAAGCTCAAACTCTGCAGACCTTGCAAGGTAAGAACAGCACATGAAAGAAGTGAAACCCGGTACACATGTAAGTAGTGTAATGTAACTCTCCACAAAGGAAAATGTTACCAGAATTATTAAACTAAACTTAATTATTAAAATATGTTTAACAAACGTACAATTTTTCATCTTTATATTTTCTTAGAAATAGCAATTTTAGTAAAGCCTTCACAAAAATCAGAATTTTTAAATAACAAACCGGGCACTAGGAAAGGTTGTTTTGATTTTGAGCGGGTCTTAAAGTATTAAGAGAATGGGTTGCGAAAGACTTGAGATATAAATATGTATGTCTGAAATGAATAGAGGGAGAGGAAAGAATGAATTAAAAAAAAATTACTGAAGGAAAGAAGTATGAAAACAAAATATTTAACAAGGTGTATGGATGTGGGTGAGATGGAAGCTGTGTGCGTGGATAGAAAGGTATGTATGATTGTAATGTAGATGGAAGACGCCTGTGCGTGTATTGATTTATTGTATGCAAGCTGTTGTACTTTAGCAAGTACACAGTTTTGACAGATCGAGCTTAAAATTCTGATAGCAAGGAGATTAAAATTCCAAGAATATCGGTAGAATTCATCTGCAGCAGCCTTTCAGTAAAGATAGTTTTATCGACCGAGATTTTTGTGTTACTTAGTAACGCTATAATAATTTATAATAAGTAACATATAAACCAGTTAAGAAGTAAATCCGGTAGAATTGAACCTGGGGCACCCGCTTGTTTAGCGTGCATATCAACTGTTAGACCACGGCCGCCAAAAACGATGTATAAAATGTTGATTTCAAACTTGGTATTTTGTATTCAGGTCCATTAATGGGATGTCTCCATTGTATCTTTCGAATCTGTATCGGTCTGAGAGAAGTTCTTTTGGAGAGGAGTAGAACTTTAAGGTCGATTTTGACTTCACATAACTAATTTATTGTTTTGAGTATCCTATAGGACAGCGTATTGTGATATAGCTTTTCCGTTGCTAGTTCAGTGGTGTGGTATAGTCTACGTCAAGAGTTCCCAAAGTGGTCGATATCGACCCCCTGGGGTCGGTTTGATTTTTCTAAGGGTCGATAGTTTCAATAAAAAAAAATGGTGGTCGACGACAGCAAAAATTGACCCCTTTACTACTGCTATTTGTTTGTTACTTCAAATTATCTATGATTCCAATAGGTACCTAATTAAGAATATTTGTCAATATTTGTACTTATTTTGAATTTACATATATATTTCATAAATGTAAAATAAAATAAAAAACTGTGCTCGTAATTTTTTGCTTTAATTTTCGTCAGCGCAGATTTCAATATTAAATGTTGCACAAGATAATGCCATAATCAGTAGTCCTTCTAAATTTTTCAATCCTTAATTACAAGTGATTAAAATGAAAAGTTTGATATCTAGTGAAATATTTAATATCGAGTACTGTACAAACTTATTGATTTGAGTAAGTAAAGTAATGACTAGGGGGTCGACGGTTCTAAAAGTTTTTGGTAAAGGGGTCTGCGGCCGAAAAAAAGTTTGGGAACTCTTGGTCTACATCTTAATAGTACATATATGGGTTGCGTGTGCAGCTTTAGAAACGACGTGAAGACAACGTTTTTTGGGAGATCTTATCAAAATTTATGATAGTACATGAACATTACACACGTACACACTACACTACACCTAAAGCTGAATGTGTTACTATCACATATCGAAAGATATAACAATATTTCTTTGTAGTTAGTATTCCCTCGATATGTTTTCTACGGTTTTCTTACCAAATATATGTTTCTGAACATATGCCGATGCGACGAACTACTTAATTTAGATGACGAAAAAATAAGTTGACATTAAGGATAAACTAAAAAAGTTAACTGTAATTGTAGGAAAGTGACGGCCGCAATCACCACCTTCCTATCCTTACACTCAACTTTTTTGTATTTTAAATCTGTCAATAATAATAAGTTTAAGTCCCGAGTTCCTTTGAGCGCCCTTGAGGAGAGTCAGCTCTCTTAATGGCGCTGTATAAATTGTCCCTTTAATATTATTAATATTTTACAGTAGATAAATTGTACCTGAAAAAAATGTACCTCAAAATTTAATCTAACCTGAATATATATAATAGTTAACTGTTTACAAAATTTAATCTTAACCAAATATAAAAACGATACCTATGTTATGTTACGTATTTATTTTACGTCTCAGTCTATACGGTAAATACAAAAAAAAATTTGGCGTAGACTTCGAAGGACAACAAACACTTTCTCGTAGAGAAATGGAAAAAAATAGGCATTGAGAGCTACGCAATTTCTCTACGTAAGGTCACGGTCTCGCCACTCAGGAAGTAAATGTTAAATCAATAATTTTACTACGTTTAAAATTGTATAATACATTCAGACGCAATAAAAGTTTACTTGAAAATTAGATGAAATTTCTGTATTATCTTAAAAATTTCTATAGAACTTTTACGTAGTGAAAAAAATATACTTGTATGTATATCTAAAAAAATGAAATGAATTACAATTATACGAGTATAAAGGACGAATATGCGAGTAGCATACAATAATAGTTTCCGTCAGATGTTCCACAAACACCCTTTCTGTAGTGCAAGCGAGATGTTTGTTGAACATACTCGTGAAATATATCAATTTGAAGCCTGTATACGGTTAGTATCGTATTATTGAATCCAGAAATGTATATATTGTATTGAAATTTCTAACTTGGATCTCGGCGAGAATTTTCAGATATTCACATAAAAAAATTAACTATCCCAACAGAATGAGAGAAAAACATAATTTTTACTAATTTATATATTTTTTTAAATATATGCATACCATCACGTCGTTTCTCTATTGGACCCGGTAGAGAAGAGATAGCGCCAGATTGTCCTATCGCAATACAAATCTTTCACATATTGTATTAAAGAAATACCTTCTCATATAATTCCTACGATTTCTCTTATTTTTTACGTTTTCTTCTTTCAGAACATAATTTACTTGATTCAGCTATTTCTTGCGTACCCATATACCGAAGTAGAGTGAGAGTGAGACGTGAATAGCGTCGCTTCCTCATCCATAGCGGTTTTTTAGAATGAATATACCTACGTCACACGTTTGATTGTATTGGTGAATTTATTCCCGATTTTCACAAAATATCTCTGATGTGGCCGATAAGTGCTAATTATTATAAATATTATTTTTTCATTCAATGAGTAAATGTATTACGGAGGAATACCTAATATCTGAACCCAGAATTTATTATATTTATAGAGATATTAAAGTTTTTAGAAGCAATGTGTACTAGTCTCACATCACAGGGAAGGAAGGGTTAAGCATGTCAAGTGGGATGAGGAGAAGAATTTTTTTTATTAATTCATTTTGAATTCTTTTCATTGTGTTTGACTATATAAACAGTAGTCATCGTTATAAATCACATGCGCCTGCAATCCATTTTTAGTACCGATTGGCAATTTAAAAAAAATATTTAAAGAAAACTTTACAGTTATTTTTTCTATGTACACCCTATCAATCGATTTATGAGGAAGATAGGCTTCTAAAAAATCACTTAAATCTAAAGCTGGAAATCGAGGCAAGAAACTCATTAAAAATTGAAATATTAGGCCGTGAATATCGAAATTCGTATAAATTGATGTACATAACTCATCTTAATGTCAAATAAAGGCACCATAAGTACGTAAAACAAATCGACTAACTTTACAAAATCTAAGAAAATAATAATAATTACTTGTAAAAATATTCTTTTTCAATACATTGGTACTAAGATATTGCCACGTGACAATACGCCCACCAGGTTATATTGTATTGTATTACACTTTCATTGCATACATTACAACCTGGTGAACTTATTGGTGTGTGGCAATCTCTTCCAGCCAACCAGAAATACTATATAAATAAAACCAAAAAGAGGCCTTAAGTGAAAACCGGACTGGAATCCTTTTTAAAAAAATTGGGTTCCAGCGGGATTTAAACCTATACCATCTAGGGTGGGAGACGGGCGTTTACCAACAAGGCCACGGAAGTCATCTGTACTGTATACAATAAAAATGTTTTACAGTGCTTGTCATTTAACGTAAGAATCAAGTAAAATCGAAAAATGTAATGACTGAAATTAATATTATATTTGGCGATTTATTGTGTTGCTTGTTCACCTCTTTGCTAAGGACGCTGATTAAGAAGGCGAGTAAGCGTCGTCCAGATGTGTAATTTATTAGACGAAATTCAAACAACGTGTAAATCGATTGTCTTTTAAAAGGCATTTTTCTTCACCGCGTTAAAGTGAAAACGCGTAAAAAGGAATACGCGTAAACCGAGGGTTTACGTGTATCCAAAATTATCAGATCATCGATATAGCAAGACAGTGACAGCAATAATGACGTCACCTATGATGTAAAACTGAATGGAAGCTCCGTTTGGTAGGTTAACGCACAACCACCTGTTGACTTGGCACGTTTCTGCGTGTCTGAGCCACGCTACTCCGCCAGTCAGTACGACTGTTATTACGAATGTCTGACACATGCAAAATTCGCAGCGCATAAAAAAAATAAAAACAAACTGCGCAAAACGCCGTTTTGTTTGCTGGCGAGCCCAAGGCGATCGGCCGTCACATTTGATCGAGTGAAAGAAATTGCACAGTGTTGTTCTGTTTCAGTGTTTCAGGGGTTTGCAATTTTTCTACATCCTTGTGATTAATATTTTACGTTTCAGAGAACAAAAACGAATACTTAGTTTACATTAAGTGTTCGTTTTTTGTTTTCCAAAAGTTTGCCGTATAGAATATAATTTAACATCGTTTTTTTAGTTTTGGATGTACTAAAAAAACTCTTAAGAACGCCTTCATTATTTACGTCATCGTAAATAAAGAGCAAGAAATTAAAGATTAGAGCAAGTTCTGCTATATGATATATTGATAGAATTTTCTAAGATGATGGAGGAGTTAGAAGGGAAATTGAACGGAGTGTAGCGATAGGAAACATTATTTCTCCATGAATGTTCCGATATCTTAAGTCATGGTGATAGAAAAGTGGGAAAGGAAAAGTAAATGCGATGATATGGGTGAACAATAAAATACTAGACCAAGTTGAGGAATTATGCTATTAAGGTAGTATTTTCTTAGATGATGGAAGGATTACGAAAGACGTCGATCGGCATCTGATAGGAAACAAAGTCAATGGAACACTTAAACATATACATATACTCAAACCGGACAGTATAAAAATCTGCCAAGATAGATGATCGTACACAACTGTATTTTAATATCAACTTTGATATACGCGGAACAAGATTGAAAAGAGTCGAATAAATGGTGTAGAAATAAGTGCATTTAGAAGATTACATGGAGTGACTATGTATGAGAATACGGAATAAAGTGATAAGGAGGAAGTGTGAACTTAAGGCTAATATGTTGAACAAGATGAAGAAAATCAATGGTTTGAGCAAGTGAAACGAATGAATGAAGAAATATTAACAAAACAAAAATATGGTGCAAATATATAAGTGAAAGACGTGATAGAGAAGACCAAGAAAAGTATGGTTGGATTAAGTGGACGATATTTTGAAAGGAAATGTAAAAAGTCAGAGGAATCGTAGGAGCTGTATGAGAAAGTGTATGAATGTAGAAGAGGCAAAATATGTGTGTCGCGACAGGGTTGTTTGGCGCTTTCTCTTTTCTGCCTACACCGATAGGGAGATGGCGTGATGGTATGTATATGACATATGTAAATTAAGATTATCTCCGGTATTGTATTCACGAACTGATTCATTAAAAGCGTCACCACTCGCACATGGAATATCCTTGTAGAACGAATTTTCCGACGTCGAAATTTTCCCCACCTCGATGGATCAATTGAGGATTGAACTCCTTAATAAACTTTGTAAGCATATTTAAACCACTTCACAGGAAAACATAAGTAGCATTTTTTTATTGTTTTCTCCCTTTTATTTTTTTATTTAATGCACCGAACAATTATTTATGTCGTCGTAATTTGAGATTCTTTTCGATACTGTATTCACGAACTGAGCTGTTCAGAGTGTCACCATTCGCACACGGAATGACCTTGTCGAATAATTTTTCCGATATCGATATCTCTCATATCTCAACTAATAAATTGAGGATTGAACTTCTTAAAAAAATATATATATAGACATAACTGAACCACTTCACAAGAAAACATAAGTAAAAATTTTCATGTTGTCGTTATACTCGTATAATATTTCAACTTTAATTTATGTATTTTGTTTCTTGCTATTTGATGACATAACAAGAAACACGATGAAAATATGATGATTGGGCTCTATCTGTATCAAATTTTAAAAACAAATAAGATTAAAAAAATATATTATCTGTACTTTAATTCAGGGTGGGTCTTGCCTGTCTTGTTTCAGGGTATTACTTGCTACCTGTCTCTATCGAACCTTTTTTTATTGGTTATTCACACAAATTTGGGTGTTTCCAGCCAGTGAACAATGATAAGCTGATTACATCAATTAAGAATATATAACAATTTCTAGAAACGCAATCGCAGCAAGGTCTTGCTATCAAATAATAATAAAAGGATACTTTATTTAGCGCCGTTTAGAGAGTAGACTTTCACAAGGGCGCTCTAACTCGGGATTTGAACCCGCTATTATTTACAGATTAAAAATATTACAAAAACAAAGAAGTTGAATGAAAGGATAAGAAAATATGGTGGATGTGGATTAGATAACGTGTTTTCCTGTATCCGCATATGTATAAAAAATATATTTGGTAACAAAACCGCAGAAAACTTACCAAGAAAGAAGACGAACTACAGAGAAACCTTTATACAGGTATACCATCGATGATGAGGTGTCTTTGGCCACAGATTTAAGTGTGCAAGTAATTTTACTTTATCCCCTAAAATTTTTGTTGGTAGAAGGATATAAATGGATTCGGTTTTATTATGTTTTTAAAAATATATATTATATAATAATTGTCCATAGCTTAGCGATGTTCATCATCCCAAGAACGTTGTCTTCGAATTTATAAAAAAACAGTTCATAAGCGCCATTAAATAAGTAAAGGTTGACAAACTCCATGGCCTAGTTAGTAAAAAGTGTGCAGGGGTTAGTAAGAAGTGTGTATGGGTTAGTAAGAAGTTTCAAGGGGTTAGTAATAAGTGTGTATGGGTTAGTAAGAAGTTTTAAGGGTTTAGTAAGAAGTTTGTAGGGGTTAGTAAGAAGTTTTAAGGGGTTAGTAAGAAGTTTTAAGGGGTTAGTAAGAATTTTGTAGGGGTTAGTAAGAAGTGTACTTGTACTTCCACCTAGGGGTTTCAGGTTCGATTGTAACAAAAATAAAATTAAAAAGAGGTCTTAGTACAGTAAAGGAGTTCGTTTGGATAAAATAATCGCAAGCACTGAGTACGTGTGCGATCGTTTTCTCTTTGCGTGCGGCAGTGTTAACAATACGTAAAAAAACGAACCGCGAGTTACGTGCGTATACCAATAATTTTAAACTGCGAGTTGATTGCTATTGATACCGAAGACGATATTGTCGCACACTCTTCAATATGTCCGAATCATCAATTCGGATATGATGAAGGGTACTATAAGAAAAATTGTTGTTTTTTTTATATATTGTTCAGTTAAATAAAAAAAATACACTGTTTTAGGATAACTGCAGACTACTTCCGTGCCTAGTTGGTAAGACGCCTGTCTCCCAGCCCGAAGGATGCGAGTTCAAATCCCGATGGAAGCCATTTTTTTCAAAAAGGATTCCAGTCTGATTTTCACTTTAAGCCTCTTAAAAATATTTCTGGTTAGTTGGAAGATATTGTCAAATGACAATACAATATAATATACTAGAAAACGTAGGCAAATATATACGAGTAGATTGGATATTTTTTAATTGAATTGGGTTTACATTTGGTTAATAAGTTGTAAAGTCCCTCTCAACATATGTACTACTATACAGTTGTAAAGTACCTCTCAACATATGTACTACTACACAGTTGTAAAGTCCCTCTCAACATATGTACTACTACACAGTTGTAAAATACCTCTCAACATATGTACTACTACACAGTTGTAAAGTACCTCTCAACATATGTAACATACTACAACACAGTTGAGTTTCATACCAATGTTTACTATTTTCATTTGCATCGATCCTTTCCTAACCTACTTCCAACTTATCCTTGGCAGGAAATGTTATTATAATTTTGGAGTCTATTTAAGTCGTTTGTATCCTTTGGCTGCGTAATTGTGTGTCCTGATTCTGTGTTGAAAGGATCAATACTTGAGCTAAAATATAAAATTTCTCTCTGGACTACGCACTTAGGTTTTGCGCATTTCTTTTCTATTTACTCGACTGAATATAGGTCTTTTATTTAATCAAAATTTTACTGTACAATGTAAAAGGTTTATATCCAAGTGGCAATCTAACCAGAAAATTATTTTACAAAATTTTGAGAAAAACGTGGGAGATTTACATTATTGGTATTTAAAATAATTAGTAGTAAGAATTGTTATCTAGATACAAGTTATGATGCAGGTGTTAACTATCTATAATAAATTAAATAATATGACTGTTAAAAATTAAAATTACACGTAGGAAATTAAAATTAAGATAGCTTATAGTTATAATATAGAAATGATTAGTGTTTTAGTTATTGAGTAATGAATTTGTGTGTGGGTAGGTATAGCCTTTGGCAAATGTGTGCATAATAGATTAGTTAATCAAATAAAATTTTAAAAATATTGATGTAGAGCAAAAATAAAGTACACAATAAAAAAATATATACCATAATTAATTTAGTTGATCCACTTGTTCAATTAGTACTTGCCAGGAAGAAATAGCAAAGAAACCTGACATAATAGAAAAGTTGTATAGTGCTTTTTCATTGAATTTATTTATTGTGAAAATATTGTTTCTAATATTATATTAAATTATTAAATACTTATTTCAAAGTGATTTCTTAAACTGCATTTAATAAGGTAAAATATACAAATATAATATCATATAAAAAACAGCTATAAGAAGATGGAAGCAAATAATAATTAATTACAAAATCTTAACAAATAGATTTGTAATTTATCGAATAAACAGTATTTGAGAGGGAAACGAAATAGTCAAATGACCAAATTAAATCTGTGGAAATGTTAAGTAAATAATCCATAAGCTATAACAGGAACGGATGAATTCCACAAGTGTCGCATTTCTGCTAAAATGGGTAAGCGTATTCCTTCAGGCCTAGAACACAACGGCACGTCCTTCGCCAGACATCATTCAATCTGGCGAAGGTAGTGCCGCTGTGATCGCTCGCGTCATGACCTTTAATGCAGTAGTGGCTTAATTCAATATTGCCCAGGACCGGGAAGGATGGAGACAGACGTTACACCAGGTTCTTGACAATAGAGTACCACGACGTTCAGGATTGAGCTCGCGATGAAGAATAAGTTCCCTTATTTTATTTTGTTTAGTTAGTTGAAAAATATTACCACCTGCCCAGGGTTGGATTAACTACTAAACAAAATAATCACGTGCTTAAGACATCAATGGAAGGAGGGCCGGTTTCACCATGGACCATATGGTGCAAAACTGCAAATGATGCATATTTTTATAATACTATCGTATATAAAAATACAACAAAGCTTGCAGACTTGTAATTCTTTTACCAGACTAAAAATCATTTTTTTTAAATCAGATACCATCGGGAATCGAGTTCAAAACCTTCAGGTGCAAGTCAAGCGCCTTACCAACCAGATTAAAGAGGTCTTTGCGATTAAATATTGCGGTTAAAAATATTAATAAAATTATTTATTTTGCTTAGTTAAAAATCCTTAAACAACTCTGTTGTGGTCAATGGATTTTGTTATATTTTTTTTTCAGGAATTCCCCAATGATTCTGCATATTTTTGAGAATTCTTCTGAAATAAGCCACGGACTGTTTTCAGGAATTTAATTCAATCAACTGTAGCAAATATCCTGGGAAATCCAATGAATCAAATCTTGAATATATTCCCCAAAGAATATATAATAAACCTGCGACTTTTACAAAAGGCTATTTTGTGACGTCACCTCAAAAGCGCTGAAAGAATTCGTTATAATATTTATATGTGATACAAATCTTGTTAAACAGAGAAACTTATAAAAGTGATTTCTTGTCAAAATCGGCATAATGGAATATTATTAAATAAATACTTATAAAAATTTTCTACCATCTGGTTGGTTATAAGACATCGCCATCTAGCAATAAACTTGCCAGATTGAACATGTACAGCGAAAAATCAATGAATCTATGTTATTTGTCAATTTTCGTGTGATTTGTCAATTCTCAGTATAAATTGTCTTCAAGATTATTTTTCTCTTTTATCAAAATTTCACTTATTTTCTTTTCCCTCTTACACGTACACTGGCAGTGAATCTTGGCTTGTATGTGTGTGCGTTTATATTTTTAACAATGTTTGTGGATATGTAACATATGGTGTTTATAATTGTATCAACTGCTTATTAACTATCATATTCATTGTGTGTATAATTGCATGAACGGCTTATTTATTATCATATTTATTGTGTTTATAATTGTATCAACTGATTATTATCTATCATATTCATTGTGTTTATAATTGTATGAACGGCTTATTTATTGTGTTTATAATTGTATCAACTGATTATCAACTATCATATTAATTGTGTTTATAATTGTATAAACGGCTTATTTATTATCAAATTTATTGTGTTTATAATTGTATCAACTGCTTATTAACTATCATATTCATTGTGTTTAGAATTGTATGAACGGCTTATTTATTATCATATTTATTGTGTTTATAATTGTATCGACTACTTATTTATTATCATAATTATTATGTTTATAATTATATCAAATGCTTATTTATTATCACATTGTGATTAAAATTGTATCAAATGCTTATTTATTATCATATTTATTGTGTTTATAATTATATCAACTGCTTATTTATTATCATAATTATTGTCTTTATAATTGTATCAACTGCTTATTTATTGTCATATTTATTATGTTTATATTTGTATCAACTGCGTATTTATTAACATAATTTTTTTTTGTTAATGTTTACGCGTGGGCTGAAAAACATATGGCGTCCCGCAGCCTATAGGTACCATATATTGAGCTATACTGCGCTTGACCTTAAATTTAATATTATAAGGTTAAGAAGAGCAGAAAAAAAGTCATTTAATGATTTTTTAATGCATATATATATACAACATTACGACATTTCCTTGTCGGGGTGGGTAGAGAGGATAAAGCATCAGACAATTACATTTCGACAAACATCCTATGCCTCTTCTACATCTATACACCTTTTCATACAAATCCTACAATTTCTCTGCCTTTTTACGTTTCCTTCTATCAAACCTATGTGCTCTTCCAAGTGCATGTGCACGCATTTGTTCAGCATTTATTTGGCTCTTTTCAGTATTTTTCACATCCACGTTTCTCTCCCATAGATCAAAGTAGGTAATAAAATGATGTGTCGAACTGCCATCTCAGTAGACTTTGATACTATCTGATTCGAGTATATAATATACTCGTATGTTTAAGTGCCACATTTACTTTGGTTTCGTATGGACACACACCGTTAGATATCCCTCATAACTTTCCCACCATCTGAAAAGATACCTACTTCTTAAAAAGCAGAATTTTTCAACTTGATCTAGTTTTCATTTCTCATTCATATCTCACATTTGCTTTTCGTTTTTTACTTTTCTATCACCTTGAATTTGCATTTCATCAAATTTATTTTTCTTTAAACATAATTTACTTACCATACTTTTATTCATCCTTATTCTTCGTTGACACTACCTTATCATCAGCTCACATCAATCAGCACATGTTTCCATTCGTAATTTATATATCGCCCATTTCATTTTAAACTTAAACATTTCTATTGTACAATATATGGTTAATCTTAGGTATATTTCACTCCATGCATTATTTTTTGTACAATATTTTTATATTCTGCCAATAATAATGGGTTCGAATCCCGAGTTATAGCACTCTTGAGGAGAGTTTGCTCTCTAAATGAGTGTACGTACATAAATTGTCGTTTTATTACTATTACTTTTGTAAATTTACAAATACGAAATACAACAAAAGACCATAAAATAAACGGCAAATGGCCTCTTGACTTTCGATAAAACTTGGAGTTACTGGGCACAGGTCATTACTCGACAAGTTGGCATCACATTGTGACCCAGTTTATAGCTGAAATCGTAAATACAATAAAGTTATCACATCTTGTTGTCAACTGCTTTTAAAGGGGAGAGGGATGCCTGTTACTTCTATCATAAAGGTTAAAAAACCATGCTTCCTTCATCAACTAAACCGTTTTGATTCAAAACCAATCCTATGACAAAAACGAATGGATTATCACATGTTGCGAAGATGCCTTAATGAAGGAGTACCAGAAGATTATATTAATAATAATAATAAAAATACAATTTATATAGCGCCATTTAGATAGCACTCACTTCAAGGGCGCTGTAACTCGGGATTCGAACCCACTATTTATTATTGACAGATTAAAATATTACGTATATATGTATAAGTTCATAAAGTTGAGTGTAAGAATAGTAAGTTGATGACTGCGGTCATAAAATTGAGTAATTCTCCGCATCTGCATATATTTAGGTAGATAAATGCAGAAAAATTAGGATGGGAAGATAAACTACAAAAAACCTTTGTAGATCTTCCGATATGTGTTACTACGGGTATCACATTCGGTTTAAGTGTAGTGTAGTTTATGTTTGTAGTGTGCATATATAATCATAAACTTCGATAAGACTCCCAAAAGGAAATGGCTTTAAGTAATTCCTAAAGCTGCACACACCATCCGAATCTCTAACACTTAGATGTAGTTCATTACAAGTCACAGAATCAGCAACGGTAAAAGCCCTACCTACCATAATACTCGATCGATTTGGAACAATCAATTTGTTCAATGAAGACGAAATACAAGTTCTACTTCTCTCCAAAGGAACATCTTTTAGACACAGATTTTAAAGATACATGGGAGACAAATGTAAATGACGCGCTTTCAATTCACGCGGGTATTTCCAGCCCTCCTCTGACTCGCGGTAGATTCCGACGGCCTTTCTGGATCGAGGGACGATTAGCTGAGTGAGCTCATTGTAGATAGCTGGTTATAGCGGTGTAACGTTCCACATTGGGAATGATGCTAACGTGCTTCTCCAATAATTTGACCTGCCACGAGTATTGCTCACGCCTTGCATATATGTATGAGGTTTCAATGGCTCTTCTACATGTTCACGTGGAGTAGTACAGACTGTCAATCACATCGTGGAGGAGTATGCAATTATATTAATTATATTTAAAGCTGGAGGAGACCCATCGAGATTCTTTTAAAGTTGGTTCATGATTAAGAAACTTGAACATCTGACTTTGAGACATAAAACATAAGAGATAAAATTAACAGGTAATAGGTTCACGAACATCATAGATAAAAATCGTAGAATCGTCAAGAACTGAATGACATCATCAAGGAGAATAAAGTTAAAAGATATAAATGAAATAAATTGTTTCGAGAGAGCGTTTAAAACTGATAAAATTGGTTATTTTTATTGCTCACTTTGGTCACTTCGCAATACTGATGCATTAAGTATGTATTATTTCAAAAGTTAACATATGTCCGTACAATAAAGTACATTTCAACCATTTGAAAAAAAAAAGAAAATGTAAATGATAATTTTTCACCAGTTGTATGGCCGCCGGGAGGAAAAGAATATTATCTAGTGAGGGGTCTTGGCCACCTGTAGAATCTGGTCCCATAATATTTTCTTGGAAATGTTTTGGTACGTAGAATTATTACTTATTCAATTTATTTATACAATTATTGCTGCATAACAAGGTTTCACCGATTGGGTAATTAATGCGGTCTTTCATGTGACTTTGACCACTATTGTATGAACCTTCGTGTGACTTTGACAACTATTGCATGGATTTTTATTTGACTTTTACTACTATTGTAGGAACCTTCAAGTAATTTTGTCTGTTTTTGTATTAACTTTCATGTGACTCTGGCTATTATTGTACATACTTTCGCGTGACTCGGATTTCTTACAATAGTAAAGTGAAAAATTGATTATTATCGGGATGAATTTATTCAATTCTACAGGCTTGTTTTGTTATTGTATCGGGTTCGTCTTGTACTATATTTTTTCACTGTATTACACTGCTTACATATCAGTGAGGAATTTTATTTTTGTAATTTTTAAATATCTGTATCAAAAAACGTAATTTAACCGTGGAAATAAAAAAAAAATAAAAAAAAAACAAATCGACTTTCTGAAAAAAAAACTGTAAAACCCAAATTATTAAAATTTATTAAAGTCATTGGTTGTATCTCTTATTAAATTATTGAAAATTTATATAATATTTCATGATTATAGGCAACCCCTGGTGATCGAAGAAGATTATGAGTCTATCCAGGGCATTGATGACGCCTAATATGTATTTATTGGTTTATTGCGTGCATGCTGTTGCAACGATTGCACAGTTGAAGTTCCGATGGCAAAGAGATCTCAGTTTCAAGACTTCGGTATGTTCAAATTGTTTTTAACGTTTATTGTGACTGACTTATCAAGCGCAATTTATTATCGCTACAAAACACTACCAGATTAGTTACAGAAAAATAAAATAATAACACAAAGATGCTAATCGCTAGCTCATCAGTGTAATTAAATAATAAAATGAATAATATATAATAAAATATTATTTTTACTTCTTTCAACATATTCAGGATTTACAGCTGCCGTCTCGAAAAGTCACCTGACATCCATCTAAACCTTTACCGGTCACTCGGACACATCGGAAATAGTTCACTTGTGGTTTATCCATACTTGTTGAGGTTATGTTTTGTTGACAACAACACGCGGAAGTGCTATTTTTTCCTTGTATCATACAAATTTTTCATAACAACAGATTTGTACAGATTTTTTAATGCAATTTAACAATTTAAGCAAAAAATTAAGACAATTTTCATTACATTATATTATAAAATATTATTTTTATACAGAATATTTTTTCCCAAAATATTCAGAAACTTTATTTGATTGTCTTTTACTATTAATATTTTTAAATTGTTATTTTTACAAATTTCTTCCAAGTACTCGGCATAACTGAATATTCTAAAATATTTTTGACAACGTTCACTAAATATTATAACTATTTTAAGAATAATTTTCTTTAAAAGTTTTTGAAACTTTCCACAAATGTATAAAGTTATTGTTACGTTTTTGACACGATTCCACAAAATTGTTATTTTTTTATTACTTTTTTTCACATAATTTTCATCAAAACTTTCAGTTTAAACTTAGATAGTACGTTTTAAGAATTACACGGTTACTTTATTTATTTTTAAACCCGATAATTACAGATTTAACAGAGAAACAATTTAAAAAAAATTTAAAACCTATTCATAATATTGTTATTTTAACGTTTGTAAAACGCACTTTTGCATAAACTTTTATATTTTTTCTCAGAAAATAATCACTAACCATTAATTACTTTGAAAAGATATATACAACAAATAAAATATTTGTTTTCGTTTTAATTTTTCAACAAATCTTGTTAAAAAAACTTCGCGGAATTTTATCGCGACGAATTTTATCTGTCGATTTTTTATCAATGCACTTTTGCGTTCAATAACAACACTCTTCGTTATATTTCGTTAAAACGCTTCGTCGACCGTTACGAAAATTTCAGAAGGTTTTTTTTCACGTGCGACCGCCACGAATTTTCAGATAATACTGGCGCAATAGCCCCACACAGACATACCGAGATTCCTCAATGTTGGCCCGGAGTAGACAGCGAAGTTTTGGACCGCGACTCTTGAATGGGTTTCAATGAAAAATAAAGAAATAATATAACAATTTTTGGATACAACAAACATGCCGGCATACGACGCCATGGAGAAATGTCAAGGCTCGGCTTTGAGTTAGACAGACTCGAAGTGGATAGTAAACCAGGACCGTGGCGAGATTTTTATTTTATCAAAAGCTCGACCTCCAAAGTAGTATGACTACATTTGTTCTACGTTTGATAATAATAACTGAACAATTTATATAGCGCCATTTGCAATATATTATATAATATAATTTATATAGCGTCATTTAAAGAACAGACTCTCCTCAAGGGCGCTCTTACTCGGGATTCGAACAGATTATTAATTTTTAGAAAACGTATTTTGTAAGAAAACCTCAGAAAACTTACCAACAGAAGAGGAATTACAAAGAAACCTTTATAGATCTTTCTATATGTGTTCTGCTTTAGGTATAGTGTAGAGTATATGTATAGTGTTCATATATAATCATACATTTTGATAAGACTCCTATAAAAGAGCTGTCTTCAAGTGTTTTTAATATACAATGGAGACATCCCATTAAGGGATTTAAATACAAAGTGAAATCCAATGAGAACTAATGATGACATTTTAGAAGTGGACTAACATAATATGTGTGACAACCATATATGGTATGTATCAGTCTAGTTAGTTGCTGCATTTAAAACATATGTAATCTAGAAATTTACAAATCAGGCAGACCAGAATTCATAGAATTATAATAATCCAGACGTGATACAACCCAGTTCCATCAAACAACCTGAAAATAAAGGTTAAAAGTACTAATACAATATAATGCCAACAGTAGCAATGATAATCCTGCTTTCCTGTGTTGTGACTTAGCTATGGAAAAAAGTTTTTTTGAATGAATTCAATCTTCAATTTATCCACCAACATATGGGAAATGTCGATTACGGAAAAGTCATTTAACATGGTACGTCCGCGGTAATACATAGTATGCCCCTTATAGCAACTTGGCCGAAACAATGAAGATACACTGAATATTTGTACGTCAGCGGCGTGATGTCACTTTTGAATTGAGGGATGATGTCCAAAGAATGCATGCGCTGTGGAAGCTACAGCAACCGTAAATTCCTCGCTACAGCTTGCGATGGAGGGATGTTGTCCAAAGAATGCATGCGCGGTGGAAGCTACAGCAACCGTAAATTCCTCGCTACAGTTTGCGATGGAGGGATGTTGTCCAAAGAATGCATGCGCGGTGGAAGCTACAACAATCGTAAATTCCACGCTACAGTTTGCGATGGAGGGATGCTGTTCAAAAAATGCATGCGTGGTGGAAGCTACAGCAACCATAAATTCCTTGCTAGACTTTACGGGCGTATATTGAACGTAACGGATCTTGATTGTGTGGGTAAAAAATCGAAGAGTGCACGCTCAAAAGAAGCCACAGTACTTATAGCTTACTCGCTTGACCTAAAGTATACGTACTGCAGTGGTGACGTAGTTAATTTGGCATTCTATTTACTATTACATTCGTTTTATATATTAGTATTTTGTATGCTTAAAAAATAAAAAATAAAATTCGCGTAACTATTCCAAACCATTAAGGAATGGAGCGCTTTCACATCATCTACTGGTATGTATAGTTTTTATTATAGGCCATTGTTTATTTTGAAGACAAATATATATTCGATAAAATAGTGTAATTTTATTAATTTGTAATGTTTAAGTTTTATATTAAGAGTAATTTAAGTTTATTTTTGTGTAATCAGAACATTTAGTGATAAATTCATGAACATGTATGTTTTTTCTGAAGTGAAAATATATATATTTTTCTATATATAATTATGTTATATACAATATTAGTTTTCGATTTACTAGAACCAATGGTTTCGAGTGCCTCGCATAAGTTTTTTTATCTGTTCGATTTTTCGTATAAGGCGACCGCGATTAAGTTCCTTATCTGTGAAAAATATGTCAGTAGAAAACTAACATATTTAGTTAAAAATGGGATTTTAAATAGTAAAAAAACACCCCTCCGTGCATATTTTACTGATAAAAACTCACTCGCTTATTATAGTAGATGACCTCTATAGTTAGTTGGTAAAACACCTGGCTTCCAATTGAGGGCTGGCAGGATCGATTATCTTTGTTATATATTTTTTAAATGGATATGTTCTTCTTCAAGCCTTCTTCAAAATCTTTCCATTTGGTTGGAAGAGGTGTCCATATTTATAGCAATAATTTCGCCAGGTTGTACTTTATAAAACGAACGTGTAATATACTCGTAACTCAATACAGTTCTTCAGGAGAAATATAAAAATGACCATCACTTTAGAAATATTAGAGATACAAAAAGTCATTGACAAAAATAACTTTAAAATACAAAGATTATTATTGCCCACTTAAAAAAATTTGTTTTAAGTTAATAAATATACCACACATTTCCAATGAAACGTAACACCATTAGGACCTAAATATGAATCATTCTGCCTGAAGTGAACTTCGAGATTGGAGGTAGAAATACTTGTCACAAGGATTAATGTAATGAATGTAATAAAAAGTAATTTATTATTAAATATTATAAAAATCAGATCAAGTAAGCCAAAGCCGAAACATTTAACAAATTAAAAGATTAAAATGTTTATTTACGTGCAAAGTCATCGAGGCGCCCTTGGGGTGGTATATCTTGTTAAACGGCACCGAAGACTAAATCATCGTGGTTATCAGATCACTGACACCGACAATTCCTGATTCTTGGGATATTTGAGTAAATATCATAAGTTTTGTATTTCACCAGAGTAATGAAAAAAAAAACAGTATATCGAGTTGCCACAATTTTGGCTTCGAACAACTCATGCTTTGGAACCGAAACTAAAATAAGACCAGGATTTTTTCGAATCCTGACTTCAAAAAAGTATATTTTTCAAAAAATTATGATCTCGTTGTTTTTTCTCTGGCTGTGTTTCTCTCAATTCTATCGAAATCTCTGAAATAATGTTGAAGTATCGATGTGCATTTATTTTTTGGCGTCAATACACCAAACAAACACTCCAATCAGTGTATTAACACGTTCACTGCGTCGAACACGGGTCCCGTGTCCATACAAATATTTTGTATGGACACGGGAATCCTTGAATGTTTAGTGCACTCATAAACGTCTCCCGATAAGGATTCGTCGCCGGTTTAATGTGTTTTGAAGACACGAATGAATACACTTGTATATGATGTTTCAATAGAAAGTAGAATTTGATTTTTAACAAAGTTATGGGTTTTCAAAAATTCGCGAATTTTCAGCATCTCTGTATGACATTAAGTAATTTATACGCAGTGAACGTGTTAATAATGCGTCTGGATATTTTGATTACTTTCTTATTTTTTTTTTTTAATTTTAGGGCCATTGTTTACCCGAGCGTTGACATGTCTCAAGTTTGTATTTTATATGGAGAAAGTGGTATGCATGTGTATACTTCTTTTTGATATATTTTTATATACGATTTATGTAAATGTTTATAATTTATGTAACAAGTTGTATTTATGCTCATGAGCACTCAAAATTCTAATTTATGTAAAATTCGCGTAACCTTTTTTTAATGGTCGATTAAATACTGTACTTAATAAAATTTAAAAAAGTCCTGTACATGAAATCCCCAATTCGGTTCTGTACCTCAAGGAGCCGTATTGTGAAACGTTGTATCGGAAAACGTAAACATCACTGGCAAGGTGAAATTCTACGTCGGTGTGTGTCTCTACAGTCTACATGTATATTACTTGGTTACTATTGTATGAGTGATCCCCACCTCTCGTGCGTACACCCATTTTGGTCAAGCAGTAAGGACATGATCAAAACAATCACTCGATTAATCAACGAGGACAACAAAATTAAGAATTAAAGCTGACAGCGTCGGAGATTCATCTTTGGAGCGGCTGGCTCTATCGCATGGAATATACTTCAACTATTTTTACTGGTTGGTGATATATAGACACTCAAGTGGATTATATTGTACATATAAGCATTCTCAGAACTTCTTCTAAGTTCTTCTTAGAAACATCTGAAGGTTTGAGAACGAAGAAAACTTCTCAAGATGACACTTTTTGAGGAATGCTGACCAAAGTCAAATCGCTCTTTAAGTGATTTCGGTCATTAAACATCGCTATCGAAATATAAGGTAAGGATCTAACTACTAATAGCCCTTCTTCGGCATTTTCATAATCTTAGTGCTCAATCGACTTTTGTTTCATTTCGCAACACGCAGTTTGCCATCTCCCGTAACCCTTCCACCATCTGAGAAAATACTACTTAAAAATCAGAATTTGTCAACTTGACTTTTCTAATCTTTCATTGCTCTCCTATATAAAGCGACGTTATATTTCTTCAATTATCTCAAAACGGAAATAAAAGGGATGAACCTTTCGTATGCATATACTTCATACCTATATTGAAAAGTTAGTATTTAATTTAATCTAATAGCTTATTCGTCCTATCAAAATCAGTTCGCGCCTCGACATTCCTTGCCCTAATGTGGAAAGGCGTACAGTGCGGAAAATGTTAAATGGAGAAAAACTAATTCAGAAATAAACAACGTAAAATAAACAAATTTAAAGCGATAAAAGAATTTATAATTCGCAGTATATAATGTTTAAAAAAATCAGATGTTAAATGGTCTAAAAGAAAAACTATTCCATTTTCTCATTAAGATACAGGCAAAAGCCAAGTTTACTGATGACACGACAAATGAAAGGCAAAAAATCCAGATCCATAAAAAATGGGTGTCCATGTTAAATATCTGCTGTTTGTTTTTCACAAATTACACATTTTTTTAATCGAAACTAAGGGCTAGCTATGAATGAATGAATGCTAACCATTAGACCACGGCGGCCGACATTTATATATATATATATATATATATATATATATATATATATATATATATATATATATATATATATATATATATATATATATATATATATATATATATATATATATATATATATATATATATATATATATATATATATATATATATATATATATATATATATATATATATATATATATATATATATATATATATATATATATATATATATATATATATATATATATATATATATATATATATATATATATATATATATATATATATATATATATATATATATAAACATACCATCACACCGTTTCCCGGTCAGAGTAGGTAGATAAAACATAGCGCCATACTTTCCTATCGCGAAAAACATTTTTCGCTTCCTGCTACGATTTATAAAACAGAGTGGATGTATAAGTAGGTCAGCTCGCAATTGAAATTCTCTAGGCATTGAACCCGGTTCGTCAGCTTGCTTGTCAAACAGGCTTTCTATTGGATTATCGATTGTGATACTGTATCTCACCCTCCTAAAATAACAAAATCCGTAGACAGGAAATCGGGAAAGTCTTAATAAAATGTTTGTTTAGTAAACAATCGAAATGATTGTATCGGTTGACCTAAATATGAATTTAGGAAGATAATAATGCAGCACTAATGTAAACACAACCACACACATAAAATGACTCACACTCACATAGGTATTCATTGACGGGTAAAAATAAGTTATTTTTCTACTCTGCGAGTAGCTTTTCGCGGTATTTTTGCCAGGGGTTCTCAAACTGGTTTACGGGGGTGGATATAACGCTCACAATAAATGTAGATGTTATCGGTTAAAAAAAATAATATACTAACAATATTGCCGAATTTCATGGCCAAATTCGATTCCCAACAATGACAATAAAATGTACGTCTGACTTATTTTCACAACTTTTGACGACCTCCATGGCCTAGTTGGTAAATGCCTGTCTTCCGATTTGTGGGCTGCGGGTCAATTCCCGTTGTATCATAGATGTTTTTAAAAAGGATTACAATCTGATTTTCATTTAAGGCCTGTTAAACATATTTCATGTTGGTTACAATTGCCACATTATCACATGGCAATATATACCCCTATTCAACGAAAGTGTAATAATTTACAATGAAATTATAAAGTATTACACTTTCGTTGTAATAAAGTGTAATACTTGTAATAAAGTATAAGACTATAATTTTCCATCTAGACCTTGCGGAAATATTTACGAGTATATCATTAGATTTTTGATACAAAATTTAAGTTATGTGTTAAGAAGGGTTTATGAATGTACTCGTATATTGACATGATATTGCTAAATATTCTAATATTGAGTTTCACAAATTTAAAGTCGAAACCTTTGATAATATTGATGCTGCCGGATCAAGAGGTAGATAATGAATATAATTTTTTTATTAACAATTAAACTTTCTAACATAACCGCGATTACATAAATAAATAAACACAATACAATAATGCAAACATTTTATTTGTATGTGATATAATCTCAATTATTAATAAATAATATATAATTGTATTACATTACACTTTTTTTACAAACCTAGCGGCTTTATTACCACGTGGAAACCTCTTCCAATCAACCATAAAGTTGTAAAAAGATCGAAAGTGAAACAATTTTTTTTAAATTCGGGTACCATCAGGTTTCGAACCCGCAATTCCCAGCTGAAAAACAGGCGACGTACCAACTAGGCCACGGAGGTCATCCTGTACATAAGTTGCACTATATAGAATGAAGGTGTGGTTCAATAATATAAACATGTGATTTGTATGCGATATAATCTAAATTGTGAAACTGAAAGCAAGAGAAGAATAGGTATAGCGAAGAGTGCTATGTCGAGATTAGGATTTATTTATTTAACACTTTATTGTAAAATAAATTTGTTGGGATTATTGCCAGGTCGTAATCTCTTCCAACCAACCAGACAAACATTAATAAAGGAAGTTACATGGTTGCAAAAAATATTCAAATTATTATACATCTTTACAAAATTTATAAACAATATACAAATTAAAAATAAAAGTGAGATATCATCAATCAAATTAAAAGGAAGGGATGGGGAGAGAAAGGAAAAATCATGAATGAAACACGTTATGTTACTGACTTGAAATTAAGAGTTTTTTAATCTTAGGAGAAACAGACAAATCCCTCGGGGGAATGAAAATACTCTTACATCAGTTGAAACCCTGATTTTCGTCATAGTTCGGTATGCCTGTCCAGAAACTTGGATAATAAATGTCAGATCAAGGATAAACTCTTTCGAGATATAGTGTTGAGACGATTGCTAGGTGTTTAATGGACATAATTACGAACAAATGGCAAAATTTTGGAAGAACTCAACATCTCAGAGACGCTTTTTAGATTGTGCATTCGTCACCTTCTTTAATTCTCCGATCACATTTTGCGCAAGGAGTTTGTGGAGAGACTCATGGTCACGGGCAATGTGGAGGCTCTCATAAGCAAAAGTAGATCACGTATGCGCTGGACCTCACAAGTGAAGATTACCACGGACTTGCCTTTACCACAGGCTTTTCGGATAGCGGAATGCTGAGATGACTGAAGAAGAATGTCCACAACGTATAGCAATTTCAGTATAGGTCACATTCTTCAACATTGACGTACAAAAGAAGAATCCAAATTATTCATAATGAATGGTTAATATTCATTTAGAAAATATTTTATCTCAAAAACTTATAAAATATATATTTTTAATGAAGTGTATGGCCGCGCGTTAACGCCCTGGACTTCCGTGCGGAAGGTCGTCAGTTCGAACCCCGCGCTGTGCTACTCCCCTCGAATGACACAGGCATTTTTTCCGTCTAGTATTAGAGGATATAGGGATACCTATGACTTCAGTCATGTCTATTTTTTTTTAAACAGTTTTTTCATCATGTATTGTATTATTATGGGCATTGTATATACATTCATGTGACTTTGGCACTAAGATGAAGAAGATCATTCTGAAATGATGTAGGCGCGGGAAACGAATGAATGACGAAATACTAAAAAAAACATATATACAGTGTAATTGTGAGTAAAGGGCGTGGTAGTCGAAGTCCAAGGAAAGTATGGTTGGATCATTAAAATTGATAGCTTTTCACAAAATGCTTTAAATTCAACGTTTAATGGTGGCCAAATAAACAATTTTATATTTTTCTTGAAACAAAAATATAATATTACAGAGTGACTTTTATATTATATGATTTAAATTATTGTATAATATAATTAAAACACCGCTTTTTCTCGAAAATCAAATTAACCTTTATAAATTTATCGAACAATTAAAATTTATTTTGAGTTGAACTCGGAAGTTGTTTTCAATCATTTTCTTCAAACTTTTTATTTGTCTCTCAGTTGTACGAACATTTCCCACGCATAACATCAAAACGAAATATTTTCGTTTTCATGAAAGTGTCGGAAAAAAGAAATGTGTTTACATTCCAACATAAATAGAATTGACATATTTTGTTTTGTCATTGTTATTAAGTTTATGTTAGATAATAAATATAAGTAGAACGTTCTGGAAAAATGTTTTTCTTTTTAAATACAAAATAATTTATTTGTAATTTATTAGAAACAAGTCTCGTTAGTAAATACAAATTGATTTTCTTTACCGCGTATTCAATGCTGAGCGTCATGGTGATAAGTTATGTCTAACTTCCGTGACCTAGTTGGTAAGACGCTTGTCTTACAACTCGGAGGTTGCGAGTTCGATTCCCGTTGAAATCTAGATTTTTTAAAAATGATTCCAGTCTGGTTTTCACTCAAGTTCTCTTCCAGTTTGCTGGAAGAGATTGCCACATGCCAAAAAATCCACCAGGTATTGTTATATACAACAAAAGTGTAATATTTTACAAAAATACGTTTATTGAATACAGCGTTTAATTAATTAATACATTATATTATTATTTATAGTTAAGGCATTAACATTATGGAGGTTTAAAGACATTGTAATTTGGTTTATCAAACACTGTTTATTCCATTTTATGTAACGGTATAACCCTACCGGTTTCAAGGCTTTCATCTCATCATCAGGGGAACACAGACAATACTGAATTATGTTGTAACTGAATCAGTTACAAACGAATATAAGACTCGCTCCGTCCTTGGCATGCTTTAAGAAGCGACTGAAAAAACTCTTAATTTCTAGTCAGTAAAATAACGTGTTTCATTCCCGATTTTTCTTTTCTTTGTTATATTACTAAAGAAGTGCAAAAAGTGAAGTCCGAAACATTAAAAAATATATATAAATCAACTTTAAGCAGGAAACTATTGCTTTTATTAACAAAGTTTTCTATCTTAGACATTGCTAATATGCCAAGATTGTGGTGTATTGTATTGTTTAACACTTTTGTTGTATACAGTATAATTTGGTGGGTTTATTTCCAAGTGACAATCTCTTCCAACCAACCAGAAAGATTTTGAAAAGCCACTAAGTGTAAACTAGACTGGAATCTTTTAAAAAAAATCTGGATTTCAGCGGGGTTCGAACCCTCAAACCTTCTGCGTAGCCTATTTGGTAAAACAAGCATCTTACCAACTAGACAACAGAAGCCACCGAGGTTTAAACCCGTTCAGTAAAATGTAATAAAAATATTCGACACTTCGTTTTGAGACTAAACACTGACGAGGCCTTCATGTTGTTGGTAGCACCTATCCTAACAAACAGCTCATTCCCGAAACACCCACTCCCAGAAAACGTGGCATCTATACTATATAAATTTATCAACTCATGTAATACCCCTATAATATCTGAATTAACGATGCATATTGAAGAGCATGACTAGGAGATAAAATTGTATTCGGTCTGATTAATCGCGTTATCGGATTATAACTACTGGAGTAGGCACAAAACTCGCAGTACGTCAAGACACACGTTGGCAATGATATCGTATGCAAAAGGGTAAAACCACTCAAAGACGTCTGGCACATGCAAATATTGTTACCAGACTTAGGGCATTTTTTCGGGTATCATCGGGAATTTAATCCGAAGCTCTGAGATAGGAGTCAAGCGTCTGACCTATAGATGAAATAATAATATTAAAATCATAATTAAAAATAAATACAATAAATTGAAAGATGAATAACGCTTGACATTCTCTGAGTATGAGTACTATTTCTCTTACCCGTGTGGGGAGGGGGGGGGTTATCTCAAGGAACTCGACGCTGCGTCATGATTCCTGTGAATCGCTCCTTCACTCAACCGTTAGTAATCGTTCATGACTCGAGCATTAACGATATTGTAATTTAACAATTACTCATACTATAAGGTCATACTTTTCACCAATAATTCAAAGAAATAGATCGATGATTGTTTTAATATGTTTATTTTTTTTAAAAGAGTGCTTTAGATCAATGCTTCTCAAACTATGTGTTCGTCGGCTAGTTTTTTCTTTCAATCCAATTCATTGCGAAGCAGTATTTTTGTGATATAACATACATATATACCATTACACCATACCATTTCGTCGTAAACAGTACAACCAGGCGAATTTATTGATATAAAGAAATCTCTTCCAGCCCGGTTTTTATATTATTGTATATATTGCTTTCAGATGATATATTCTTACGTAACAGATTTATATACACATAAGACATCCATTTATTGTGATTATTATTTATCTTTATGTATACTTATTAATTTAAATACTTCACTGTACACTGTAAAACATGGCTGGCTTATTACGAAGTGGCAATCTCTTCCAACTAACCATAGATTCAAGTCATTTATCAGTCAACTATATAAAGCAGAGATGAGTTTTGTTACTATTAATAGACGTTACCGAACATAACTGAGTCTACGCAGTGACAGTGTCCCACTAGATTTCCGCATAGCTCACTATCACTATGTCTGACTCATAGACAGAGCGGTCTATTGACAGAAAATCTAGACGCAATACACAATGTTTACAGTGGTTTTTGGATGCATTTGAAATAACATCGTGTTTTTCATGCGCACTCGGCATCAATGATTTAAGTCAGGCATATTATGACCGTGGCCTAGTTGATAAGACGTCTGACTTCTAACCTGGGATTGCGGGATTGATTCTCGTTGGTATCCGATTAAAAAAAGGGTTCTAGTGTGACTGTCCTACTTATCCATTTTTGCACCTGTTAATCCAACCCTAAGGGCATCGATACAGATAATACTCGACAGTTGTATTCTTTTATTTAAAAACTTCAATGTACAATATGGTAGCTTTATTGCCAAAGCGTTCTCTCTACCAAGCAACCAGAACTTGTAATCTCACATACCTTGACATCTCATTATCAATTTCAATGCTTTTCCCCACGCTCATATTTTGCTGTTCATGCAATGAGACTCTGGAACCAGTAACCAACAAATTTTAGACTCGCTCAGTCATTAGCATGCTTTAAAAAGCAATTAAAAAAATTATAATTTCAAGTCGATAAGTAATGTTACGTGTTTCATTCCCGGTATTTCTCTTTTATTAAACATTCGTTCCTTTTCCCTTTCAATTTAGATATAAAGTCACTTTTACTGTTGTGGTTAATACTATTCATGAAATTTGTATAAATCAATAATGATTTAAATAATTCCATGAAAATTCCTTTATTTACTGTCGTCTGGTTGCTTGTAAGAGATAGCTACATAGTAAAACGCTAACTAGACTATTATATTGTATAATGAGGGGTTAAATCAATTAACGGTTTGCTCTTAGCTCTAAATATGAAAACGTGTACTCGTATTTAAATAATTCGAAAAATGAAAGGAAATCGAATACGTCCAATATTTTAACTAATGCAGAAAACGAGGGCGTGTCAAATATATTCCATAATACAGATCTGTTTGAGGAAACCTAGTTTCAGATTCCAGGAAAAGGACAAAACCAGTGTTGGCCGCGGGCCAAGAGCCTGGACTGGAAAGTGGGATTGTGGAATCTGAAAGTTACACAAACTTTCAGCATCTCAGAGCAAAACAACAAAGGAAAAAGGAAACAGAAAGCATAAGTTAAGAAATAAAATAACAAGGAAAACAGATAATTAGGGTCATTCGTGTGTTATATTGGGACACTGGAAATTAATTTCTTTTTATGTTCTCACATCACGATGGTAGTGGAGAGGTGCATCATCTTGCTGGAAATAAAAGTCTTCCTCATTTTTAAAATCCCCACGAATACGTGGTAAGACAAATTCTTACAGGAAGCTCAAGCACGATGAAAAAGTGTGTTTATATTTTTGGAACACCTTATATAAATGTCTCTTTCTCTCGTCCAGCATGTCCCACATGCTCGAGCTTAATTTTATAGTCAATTATCTAAATTTGTTGTCCAAAACTCTTTGAATATTTGTAACAAAGTGGTTTTCAACTTATTTTTACACTTCCCCCTTTCATTGAAATTGTCATTTGCACACACCATCCTTTTTATATGATGTTTGTAATAAGTTAATAAAAAATATTTTGTACGTTTATGGACTTAGAAAAAGCATATGACCGCTTGAACGATTTTTTCACTGACTCGAAATTAAATTCAGGGTTGTCGCTTCACTATATAAAGCAATACATCAATTTCATTCCAATTTAACCGAAAGATTGTCAATAATGTAAAAGGATGCGTGTTTATGCTGTATTAACAAATGTTTTAAATATGAAAAGCCAAAAAATATCAAATTAGCGTTAAAAAATCGTCTTAACAACTAGGCCGCGGAGGTTGTCAAAATTTAAAAGAATATAATTATATGATGCTAGATTCTAAATAATTTTCCACTTATTTATCTAAAATTCACAATTTTCAATAAACTTTTTCGACACACGAAAAAAATTATGCAAAAATAAAGTGCGACACATATTATATATAGTAACGAATAAATTATGCTGTATCCACTAAAAAAACTACTGACTCTCCAATCCTAGCGACAAAAAACAGCTATCAAACGAATCACTTTAGAATAATGACTATATCTCGATCAGAAACTATCTTAACAAGTGACAAAAATATTCACAATTTTCTACAGAGATGGCAGTAGCTTTACTATTTGTAAAATATAGCATAACCATATGTCAAATCGGTAAATAAGCTCAACAATGTGAACGCTTAAATAACCTCGCATGGCCTGTGCGGTATGGATTAATTATGAGGTTAATTCTGTATTTCGTGTTGTAATGGATAAGGAAGTAAAACAGTACGACAGTCTATAAAACGTCAAAATAAGAGCTAAGTTTATGATATAATAATATTTATTTAAATACTTTTGGCGTCACTAAGTGGAAGTCCATAATTATTGAAATAAAGAATAAAATACTTGACATTGTTTTCCAATCCACTATATATTTAAAGATTTTGAATAACTCACTTGAGTAGGGCATATCACAAAGTGTGTTGAAATGTGTATAGTGAGTAATATGCAAATAAATATAGTGGAAGTAAACAAAGTGTAGTGTTTATTTTTAATCCACTATTTATAGTAATTCTTTTTGATCAAATCTCCGGTTGAATTTTTACACAACAGTTCATATATTTAACTCTATTGCAAAACAATCTGCTGGGCTTATTGTCAGGTGGTAATCTCTTCCAACCAACCAGGTGAAATTAAATAAAGGAAGTTACACGGTTGCAAAAAATATTCATACGATTATTCCCGCTTACAAAATGTTTGAACGATATATTATATATAGCTAAAATAAAAATGTGATATCAATCAAAGGATAAGGAAAGGTTGCTGGAGAGGAAAGGAAAATCAAGAATGAAACACATCATATTACTGACTAGAAATTAAATTAAGAGTTTTTTCAGTCACTTTTTAATGACGGAGCAAGTCTAACAATGGTTTGTAACTAGTTCCAGAGTCTCGCTATATGGACAGTAAACGACATAAAAATAAAGAAGAGCGGTGAACTGGGCAAGTCTGTTTGAGACTTGCGCAAGTCCATGATCGGAAAAACACTGTATATTTTCGGTGATATAAGAGGGGGTGGCGGGACAGTCAAAGATAGTAAACAATAGTGACAATGTGTGTATTTTGGGTCTATTTCTCACATTCAACCAGTTCAGCTCCTTCTGGTGTGAAGTGATATGATCGTACTTTCTTATGTTAAAAATAAATTTTAGACAAACATTTGTTCAGCTGTTCCTCGGTAATATTCAAATAACAGACGTCCGCATAGTCCAAAAACGAAAAAAGCAGTGATTGCACATTTCATGTTAGCAGTCGTATTTTGGAATGGAGAAAACAAATGGAGTATTTATAATAATAGAATAGACGATTGAAGGCGAGTACTGACCATCACTGCTGCATCTGGAGTCGACCTTTCTTCGCTTCAGCTTGAGGTCTTGGAACAAGCTCATGTTGTCCAGGTCACAAGGGCCGCGAGTCAGTGTCATCATTCCTGGAACAATAGAATAAGGAATAAATTAGTAACAAAATTCTTATAACTTTAATAATTGTTCCTGGAATAACATGACAAGGAATAAATTAGTTATACTCGTACATAATAATAAAAAGAAAATGTACAGCACCTTTTTTACTTTCCCAACTACCCCCTATTATTGAAATATTAAAAAATAAAAATACACATTATCATGATATTTTAATATCGGGGTAGGCAGAGAGGCAAAGCGCCAGACGTAGCTATCACGATTGACATCCTTAGCCTCCTTCACATCCATATTACTTCTAGATTTCTCAGATTTTTTACATTTCCTTCTTTCATTCTCATTCACTTGATTCGACCATACTTTCTTTGATCTTCCTGTACTACTTACATTTACATTGTGCACATATATTTGTTGTTAGTATTTTTTCATCAATTTGTTGTACATATCTGCAATAAAAAAATAATGTTCATTAATAAAATTATAATCATGATAAAAATAAAAGGACAGCGGTTTGTATCCATTGTGTTTTCTTTAAACATATATGTTACGTTGTGAAAATTAGTTTTAAAATACAGTTTTCATGCCTTCTCTCAATGAACGTTTAATGCCTTCTTTCAATGAACGTTTTAATGTATTCTGTCAATGAACGTTTTAATGCCTTCTATCAATGAACGTTTGAATGCCTTCTCTCAATGAACGTTTTAATGGCTTCTCTCAATGAACGTTTTAATGCCTTCTGTCAATGAACGTTTTAATGCCTTCTTCCAATGAACGTTTTCGTGTTTGTTTATTTGACACATGAATCCGTTGCCACAAGATGGCCTTTGATTATTTTTTCTTAAAAACTTCCATATCAATTTTGATTGATCGAGTGGATATATTATAAGAATATATTATTTTTTTTTTTTTAATCTTTCGTTGCGCGAGATACGGCCCTGGGCCTCCTGAGCCCTGTCACGTAGATGCTTGTATTATATCTATAGTAGCTAGTATATATGTACGTACTTTTTTCTCATATTTTTTGTGTATTTTATTTATTTTTTATTTATGATTACACATGACAAGAAATATACATAATTTGCGAAAAAACAACAGGTAATTTAATTTAGACATACATTATTTTAATGGATCTGGATTTGTCGCCTTTCATTTGTCGTATTCCCAGTAAACTAGGCTTTTGCCTGTATCTCACTGAGGATATTTAGCATGAAAAAATAAATCGATACTTCTTTCCGATTTTTGATTACACAAAAACAAAACCCCGTTGCACGTTCTCATCAACCTAACAAACAGTGACACTCAATTACAACTGGAAACATCATGCGGAATCAAACTCTTCACACATCATCACTCCAGAAAGACCAAACCTGTTCATCCCATAATATACCGCACACAATCATAAGAATAAAAACAAAAACATAAGCAAAAGTAATGAGTCATGTTATATTTTATACTTTTCTATGATACGAAGAATTTGTATTCATACGCATTTTAAATTCTAATTTGAAATAAATTATTCTATGTTGAACAGTCGAAAGCGATCATGCTTTGTACTAAATCATAGAATAATATGAAATCAGCTGTACTTAAGTCCGTATTTAACATTTGGTTTTATCATAGTTATGGTTGAATAGTTATTATTTAAGTAATAATATATGGTTAAAGTATTTTTATTATTCAAATATTTAAAAGCTGTCACTTCGTGATATGATTATTAAGACATAAAATAACAATGGAAAATAATATATTTATTTAAAGATATGACTTGACTGTTGCACAGTAAAATACAACATTATAATGAGAAAGCAGTTTATAATCATTGAGAATGATTATTACTTCTAACAGTCATAATATTGACACTCAATTCACATATTACTGACACTAACTTTGTAGTGTTGCTATTTAAATAAATAAATTTGGGTTGTGAATACTTTATATTATGTAAATATTTCTGGCAATGAATTTTCATTTAATTCGAATTTTACATTATAAAAGATTTCCTGCGTTATTCTGGGGAGGGATTTAATTCACAATTTCATTCAAATGATTTTAAAATGTTAGTTTGTTATTATTTTTGTGAGACGAAGTTTAATCTTAAGTATTTCATACTTATTATTATGGATCAAAATGATAAGATTGCTACAAAAGAAGATAAAGATGCTAAAAGGAAGAGATGATCGCGTCATATTAAATGTAATTTTTAAATGTATGTTTTTTTATTGTTTCTGCGAGACGAAATTTAATCTTAAGTATTACATACTTATTATTATGGATCAAAATGATAAGATTGCTACAAAAAATATGCAGATACTAAACGGAAGAGACGATCGCGTCATATTAAATGTAATCCTAAAATGTATGTTTTTTTATTGTTTCTGTGAGACGAAATTTAATCTTAAGTATTACATACTTATTATTATGGATCAAAATGATAAGATTGCTACAAAAAATATGCAGATACTAAAAGGAAGAGACGATCGCGTCATATTAAATGTAATTTTAAAATGTATGTTTTTTATTGTTTCTGCGAGACGAAATTTAATCTTAAGTATTACATACTTATTATTATGGATCAAAATGATAAGATTGCTACAAAAAAAGATGCTAAAAGGAAGAGACGATGGCGTCAATCATAATTAGCAAGTGACACTCGAGAGAAACAGCAACACGAAGACAACGTAAAGTAGCACAAACATAATCATAGCATCGTATCGAAAAAAATATATATGGTTCCTTCATCATTGACGGGTTTTTACTACGAGTAGTAAAAAAGGTCAGCAAGTCAAAACAAATCAGCAACAAACAAATCGTCAAACTCAATTCAGTTTTATTACAAATATATTGTAGTTCAATAGGCAGACTGAAAATGTGTTTTATTACGCATAAAATAGGTAGATGCAAATTGTTTATCGAAAATCAAGATAGGATAAAGTTTTTCTCTCAAATATAACCTTGTGTAACTGCTTCACAAACAAATGTTTCAACATTTTACAGATATAAAAATGACGAAATGACAACAGAGGTACACGGTTGCTTCAGATCAGTGCTTCTCAAATTTTCTGTGTTCGTGGATCAATTTTTTTAATCCATAGCGGACTAGTATTTTTGTGAAATTAAATAAAAATAATTTTATAACTAAGAAGGTGGAGTTTAAATACATATTGATTTTTTCGATTGCATAAGTAACAAAAATACAATGACTAAATATAAAATTACAAAAGAAAAAATAATACGTACACAATCATCATTATAGAAGAAAATTAAAATGACAGAATCTTTAAAACGAGTTCATACAATAAATTTAGTTAGACAAATGATGTAAGCTTATTTCTTCATTAATTCATCTACTCTGGGTTATTAACGACAATGCTACTCGAAGGGAAGATGTACAACCTTATTGCTATGTGGGAATCTCTTAAGGCCACCCAGAAATACGTAAAGAGGCCTGAAGTGAAAACTAGGCAGAATTTTATTTAAAAATATACTGTGTTCCAACGGGAATCGAGCCCGTAACCTTTGTGTTGTAAGACAAGTGATCTAACAACTAGTTTAATACATTCAATCCAAATGTAAAAATTCTATATTAAATCTTATTTAAATTCCACCTACCTTTCCTTGGTATTATAAAGCAGAAATATACCTGATACTCAGAGATTATTGTGTGTGCCGTGTCCCTTATGGGGTAAGTGCAGATAACAGATTTCCAAACGTCTATATCCAACTACAAAATTTTCACACCCTCCTCATTCATACATCTCGTCAACATTCCAACCTTCCCACTCCTCACTTGGCCTTTCCAAATATGGTATTCTTGATCCAACTATGTTTTTCTCGATACACCTTATTCACACACACTTCTGATTTGTATACTTGCTTAGTCATTCTTACGTAATTTATTCTCTTCAAATATTCAAACGCTCTTTATCGTAACGCTCCTTTAAAACATCTATTATACTCATGCCTTAATTTTCTTCCATTCACCTTCTTTCTTATCTAATCTTACACAATCTTACACACCATTAATCTTACTTTAATACTTCGTTGCTAAATCCAAGTTCCACTAACAAACACCAAGGTATACCGTTAAGTTACACACTACTACGTATTGTCATTTTTGCTACTGTTGATAGGAAGCGAATGTTGTATATTGCATTAAGTGCTTCATTTACCTTATGCACTGTCGCTACCCATCTTTAAATGTCCCTTTCAACTCGTCCATTAAACGTATACACATAATGCCCAGATAAAATGACTCATCAACCTGCTCCAGTTTTTCTGAGTTAACTCATACATTGCGCACACTTTTATCGCACTTATTTCTACCTTTGATTTTGCTACATTCATTTTCAAACCTTTTACTAGACATCTCTCATATAGCTAGCTCACTATCATATCCCTTAAATCGTCTTATTTTTTTGCAAACATAACCATATACGTTACTCCGCATCTAACAGAAATCATTGACCTTCCCCAATTTTTTGAGTATACTCGTATAATACGTTTCTTAGTTCACGCATCTCTATAGTGCCAAGAAGAATATTAAACATTTTAAAACGTTTTTAAATCGCTTTTTTTAATACTAGGCAATCGACCCGCTCTAATATACTTTGTGGCACCACATCAAAGTCACTAATTCAATCATATGATTCGATATAATAAAATATTGTATATTTAAAAAAAAGGCCATATGACTAACACTTTCGTTTTATTTATGTTATAAAGTTTTGAAAATTTAAGTGAAATCTCCTCGCGGCCCAGTACAAAACAGTTCGCATACCAGCACTGGTTCGGGAAACATAGTTTGAGTAGCATTGCTTTAGAGCACATCGCTAGCTAATGATAATATAGCAGGCCCTTGAGGCAAGGTTGACATAAGGTTTTGGGCTTGACCTTAGGCTCTACATTATCAGGTTGAGACCGGAAACAAATTCATATAATGGAATAATATTTTAAAAGTTGAATTTTTAACATACAAACATTATTTTTTAACATGAATTATTTACATGTATAGGTATTTCTTTGTGGAATTTTTCCACTTATAGATCGATTGTTAAATATTTTAAGCTTAATCAGCTGAAAATTGAAATTGTCTAGAACAGTCATATTAAAAAAAAAGGGTTTTTTATATTGACTCCCATAATGACTTGAATGTGATGGCACAAATCATTCTAATTTGGGTGCATTACGTATTTAAAAAAAACATGCATAGGGCGAGTGCTGAAAAACATTTGATGCCCTCGCAGCCGGGATCACCCTCTATTGGTAGGAATGTATTTCGATTAGGGGATGTTATGAGATAAGCCCAGACCTTTTGATAGCTTCTCTCTTAAATGTATTCTTTTTGACATTATCTTGATATACATATGTAATTTCAGGATATTTATTTATTTATACGAATACCATCACTCATTTCCTTTTCAGAATAGGCAAAGAGGATAGAGTGCCAGGTTTTACGATCTCAACACACATGTTTCGTCTCTTCTACATAAATAGTCTCTGTCATACAACTCCTACAATTTTACGAACGTTTTACATTTCCTTCTTTCAAAATATAATTCACTTGATCCAATCATTATTTCCTTGATTTTCCTCTACCACACCTTCATCTCAATTTTGCACTGCATATTTAATTTTTGTTAGTCTTTCTTAATTCATTCGTTTCACGTTTACAAATCATCTCTAAGTGTTTTTCTTCATCTTACTCAACACTCAGCCTTAAGTTCATATTCATCTCCAATCACTTCATTCTGTGTTCTGTCATACATTATCACCCCATATATTCTTTGCATGTCTGCAGCATTTATTCATCATTTTTCAGTTAGTCCAAGCTGAAAAATGTCGAATAAATACTGTAGAATTGCAGTATTAGTCCAAGCAGACTTTGATACTGGCGTGTTCAAGTGTGTATATTTTACACCAAATAACTCACATCTGCTTCAATCATCTGATGAAGGAGTAAGGTGTTCTTAAATCGGAACGATACTTCGGAAATAATTATTAACTGGGTTTATATTCTTCACTACCCCACCCCATTGACTTTGTTTTGTATTATTCATTTGTAGAATTTTACCAGCAAATGAGGGAAAAATCACAGTAACTCAGAAATCCTTACCATAAATGTTAACGTTAATCATATTGCTATTATCTAAAACACCGACATTTACCTTTAATTCATAAACAACCCTTTTCGGATAGGTAGATTTATTTTAAAATTTACATTTTAAGTGCAATTGATTCGTTTAAATTAATAATCGTTTAACAAATCATATTTTATTCGTGAAAAAATCAATAAAAAAAGCTACCACCTCCGTGCTCTTATCGGTAAGACGATTGACTTTCCTCAGGAGTTTCGGTTTCGATTCCATCTTTTCCACGCTCACATTTCACTCCCAAACATCAGTTGATACTAAAATACTATTGTGGTATATCATATTAGTAGATTTAGAAAGGATTCCAGTCTAGTCTTCACTTGAGGCCTCTTTAACATCTTTCTGGTTAGTTGGAAGATATTGCCACATGGCAATAAGCTCGCCCGGTTGTACTGTCTATAATGAAAATGTAATACAATATAAAATATTTTGATACTGTCCGGTTCGATTATATACGTGTATGTGTATATTTCAGAGCCCCATTGACTAGTTTTAATTTTTTTTAAAGTTTTATTCTGGTTTTCACTTAAGTTGTACTGTATACAACGAAATGGTAATACAAACCAATACAACTTCTCTTTCTGTTTCCATTCATTATTCTCATGACTAAGGGTCGCGATCTTCATGATGAGGCCTGCATAATATTTCTCCAGCCATTTATATATCTGGCCAGATGCGAAGCCTCGCATAGAGGTTGTTGATTTCCTTGATCTGATCGGTCCAAGGCAAGAGGGAGCGACATCTTGGTCTCCTATCAGAGTATTGACCAAAATGGCAGTCTTTTTGAGACTTGTATCTTTGTGCCTCGATATATGCCCGAAGAAACGAAATACCATATGTTGACCGATTGTGGAGAAACGAATGCTTATGTAGAGTTCCAGTAATACAGTCGTTTGTTCTCCTTTTATCATCGATCTTTCTTTTATCCATATACTTTTTTATCTACGTGTCTGTCTACTCCATATAGAAATATGGAGAAGACCAATGATTTGACGAGCATAATTTTAATATCATGAATATTTCTCTATCTTGCCATATTTTGGCTAGGCTTATCATTGCATTTTCCCCATTCCTACTCTGCGTTTTATCATTATAAGCTTCTTCACAACATCCATGCCTGGGAGGTCATTGAAATATGTAGATCCTACAATACAAGATATAGACAGCGAAAAGTCCGTTCAGTTTTTCTTCCTTTTTGTTGTGTCGTTTCGTTATACTACCCCAAAGTTATACTACCCCTGGCAGTCTTCTGTCTTCTGAAAGGCCGTATGTAATGTATTACCCGTCAAATAAATATTTTTTCTTTTATGGATAATAAAGAGTTTTGGTCTCAATACCGTGGGACATAAAGGGTTATAGGCCTTATATGGTTCTCGAATCGTTTCCTGTTCCGTGCGGAAACTCCCCCTCTTCATTTTTCAGCTGCTTCCACGCTAGCTGTACGGAAACCGGTCCAAACTTTCACTTTTCCATTTAGAAGGGTGACCATAGTTTTATCGAGAGTCACCGACAGATTGTCGAAAATATGCCTACGATATGTCCGATGATTTTTGGATATGACCCGTGGACAAGGAAACAATTTGGAGAGGCTTGTGATCATAAGAAACGTAGAAGGACGACGTACAAGAGGAACAGCGTCAATGCGCTGGATTGAGCAAGTGTAGGGATGTCGTCAAAGGCTATCCATGGGAGTCACGGTGTTCAGTTATGATCTACACGACAGGATGACGATGACTTCATGGATTTAATGCCCTATTTTATGGATAATATGTATTTTAATTGTATACTTACGAGTAGGTGTTTTTATATCATAGTAATTATTCGTGCGGCTTATTTATTTATATTTTATTTCTAAAGCGTGGTTAAAATACTCAAAATGCACTCCCGATTTACCATAAAACCCGTCAAAATGCACTCCTGATTTACCATAACACCTCTCAAAATGCACTCCCGATTTACCATAACACCTCTCAAAGTACACTTCCGATGTAACATGACACCTCTGTATGTTAAAATATGTTCCTTAACATTTGTTTTCTTGACCTTCCAAAATTCCAGAAAAAGTATTTTGCATGTAACAGGTCTAGCAAATCCGAAACTAGGATCAAGCTAGTTTGACATGTTTTTCGGAGTTAGTTTTAATGATGGCCGACGTTTTGAAGGCGTTGCAGTCTTGATGCTTAGGGTGATGTCGAAAAACCATTATCAAATGACTCGTCAAGAAGCAAAACCCGGTCTGGAAGACTTTTTCGGTTTTGAGTAAATTATGAATAACTATTTTCAAATGTAAATTAAATGTTAACATAGTATATTTTCTGCTGTATATATTTAAAAACAATAAATAATATCAGTTCTATAATAAGTTTTAATATAAACAATGAAAACTTTAATATTTTTTATTAAATTATGCGGGATTTGTTCCTCGCCGTCTTCCAGAGCGAATTTTGCATCTTGATGACTCAAATATGGTAAGCATGCAAGAAGCACTCATTCAGCCGCCAAAACACTCGCAACCGCACGTGAACACGTGTTTGGCACGCTCATCCAACAGCTTTAATCATTGAAGCCAACTCATCATGACAACAAAATGAAAAACATTTTAAACTAGTGGAAAACAGTTGTTAAAATCTTCGAGTATATATAATGAAGTTAATTTTTTCGATTTTCCTCAACAATACATTTTTATATTAACTAAGCCCATATATACTACTGCAGCTATCAAGTCATCAACAATATTGCACTACTCGAAGATTCAGCAGATGCTCTGATGCCATAAAAAGACTGTTGTTTTAATGGTACAGATTGTCCAATTCGACATCACAAATATGGTACAATTACGCAATGATCCATTTGACAAAGATGCGAGTTGGATATAATAATAATTTCTGTCAACTTTTTAACAAACACCCTTTCTGCAGTGCAAGCGAGATGCTTGTATAGCGTAATATATTTTAATACAGAATTTAATAATACTTATATTTCAGTTAATCTAATACGAAATCACATCGCACGATTCAGGTCCTAAATTACTGAATTTAAAAGTTAGGCAGAAAGGACAGAGCGCCAGACATTCCTATCTCGACATACATATTTTGGCTCTTCCATATCCGTGTTTCACGCACTGCGATTTCTCTGACTAATTATTTCGCCATTCATTCTATACACCCATTCATTCTATACACACATTCATTCTATACACACATTCATTCTATACACACATTCATTCTATACACCCATTCATTCTATACATACATTCATTCTATACACACATTCAAACCGTCTTAAAGTTCTTTACTTCACCTTACTTAAAATATTTTACCAATACATTAACTTCTTCACTTCAGCTTCTTCCATACACTTCTTTCATATCTAAAACATTAATTTTCCTTTTGTCCCTGTTCTTCCAAGTTCAAGTTATGCCTCCATACGCCAAGGTGGGCATCAAAACACTTTTGATATTGATTGTATTTTTGCTACTTTTGATATAGCGCGGTTGTTGTACGAGTATATCACAGTGAGTCCTCCGTTTACCTTGTTCTTTCTCGCTATACTTTTTTTGATGTCCTTTTTCAACTTATTTATCACATGTAAACATACTGACCAAGTACCAGAACTCATTAGGTTTTATGTTGTAAGTTTTACAAATTAAAAAAAATGTCCCAAAAAAAAAATAAGACAGTAAACACACCATAATTTACCACATACAAAGAAGATCAGAGGCGCAACACCAACGCTGCACGAACCTTCAAACTTCTTTTACATTAATCTTAATCACTTAATCACGTCATTTTGTTTTTTTTTTGTCCGACTTTCTCTACACCATATGAGATCATCACAACATATTGATTACATCGCATTGCTCTTTCGCAATTATGACGTTACTGTTTTTTCTACTTGTTTTGTTGTTGCAAATTAATTACGCAATAGATTGGTTGATTATGGTTTCTTATCGTGTATTATTGTAAATACAATTCCATGTGATGCATTGTATCGATACGTGTTTCATTTTGTGCTAATAATTATGGCATGTCTCACTTAGAAAATAATATGACGGCGATTTAAGAGATATGATAAGTGAGCTGTATGAGATATGCATATTTATAGTTTCAGAAATAGGCAAGGTACAAAGTGTGTTTAATGGGTTAACTAAAAGAAACTGGAGCATGTTGATGAGTAATGTAATTTAAACAGCATGTTTATGTGTGATAGACGAATTGAAAGGAACATTAAAAGAAGAATAACGACGGATAACAAGGTAAATTAAGCATTGAATTTGATATACTCGTACAACGACCGCGTTAAACGAAAATTGGCAAAATTACAACACATAATAGTGTGTCGTTGCCCACCTTGATAAATGGAATAACATATACTTAGTAGAAGGATGGAAATAAGATTGGTACTTTAAATATATGAGCACTAAGAAACATTACTGTGGTGTCAATGTATTAAAGAAGGCGAAACGAAGAGATTAAAAATGCATGCCTATTGTATGCCTTAAGTAAGATGATGAAATGAGGTTTAAGATGGTTTGGTTTGAAGGTGTGGATGAAAGAGGAAGGCCGAGGAAAAGGCTGGATCAGATTTTGACAAAATGTAAATTAAGAAGTTTGAATAAAAGAAGATTTTGCATAACGAGATGTATAAATGTTGAATGCTTAAATTAGAAGTATGGGTATTTGTCATCTCTATCTACGTTGCAAGAAACAAAAAGTGATGGTATATGTGTATGTATTTTTCAATTAATGTTGAGAATTTATTTATTTATTTTACACATGAAAAGAAATACACATCATTTGTGAAAAAACAACAGGTAATTTAATTTGGACACACAATTTTAATGGATCTGGGTTTGTTGCCTTTTATTTGTCATGTCCCCAATAAACTAGGCTTTTGCCTGTGTCTCACTGAGGGCATATACCATGACAAAATAAATCGATACTTCTTTCCGATTTTTGATTATACAAAACACGTTCTCATCAACCTGACAAACAGTGACACTCAATTACACATGTATACGTCACGCGAAATCAAACTCCTTACACTTCATCACTCCAGACAGACCAAAAACATTCACTCCTTAATGTACCGCACACAATCATAAAAGTAAAAAAATATAAATTGTAAAATTTTTTTATAAATAGTAAAAAATTTCATCTGTGGTACGGTACATTTCAATTAAATGAATTCACCTACAGATTACGAATAAAATTCCAACTTAGGTTTTATGTTTTCTCACAGAGGGCGTCGTTGATAAAATGTTTTGTTTTAGAATTCATTTTTATCTTTTTAAGTTGACACTTTTACTAAAATAGTAAATCAAACATTCTTTGAATGAACTTCGTGGCCTAGTTGGTAAGCATGTCTTCTATTCAGCGGTTACCGGTTCGATCCCGTTATTGTTTTTTTAAAAGCTTCTCATGTATTCACTTAAAGTCACTTAAACATATTTTAAGTAGCTTGGAATATCTTGCCATATGGCAATTCAATCCATCAGGTTGTACTGTATACAACAAAAGCTTAATACATTATTCACACACAATCAAACTTTCCAACGTGTTAAAAGTTTAAGTTATGAGATGCTGTAAAAACAAATTTGCAGCGCAAACGTGAGTTTGAACCTTGGGAGAGGATAGCCGAAGAAAATATTATTGGAGGATGACATTTTTGAAAAATAAGTAAAGCTTTAGATTCAGAAAACTAAAAGAGTTGTATTGCTGAAGAAGCGAAAGATCTGTGTCGTTATATAAAAGTATGGCGGTCAGTCGTGTCTGCTTATTCCGAAAGGGCATGATACAATGTATCCATGTAAGATCTGAACTACGAAGAACAATTTTTAAAATTTCTAAATATTTAATGATTAACCGTGAAAGATGGTTTTTTATTAAGTCTCAGTGAATGTAAAACTAATTGCATTTGCAAGTGAAGCAAAAATGCAACAAAAAAGAGTGAAGCTGTAACTAACTGCTCAAAGCATCTAAAATTGAGAGTAATCCATCTGTAGGACTACTTTCACTTTCATCCTAACGGTTCATTAAAAACGTGACGTGGAAAAGCGTCTAAGATTTTTCATTATGAAACTACAATTGGACTACATTTGCGAAAAAGTCTCAGCCATACAAGCATATACAGAGCGGTGTGGTGTTTCCTCAATTATCTTAAACAAGATAAAATATAGGATAGGTCCATTGTAAATATAGAATACATTAAATATATGTAACTATGGGAAATGACCCAACCCACCAAATAATTAATTAAGTATATTTTAATACAACGAATAATGATTATCATACTTAGGGAATGATAATTATACGCCATTTTGACAATTTTAATGTAAGCGCAGAAAAAGTATTTTAAACCCCATGAAAGAGATAAAAACATATGTCTGAAATTAATGAAAAGCATGACAGGTAGTGACCAAAAAACTTAACTCTTCAACGTAACCTATTAACCAGCCATGCACAACATGTGTAACTCCTGTCTGGTTGGTTGAAAGAGATTGCCGTAGGGTAATATCCACTGATTGAACTACGTGGTTCTGAGACAATATTTTCTTTGGATCGAATCGAGCCTTCGAGCCAATAAAGTAGGCAAGTAACTCATAATTCACAATCACAGACTTTTAAAAATTGATAGGTAACAACACTAGCACACATCTTGCGAATGCGAGTATTGTTACTATACGATCTCTTCTTTAACCAGACTGGTACCCCTTTTTGGGTACCATCGGGAATCGAACCCAAAATCCCCGGGTGGAAGATCAACGTCTTACCAATTAGGCGAAGGAGGCATCACCGTTTTAATTATGTCTAAGTGTCGATTCACAATACGTGTTACGAATTACAACACAGCATAGTTGTTTTTTATATGCATTGATTGCACGTAACATTGTGTCATCACGATCGTTTGTTATATCGTAATATGCAATGAGAGTGTTATAGATAATATTACATAAAAAAAATGATCATTTTTCTATGTGATATATAACACTTTCATTGCATAGAGTATTATATGGTTTACTTTTTGTTATTTAGATAATTATTCCAACTAAGCTGAAGAACTTTTTTTAAGGTTCGGAAGATTGAACAACCTATGTTTTTTTCAAAGGATAATTTTGTATAGTGCCGTTTAGAAAGAAAATTCTCTCGTGACTCGAACCCGCTAATATTAAACAAATTACGTCTGGCAGCTATAACAACTCCCGAGAAAATCGTGTATAACATTTTTTTTTGTATATGATACAGTTCAACATTGTGGGATAATTGACATGTGACAATCTCCTCCAACCAATCAGAAATATATTATGTAAGGCCTGAGTAAAGGAAAACCAGACTGAAAACTTTAAAAAAATAGTTTCAGCAGGAATCGAATCCGCAATCTCCGGGCTAGAAGACAGGCGTCCTACCAAATAGGTCAAGGAAGACGTTTAATTTTCTTTTCAGCCTACCTTTCCAGACTGCACTAAAGAAATTTGTATCTGAGAAATTTATTTATTAGTAAAATAAACGACACTTGTGTCCTTTACATATTTCTGTCACAATCATAACACAACGAATCAACATTTGTAGTTATTAATTTCCAATTAACAATTAAAAATGTTACAAGAAAGAAAGAATAAAATCTCTCTCAACAGAAACGAGAATATAAAATTTTAAGGCAAATCACAAAAAAAAAACATCATTTAAAATGTAGAAACCAATCTTCCGGCCAAGTCGTAAGATTGAGGAAACGCTGGGGCAAGATCCTTCTGAACTCAACAGGATCTACATTAAAAATATCCACCATGTCAGACATGGAGTTACACACGTATCGCATTCTGGCGATTTACAACGTCAGTTAGACGTTAACAAATTGTTATCGATACATTTGAATTGTAAAAAGTAACATATGCATGCAAGGCAGAGTTACATAGTATATGTCAATGGTTGGATGGAATGTTACAATAGCGATTAATAATAGTGAGTTCTGTCAATAATAGTGCGATTGAGTCTGGAGTTGGAGCGCTCTTGAGAGTTTACTCCCTAAAGAGTGCTATAAAAATTATTCTTTTATCGCTATTACGAGTATTATTATTTAGATTTTTTTAAATACCGAATCGATCCAAACGGGCAAAGTATTATGATTGCTTTTAACGTTGTTGATCCTGTGGCATGGAATGTCCTACCTCTTAGTGTTAGACATATAGGAGGCGTGTTCAGCTTTAGGAAGCACTCGAAAACGCCCCTTTTTGAGAGGTTTTATCATTTTTTTAATGGTACAACACTACACACATATATTACACCTAAAGTCGAATACTATTACGTATGGAAAAATCTAATAAGGTTACATTGTAGTTCGTTTTACCTTGGTAAATTTTCTGCGGTTTTCTTACCAAATATGTTTTTCTGAACACTTACAGATGCGGAGAAACAACTAATCTAATGGCCGCAAACACCACTTTCGTATCCCTGCACTCAATTTATATTAATATTTATTTTGTAATGGTTTTGATTTATCAATAATGGTGGATTTAAGTTCCAAGTTATAGCACTTTAGAAGAAATTTTACTCTCTAAACGGCACTTTAAAATAATGGTGGATTCAAGTTCCAAGTTATAGCACATAAAAAGAGAATCTACTCTCTAAACGGCACTTTACAATAATGGTGGATTTAAGTTATAGAACCTTAGAAGAGAATCTACTCTCTAAACGGCACTTTACAATAATGGTGGAAGTGATAGCACCTTAGAAGATAATCTACTTTCTAAACGGCACTTTACAAATTATCCTTTTATTTTTTACTATCATTTCCTCATTATTTGAATTTTGTCTAGTAAATATACAATACATCTGAACGACTGTACACTCCTTACAGTCAGAGTGCTCGTCACTAAAGTTAAGGTCAGCGGAGAGGCAGAGGCAGACTAATACGAGTACATAGTAAATAGCTACTGCATTTTGTCACTAAATTTTATTATCACATACTTCGAACCAGTGTATTAAAAAAAGACATTTTTACCAATGAATGTTTTATTATATCGTTCTTTAATGTTTAAAAGGTTAGTTGAAAGCATAGAGATGAACGAAGTCATAGGTAACCTTATACTTCCGAAAACTAAACCGAAAATGTCTGTATCATTCGAGGAGAGTAGTACAGCGCGGTGTTCAAACCGGCGACTTTCCGTTCGGAAGTCCAATGTGTTACCGTGCGACCATGCACCTCGAAATAAAAACATGTCCGAGTTCCTATCGTCTCACTTCATCCAGCATGTGTGCCATCAGATCCAGTACAGGGGTATGGCCAGTGAGTTTGCTTAGATGAAACGACTCACTCACTTAAAATAACTTCAAGCCACAGCTTCACTTCACTCCACAGTCCGATTGAATTGACGTTTGAATCGCGAGGGGATCTTCGACTACGAGGCCCAGCAACGATCGACAAATAGGTTTGTAGATGCGGTTTACGCGTTTCTTTGTACCTTTATTCGATGTTTACATGAGTTATATGGATCGTAGATTCCAATTTTAGATAAGTTTCTTGCATAATTTTGTGCGAATCTTCTTGGAACGTATCAAAAACGTAAATCGTAAAGGGATGTGCGTATAGAATAAAGACAACAACGTAAAAGGATGTGTGTAAAGAATAAATACAACAACGTAAAGGGATGTGTGGAAAGAATAAAGACAACAACGATAAGGGGTGTGTGTATAGAATAACGACAACAACGTAAAGGGATGTGTGTATAGAATAAAAACAACAACATAAAGGGATGTATGTATAGAATAAAGACAACGTAAAGGGATGTGTGTATAGAATAAATACAACGTAAAGGGATGTGTGTATAGAATAAAGACAACGTAAAGGGATGTGTGTATAGAATAAAGACAACAACGTAAAGGGATGTGTGTATATAATAAAAAAAATTACAAAAAACATAAAATTCTATTTTTATGTAATTAATAACCTTGTGTGTATAAGGAAAAAGTAAATGTTAAAATGTAGGTCATCAGAATTATGGAATTCTATTTATATTCATCGTTACAGTGAAACTGCAGTTTGTTTCAAAGAAAAGCGTAGTATATTATTTTTTATACTAGAAAGAATTCATAATTGAAAAAGTGAATACAGTTATATTATGTTTAACGAACACTAGAATCAGACTGTAAAATTAATGGTTGCAAATAAATCGATTTTCTAAATGCACGAAGACTTTAGAGAGAAAACTCTTCTCAATGGCGCTGTCACTCAAGAGTAGAATCCACTATGATTGACAGATTGGAAATATTACAAGAAAAACATGTTAAGTGCAAGGATCGGAAGGAGTTGGCTGCGGCCAATAGATTAGGAACATCCCCGTTTTTTTTTGTTCCGATCAATAAGTTCTCATTCATAGCTGGAACAAGTTATAAACCAACGTAAGACTCACTCCGTCATAAGCATGTTTTAAAAAGGAACTGAAGAAAGTCTTAATTTCAAGTAAAACAAGGTGTTCTACTCTCGATTTTATCTCTCCACCAACCCTTGATTTTCCTTTGATTGGTGTTATCTCACTTTTATTTTTACTGTATATATTGTTCATATTTTTTTTAATAAAGGTGAATAATATTTTTTTTAAATGAAGACCATGTAACTTCCTTTATTTACTTTTGTCAAGTTGTTTGAAAGAGTTTGCCACCTGGTAATAAGTGTGCCAGATTGTTTATTAAATTGCTGGTTGGCCCGCCAGGTGTCCCCTGTTCAACCATGTACACAAAAGCGTTCAAAAAGAGTTAATAATGGATATCAGGGTGAATTAGAATGAACAACTATCGTTCTTTTTTATTCATAAAGCTTTTTTTTTTATTTGATAAATTAATCTATAAATACAAACATTTGCCAAAGGCTATACCTATATTTATTTTTTTATTTATTTATTATTACACATGACAAGAAATATACATAATTTGCGAAAAAACAACAGGTTATTTAATTAGGACATACAATTTTAATGGATCTGGGTTTGTTGCCTTTCATTTGCTGTATCCCCAGTAAACTAGGCTTTTGCCTGTATCTCACTGAGGATATTTAGCATAAAAAAATAAATCGATACTTCTTTCCGATTTTTGATGACACAAAAACAAAACCCCGTTGCACGTTCTCATCAACCTGACAAACAGTGACACTCAATTACAACTGGAAACATCATGCGAAATCAAACACTTCACACATCACTCCAGAAAGACTAAAAATGTTCATCCCATAATATACCGCACACAATCATATGAATAAAAATAAAAACAAAAATATACAGAAACACAAATACAAAACGTCAAGAAGCAACCCATACTCAAGAGCCCACACAAATCTTTTCCACACGTCATTCATCCTGAAAGCCCAAGTACTCAAAATCCTGTCGCAATAACAACCACGCTCCGATCGACTGTCTAAATGGTTTTCCTCCCTTTACCTTTATTGAATTCGGTACGCTATTGTATATCATAGGAGCCAAATAAGCCTCCTTGGGGCAAAAGAAGTTTTAACTTATATAGGTCCCAGAACACTACCTTGGGGTACTCCGAATCTCACAAAAAGAGGCTCACCAAATACACTATCACCCAATTTGACTCTCTGAGTTCTATCAGATAAGTATGAAGAGAACCAACTAGAAGAGCGCCCACATATGCCCACCTCCATCAATCTGGTAAGTAATATTTGGTGAGACACCGTATCAAAAGCCTTTGCAAGGTCCACAAAAAATGCCAAACATGCTTTCTTATTATCCAAATATATACATGCTTTCTTATTATCCAAATATACATTTATACAAATGTATAACTTGAAAACTAATCTTATTTGTATATTATCACATACAATTAATTTCCTACGTGTAATTTTTAATAAAAAGCCTCCTATAAATAAACTTGATGCATAACTGACCACCGCATATAAGATAAGATTGAAAGTGATCTAGCCACTAAAACACTTTCAATTTCCAAATAGCGATACTCGAAAGGTACGCGCGTATCCAATACTTCTTGAGTACGTGCGGCGATTTTATGTACCATAGGCAAACCACAGGTGATATTCTATTCACGAACAATTCCGTTATGGTTAGTTGTATAAAACTAGTTTACAAAGTATGTACTCGTATATAATAACTTAATCAAACAATTTATAACTCAATATTATGCTGTATTAACATACACTTTCGTTGTATATATTACAACCTGGTGGACTTATTGGTATCTGGCAATCTCTTCCGAACAACCAGAAGTGGATGGAACCCGTACGACCACGTTTTCAACTAGAATGGAGCCCGTACGACCATGTTGGATGACAGGTACTTTATCAACGAGGGCATTAGGGCGTCTAGAAGTAGTTTTACTACGTAACTCAAACATGTTTTGAGTATTTCGTGGGTTTTCATATCGGTTAGATATGGGTTATCGGAATATTTTACCACATGGTTATGATACCGACGATTAGAAAACGCTGTAGTTTTAATCATAAAACGGCGAACTTGGCTACGAACAAGCCCTGAAGAAGAAAACTGCAACGTTTTCGAAACGTCGGTATTATAATCCAACCAATGCGGTAAAATGCTCCGAAAAATCTTACCCAACAGATACTTTATGACTTTTTTAGATTTAATGCACAGTTTATTGGCGAGCACTTTTTTAGATGATGGAAGAGTTACAAAAGGTATCGAACGACGTGTAGCTTTAAGAAACAAAGTCAACGGGGCACTGAAACATATACTCGAACTTGAAATGATCAAAATCTTTTAAGATGATGTCTAGTTTTTAGTTAAGGCCTCTTTAACATGTTTTGGTTGGTTGGAAGAAATTATCACAAGGTAATAACCCGCCACATTATACTGATTAAATAAAAGTGTAATACAATACAAGCCTTAAGAGGAACTTTTAATTATACTATATTTATTAATGGGAAATAACTCAAATAAATAGTACAGTAGTATATAGATTTTGGTTTCACTAGGCTTTAGTTACATGAGTAGCTTTAGTTACATTAGATAACTATAGAGTTATTGATGAAAACGTATTCTTACAATATGTATGCTGCAGTCTCTGATATATTTGGAGACAGTTTTAATGCTTTTAAAAGGTTTCTCAGGGAACGGTTTTGTTAATCTGCACAATGAATCCAGTGCCTATGCGTAACTTTCGTTGATTTTTTTTCCTCTTCTCATTGAGTTTTTCTATCTCTGTCTTTCCAATATCTCTAAAATAAATTTATGGGAATACGAATATTATTTCTGTTTTTTTTTTCAGGTTCCTTTTTTGTATGTTATAGCCTTTAACCTCCTGAGTTCTGGTCTGTCATATGCTTTTATTATATGAAACATACAAATATGACAGGTAATGTGCATGTACGTATTCTGTTCTAATATTCATTGGAAATAAGTCAAGTTAATGTTTACACTTTTTGTAACACGTTGATTTTATATTAATGCGCTTTCTAAATTCTAATTTGTCAGAAATTATGTAAGTTAAAGGTGATGAAAATTGATATCTGACCTCGTCAATCTGTGACGGAAAGCAATATAGCCACAGGGTCACTTTCGAGTTTCTAATAACGGTACACTGAAGTCGTGAGAGTGTCTGAGGTAGAATAAGGTCGGGAGCGTCTGTTGCACCTATGGGTAGACTGCGTGCAGTATGGCGTACACAAACCGCCCCGTTACGTTAACAAAAGGGACAACAATTATCGATATACTAAATACCAATATAAATAGTGATATCTGTGAAAAGTTTAAGGAAGTAAAGTGACAACAATAACAACGATAAATATTAATAAAATGACAATTTATGTAGTGCCGTTTGGAGAACAAACTCTCCTCAAGGGCGCACTATCTATGAATTCGAACGCGATATTATTGACAGATTCAAAATATTACGATAGTGGCAGCGGCCATTATGTTAGGGGCTTCCTCGCATCTACGTATGTTATGAAAAATATATTTGATAAGAAACCCGCAGAAATTTTACGAAGAGATGACGAACTACAAAGAAACCTCTGTAGATCTTTCGATATGTGATAGTAACACATTCGACTTTATGTGTAGTGTGTAGTGATCATATAGCGTATACCATATATGTAGTGTTCTTATTTTATCAATTTATTTATCAAATTTTATTTATATACTATAACACTTGATTGTATTGTATAAAAATCTAGCGAGCTTATTTTCAGGTGATACTATATATTCTTACAAATTAAAAAAGTTAATAAAAAGTTATATTGCCCCAACTAATATTGCAACTAATATGTTTTGAGACTTTCGTGTTTCTTCATATCAGTCGTAAAAGCAATTGAAGGTGTGTGTCCGCGCGGTAACGCATTGGACTTCCGTGCGAAAGGTTGTTGGTTCGAATCTTACATTGTGCTACTACCCTCGAATGACACAAGTATTTTTTTCTTTTCCATCTAGTATTTGGGGTTATAAGAATATCTATTACTTTGAATATATACATTCTTTAAAAAAAAAAAAAAAAGGAAAATACATGCCGGTGTGTTCCTTTCGTCTCAATTCGGCGTTCCAACGGATCTATTACACTAGTGTGATAGGTAAAATTGGTGGTATGTAACAGCTCATTCACTTAAAGTGGATGAAAAGGGGGAAACGAAAACTCCACGGACCAGCTTTGCTTTCCAACTAAATTGGCGTTGGAATGGCGAGGGGATCCCCGACTACGAGGCCCAGCAACGACGTTAAGCAATTAAAATTATATCTAATTAATACAAAATGTATTAACAATACGTAAATAACAGCAATAAAAGATAGATATAATTAATAAGTTGGAAAAAAGGCTCTAATTTATTGTATGTTTATTGCAAAAAATATCACTCATAATCCAACGATAAATTGTTTTTTTAACAGAGTTGTGGAATCTTTGAAAAAAAAAACTGCCTGTTAGTGTAGTGAGTGCTGTGACATTGAATCAATTTGAACTAATTCCTTAAAAAAGCACAGAAGTAAAACTTGAAACGGTATTAACAGCATTCATGCTGCCTGCCATGATAATAATCTAGTTTGAATGCCGTATACATTATATTTTCTTTTCCATAACAATAGAAACCAAATTATCAAATATTTAACATATATTTTAATAACTGACCACTCTCACAGATGCGGTATCTGTTAGAAACATGAATGATCTAGCAAGAAAACCACTTTCATTTTCATCTTAGCGGTACTTGAAAAGAACGCGTAGTGTCTGCCAGTCGGAATACGTGCAACGATGAGTATTGCATCTATGAACGAACTCGAAAATTAAAATACACCGAAACCTTGCTCTACGGAAGGTTTTTGTTTTCAGTAAATTGTTCTTGAATTTAAATTCCTTATATAAAATTATTATTTCTCTTATTATAAATTTTAAAACATGTTTTTGTATTCTGTTTGGAAAAAAATATTAAATTTGATTAAGATTAATCTCAAAAACGTATTGTATTGTACTGTATTAAACTTTTATTGTGTGCAATACAATCTGGTGGAGTTATTGCCATGTGGCAATCTCTTACAAACGACCAGCGAGATGCTTAAGAGATTTTGAGTTAAAACCAGACTGGAATCCTTTTTTAAAAAATCTAGGTTCCAACGAGAATCGAACTCGCACGTGGCCACGGAGGTTGCAGATATGACAGAGTATTTTGTATTGAATTGTTATTGTATTGCAGTTTCTTTGTATACAGTTAGTTTTTCCTGGCGCGTTTATTGTTGTGTGGCAATCTCTTGTAACTAACCAGAAAAGTATTTAACAAGCCTCAAGTGAAAACCAGATTCAGACCTCTCAAACAATCTGAGTAAGAAACGGTAATCAAACCCGCAACCCTTGGGTTGAAGCCTAACCAAACGGCTCCGTATATAGTAGTATTGTAGTATTATTGGGGTGTCTAAAAAAGCAGATTCGTATTTCTTGGATATACTATATGTCATTAGGATAAACGTGCTAAATGCACATTATTATGAGAGGTTAGAGTTTAGCCCATTTTTGGTTTTTGTTTGCCCAAATGCTCGAGTGGTTTTATGGCGCCATTTTGAAGATAAGGACAAAAACATTTTTTTTGGTGTTTTACGATTTTTTACAACCGTGAAGAAAAAATGCTAAAAAAACGAGTGCAGTATATGATGACGATACAGTAAGCGATATTGTGGGACAAAATTTGTAAAAAAAATCGGCAATGATGACAACACTTGAAGATGATGTCGTCTTTGGAAGGCTGATTACCCCTGATGATAACCAAATAAGATTTTGACCAAGAGATTGCTGAGTGACTAAATATATCGAAAACTACCATTCATGAGCACTTGGTGCAATTTTGTGTTTGAATTTGACTTAAATATACGAAATTACTTTACAAGTGGAGGCCACTGGCTGAAAAATATGACGGTTCACAGTACTATATGTAACTTGACAATTATAGGTACACGCTTTTTCCCTGGGTAGGCAATAAGGATGGTTATTAACTTAAGCTACTTCAGATATTATTTTCAAACATTCCACATCAATTTTCTTCTTATCTAATTCATCGTTCGTTTCAGCGTTAGATAAAATATTACTTAATACAATTTAAACCAAACCCCCTTATTTTTGTACAAAAACTCAAGTCTCTATTCTTTTTTATTTCCGAACAATTCAATTACAAAAAAAACTGAATTGAGTTAATGCTTTATTTAGACTTTAGAAAAAATGAATGATTATTTTTATGGGTTATGGACACACAACCGTTACTTTCAACACGTTTATCAATGTTCAATGTTATCATAATATTCAGACAATATCACACAAAATTTTCACAAAACACGAATAATATTGAGACAATATCACATTAAATTAAAATTACGTATTCAATATTTACAATTTTAAAATAAATTTGAATGTTTTTAGGTGCTGTCAAATTCTCAACTGGTACAAATCATTCGGTTTACTTCGTGAGTTATTCGGTAATTCACGAAGTAAACCGAATCGACACAGTAGCGCCGCACAATTGCAAACGAAATATTGCTATATTAGTATGAAGTCCTTAAGAACTATCGCTGCCTCACGGTTTATTGTACATCTCTGTCTGCCTTATATGAATTTGCGTTTCCGTCCGGTGCGTCTTCGAGATCGCTCCGTTAGTATTGGCAAACTTGGCCGGTCAATTTGAAAGGAATATTTTAAATTTTTTTTTTTAATTTTTACTTAAATAAAATAACTCGTACTATTTGTCAGTATTCTTATACATATTTAATCTTTTTTTTTTTTTTTTTTTTTTTTACCTGGCGAGTTTATTGCCATGTGGCAATTTCTTCCAACCAACCAGAAAGAAGTTTTTATAGGCCCTAAGTGTTAACCAGACTGGAATCTTATTTAAAAAAATCTGGGTTCCAGCGGGGATCGAACCCGCAACCTCCGGATCGGCAGACAAGTGTCTTACACCAGGCGGCCACGGAGGTCATCAATAATCTATATAAATATTTAACATTTTTGGAAGTCATGTTTGCGAATCTTAATTTAATTATTGCGAATTATTTATCTGGTTCAGCGCACCAACACACCTCGAGAGCAGCCGCCGCTGTTAACAACGTATTAGATAATGAATATAGCAGCCTTCCAGACGCCATCTAATTAGTGATAGATATGACTAAATCGTAAAAAAAATTATTTGCTATTGTATAATTGTTATTAAAGTTGAAAAAGGTTCCGTTAAGCGCGGTACTGGTGTTACATGGCCACTCGTAGATGCGGACGTGACCCATCCTGTTCGTATATGCACGCCGGCCACAAACAATTCCGTTACTGCGCAGAGTGGTCCTACTAGTTTATACTATAGGGACCGTTATGTTTGGGTTGGTTGCTCGTTAATGCACCTTAATACATGATACTCATTTTGATGACGTCAATCTTTGTACAAACTTGAACAAGGCCTTTTCGAGGAAAATCAAGTTAAAAATTAAAGCGATATTTAAATAAAGATAAAATTGTTGTTACAAATGTGGAAAATGCCTACGCACAAGGATAAAAATTACGTTATTCCAAATACTTAAGATAGTTTCAAGTACTATCTATTCAGTGAGTTTATAAAAAAAATCAAAACGAATTCCATGTCATTATATCGTGTCTTCTAATATACAAAACACGTGAACAAAATAAAACTTAAATGAAAATAAATAAAATATATCTATTCAAATACGAGTAACAGAAAGGAATTTTCTTCTTCTTCCTCTTATTTTAGGCCTGTTATGGTCCTGCATCATCGTTTCCCTCTTGTGACGTCGACTGCCAGCTGTCTTTCCATCTTTTGGGAGGTCTGTTTGCCTGGGGGATACTGTCCCTGGCCATTCTTACAGCTCTTGGTTCCGCCATTATATGTTCGTTCATACATGTTCGTATGAACGAACATGAACGAATATGAACATATATGTTCGTTCCAGAACCTTCTTCTCTGTCGTCCTTCTTCTTCTTCATCTTATTTTAGGCCTGTTGGCCTGTTATGGTCCTGCATCATTGTTTGCCTCTTGCGATGTCGACTGCCAGCTGTCTTTCCATCTTTTAGGAGGTCGTCCTGGAGGTCTGCTTGCTTGGGGATACTGTCACTGCCCATTCTTACGGCTCTTGGTTCCGCCATTCTGGATACGTGTTCGTTCCAGAACCTTCTTCTCTGTCGTCCCCATCTGACAATATCTTCAACTTCGCATATTCTTCGGATTTCTGTGTTACGTACTCTATCACGAAGGGTTTTGCCAGCGATACTCCTGAGTACCTTCATTTCGCTGGTTCGAAGGAGATTTTTGGTTCTGACAGTGTCGGCTCTGGACTCTAAGCTGTATGTCATTATGGGGCGGACACAGGTTTTGTATATCCTCACTTTGCTTTGGATGTTCATATCCTTTTTTTTTTCAGATAGTGTTCTTTAAACATCCGTAAATAGGAATTGTCATAAATCTATATTATATACATAAAATCAGGTCGTTTTCCTATTAGGAGGTAGGTAGAGAGGATACAGCGCTAGACTTTCCAGCATTATGATAAACCCACCTTCTGCAATCGAGTGTTAAATATGCATGTTAAATACATATAGACTTCGTTTTCTTTTCCTTTTCAAACAGAATTTTATTATTATGGATCTAAAAAAAAAAAAAATTCGATTGTTTAAATATCTGCATACGTCCAACATATTCAGCACGTCGGATCCCTTTCGGGGTAGCCAAAGAAGATATCTAAAAAAGATTCAATCCACAGCTCACAACTTTCACTACTTCCAAATTCATATATGTAACTCGTCATGCACAATCTAGGATTATTCACGCTTTTCACAATCTTCTTTCAAAATCTGGTCCACTTGATCCGGACACATGTCTACCTATTCCACCCCCGCCTTGCATTTTTAACTTGTATACTCGCTTAGTCATTCATTATTTGCACATGCCCAAACCATTTTAAAACGCCTTTCTTCATCTTACTTAAAACATTCATTGTATCCATATATTCATTTCTAATGTCTTCATTCCGCCTTATTTCATACATTGACACTATACATTTTTGTCTTAGTGCACGCATCTCAACAGCATTAATCTTACTGTTATCCTTGTACCAAATTCAAGCTTCTCTTGCATACGTTAAGATGGGCACCAACACACTTTAATGTGATGTCATTTTCAACACTTTTAACATAGCGCGGTTGTTGTATATTTTTATATCAAGTGCTTCATTTACCTTTTTGTTTGTCACTATTATTCTTTCAATGTCCTTTCAATTTGAGATATAGTTCATAAATATTTAAATCTTCTAAAAAAAGCAGTATTTGACCTATGCAGATAATAATGCGGCTCGTCAACTTTGAAGTGACAAGAACAACGGATATCCGGTAGCGGATATATTCCTCTTCGTCGAGACTTCCTGTTCTGACGACAGCCTGGATAGCACGCTGTAATGTGGCGTAATACAATGTTATATTGAGCTGTTATCTGTTACAAATGGTAACACTAATTATGTTAACAGTTATATGGCCTATATTATTAGATTTTTCATTATCGTTACACAAAATAATAACCATGAGACAAGTAAAGACAATTATTTTTTAAGTATGATTTAATATTTACGATTATTTGTCTTTTTTATAATCTTACATTTTATTACAAATTGTTATTAACATGTTGTCAGGAAATATGATAAATTAAACAGGGTACAAAGTGAAATGGAAAGGCGACGGGGTTGAAAAAGTTTTTATAAATATACTATAATAATAATTCATTTGCTTATTTTTCAACTCTGTTTTTCTGTAGATTTTTAATTGTTAGAATACCATAAACGATCAAGGTAATTTGGATACCCCTAAAAGAAATATTTAAAAAATATGCTTTAATTTTTTAATGAACGTCATGGAATTACGAAATAAATATGTTATATGTAAGTAAGGCTAATGTCCTGCTTGTTCCATCTACAAAATGCGCATAAATCTTGTTCTCTTAAGTTTTTCTGATACTTATTAACGGCAAAAAACAAATATAATCGATATGCCCATGAATATGTTGGATAAATGACTTGAAAAGTAGTAACTAATTAATATTTGATTATTTTTTTGTTGATTAAAAACGACATAATCTTAGTTATTTTAAATATATATATTTTTTCTCCTGTATACATATCTTCACAATGTTTTCCTGTTGAAGTAGCAGACAGTATAACAGTATAACGCGCACGACTTTCTGATCACAACACATCTTTGGCTTTTTCAACATCCATACATTTTTTCACCCTTTGATTTTCCTGACTAATAAAATTTTCTTCCTTCTAAATAATTTTCTATTTTTCTCATCATAATTTCTTTCAGCTTTCTTTACCACGCCTTCACATTCGGATATTAATTGTGTTTTATCTTCTAAGTATGTATTAATTCATTTTACCTATATCTATGATATATGCTCAAACTAAAGGGTCTTTTAAATTGAGCGATTTTTTTAATTAAATTTTTTTTAATTCTTGAATAAAACACAATTTGAAGTGATATCAAAAAACTTTTTATTGGTCATTGAAGTATAATGTATGGCATTTAAACACAAAAAACAATATCCGCCAAATGTCCACCTTTTGCAGCTCCACAGATGTCCACTCTTTTGTCAAAAATTTTGATGACATTTTGGCATAATTGTGGTTCTAACTCACCAATAGCGGAAATTATTTCGTCTTTCAGATCAGGAATTTATCGGGAGTCATTATTATAGACCCGGCGTTTCACGTAACCCCAGAAAAAATAGTCCAACGGTGTCAGATCACATGATCTTGGTGGCCAATTAACATCAACGTTTCCGAAGATTACAATATAGTACATAAAATAATTCAACAATTTGAACGCGTTGTTGTATTGTATATGACTCCATTTTATAAATTTCAAATATTACACTTCTCAAATGTCATAAGACCCAGGCTAGTTCGTGACGCCATCTGTGTTTTATCCAAGAATTAAAAAAACCGCTCAATTTGAAAGACCCTTTATAACACAAACCCCATTTATGGTTTCAAAATAGACAACATTGAATTGGAATAATCCCCTCCCTCCCCCTTTCAAATATAGTTTCAATTTATCGTGTTCAGCGAGTGAAAGGTTCAAATTAGTTCAGATTTGACCTTTTTTTCATTTATTTGATGTTTTGATGCATGAGATAAAATCAAGATTTGTAAATACATACCACTATGCAATTTCACTAGTAGCGTAGGTTAGACAGGACAGAGCGTTCAAATTTCTTATCGCGATATACTTTCTTCGTCTCCTCCATATCCATGCATCTTTTTATAGAGTTATTTATGTTTCTCTTACTTCATTCATTTGATCTAACCATACTTTCCTTGGTTGTCATCTATCATGCCTCCCACTCACGTTTACATTGTAAATTTATTAGCCGGTGTTTTGTCATCCATCCATTCAACATGTCGAAACCACCTCAACATGGTATTTTCCATAATCCTTAACACATCAGTTTTTAGCTCACATAAAGAGCTGTAGGCTGTGAATATTCAAAAGTCATAATAAATGAGCACCATATTAAAAATGAACATGGTAGATACATAAAAAAAAACTTTTTTCATGTTCAGATGAAGAGCAATCACTAACTTCGATTCGTTATTTATGTACCTGTTAAAGATTTGAATGAACGGTCAAGAGAGAAAATGGCTTATAGGTTTTCTAAATAAATACATTTTAATTAAATTGTTGGATATTTTAGATTTTGCGCTAAATTTAGTCCGTGTATTATCATATAATATTGTTTCGTATCATACATTTGGTCGAGTGTAAATTACACTTATTTGAAAATGTAATAAAACAATGTATCGATGCTTAATTGAATCTAAAAATTTATTATTAAAAATAATTACAAAAATTGGGATTTAAACATTATTTAAAAAATCTCCTGCTTCCAATATTGTCGAATTCCTAGTTACCTGTTTAATTTGGTATGTAAAATAATTTCCTGTTTATATAATATACCACTACTCTACACCCTGAGAGAAATAATGAACATTTTTCAAACCTAGCATCCTTCAGGGAATATGTCCTCTACACTCCTCGTTTGTCTCGAATATAAAGAGTACTATCAATTTATCTTTGAAGGGATGACACCCGTGCAACGTTTGATTTATTTTGTGCGTGCTGATTCATTTAATAAACATATACAAATGTGAATGATAAGTATGTACATATGTTTGTATACATGAAAATAATATAAAAATCTAAAATCTCTGAAAATGTATTATTAAATTAACAAAACATCATATGAAGAATAAATAATGGTTTTAAAGACTGGTTTTAAAAACAAAAAATATATTTATTCTACTGTATTGGACACTATGCCCAATTAATTCACTTCGAACGTATTCAATGTCGAAGATATAAAAAAAAATTACTTCTCATGTATCAAACCCCGAAACTTTGATCTTTGAATTGGTTCTGAAGTATCATATTTCTTGAGACATATTTGCATACTTAGCATTAAAAATAAAATAGATGGACATAGTGTACTATAATTGCAAAAATCTATTTAAATAATATAGTTTTTAGCTTGTAAATAAACAGCCTTGTTGAGTTATTCAGTTTGCCATAAGAGTAGCTGTAAAAAAGTGCCGGTTTTTTTATGTTTATGTTTAAGTAAATAGCATGCTACTTGAAATTAAAAAGAAGTTATAAAAGGGTTATATTAAAAAAAAAACGTTGAAAATACATTAAAAATAATTTGATCTATTGAGTATCCGAAAGATACACAACATCTGACTCTGAACATTGGATTTGACCTTAATTTTCAATGTTTATTTTTTCAATATTTTTATAAGTTCTCGTGTAAAATAAATGTCTGGTGTTTCTTTAAGAAAACAAACGGCGCACAATATGAGCTGAACCACCTTGGTGGCTCGCTGCAGACGCTGATGACTTGACTCGAAATGTTAAGGTTGCAAGGCGGGCTAGCGAGGTCATACAGATATCGAGACGAAATATATCTATATTCTGGCAATGATGTATCTAAACAGATGAATAATAGTATTAAGTTTAGAGGAAAAACAGCAGGGGAGTGTGAACTCTCTTCTCTATTGACCCTGTAAATAAACGACGTGAAGATGCTTTACATAACTAGGCATTCGAGTATAGATGCAACAAGTTTCAAATATTTGAAGAATCGCTATGTATGGTCAACAGATTTCTGCGATACCTTTGTTGCAGGTAATATTAATTTTACCCATGGCTCTATTCCACAATTTTTATAATGGGTTTGTTAGATTATTACTTTTGAAGCATTTTATGATATCTACGCACCTGTTTGTACAACACAAATTTTATGAGATCTACGCACCTGTTTGTACAACACAAATTTTATGAGATCTACGCACCTGTTTGTACAATACAAATTTTAAGAGATCTACGCACATGTTTTTCCAATACAAATTTTATGAGATCTTCGCACCTGTTTGTACAACACAAATTTTATGACATCTACGCACCTGTTTGTACAATACAAATTACTGACAAAAATATAGCGAACCCCTTGTTGCTTGACAACCTTTGAGTCAATTGCCTTCTACAATCTAGTGGTGTCAAAGGATTCTTTTTTGTACTTGCAACTGGCAACTTGTTAGGCTGTTTGAACTGCCGGCCTTGAATCATTTTCTAAGTACATTTACTGTGGTGCGAGTCATGTTTCTGCATCCATGACATTGGACCTTAAGTCCGTCAGCGCTACTATTCTTTTCACACTCGGGTGTATCGCCTCCGGAGGAGTCACTTTAAGCAGCAATTTTTTTGTCACACGTGATGTTGCGCTAATAAAAAAAATACAATATTCTATAACAGATCGCGCTGGATGGGGACTTATGAGTATTTTACCCCTATAAAAGCGTAGGTGATCGTAAGATCGAATTGAACTGATTGACAAACTTTTGTTTAATGTAATGTAGATCAGTGTTCCCCAACCGGTGGTCCACGGCCCGGTGCCGGGCCGCAGAAACTTTCCGCCGGGCCGCAAACAGTATGTCAAATTTCAAGAAATTCGCCATGTAAAAATATTAAATATAAGATTTTCATACATGTCCTCAATAAAATCGAAACAAAGGAATAGACTGGACGTGAATGCAGCACTTCGTCTGTCAGAGACAGCACTGCAGCCAAAAATATCCAATATATTAGCAAAGATGCAACATCAGGTTTCGCATTAGTTTGTTGCAAAAACCCCATGGTTTTTGTTAAATTTTAATTGTATCAGACAATGTTACAATTAAAATTGTTTAACTGTTATATGTATATTTGTCAATTATAGTTACATATGTCCATCTGTCACAATATAAGATTTAAAAAATATTAAATAAAATAAAGATTTTTATTTCAGTATTAGTGGTCTGCGAAAAAATTTTCCTTTTTTTACCGGTCCACAGGTCTAAAAAGGTTGGGGAACACTGATGTAGATAACTCTTTACGTTATCACGAATATAGATTTTTTTTAAATAGATATGACTGAAGTCATAGGTATCCTTATACCCTCGAACACTAGACGGAAAAAAGTGGCCTGTGTCGTTCTAGGGGAGTAACACAGCGCGGGGTTCGAACCGACAACCACGCACGGAAGTCTAGTGTGTTACCGCGCGGCCATGGGCCTCACTGTTTGTTTTTGGATGTCGTATTCAAGAACTGAATTATTAAGAGCGTTACTTCTTTTAAAAATCAAAACTATCGAAATGATTTAAATCATGTACTGTGTAGAACTTTTATAATGACAAATAGTTAAATATCTTTATTGAAAATTCTTGACCAAAATAAAATCAAAATAAACTTTCATTTTTTAATGCTTTATTATCATAATTCGACATACAATAGAATATCGTCTGGATGATGAGACTACAAAACATGTGTTTTTCAGTTCTCCTTCACGTGATAGATTTAATTTATTTAATGTCATATCTTTGCCGCGTCCAATGATTGTTGTGTGTCTTCTCTGTTTGAAGACTTTTTCCACTTATAAATTTAATCATTTGAAGCTTTAAATTGTCCAAAAAATTTTTTTTTTAATTTTCATTAATTATATTGATTTTTATAATTGCATTTTTGGTTTTACTGTGATGATACAAAACACCTAGTGTAGGTGAGGTGGGTTGCCTTAAACACCTAGTGTAGGTCAGGTGGGTTGCCTTAAACACCTAGTGTAGGTGAGGTGGATTGCCTTAAACACCTAGTGTAGGTGAGGTGGGTTGCCTTAAACACCTAGTGTAGGTCAGGTGGGTTGCCTTAAACACCTAGTGTAGGTGAGGTGGATTGCCTTAAACAACTAGTGTAGGTGAGGTGGGTTGCCTCAAACACCTATTGCAGGTGAGGTGGGTTGCCTTAAACACCTAGTGTAGGTGAGATGGGTTGCCTTAAACACCTAGTGTAGGTGAGGTAGGTTGCCTTAAACACCTAGTGTAGGTGAGGTGGGTTGCCTTAAACACCTAATGTAGGTGAGGTGGGTTGCCTTAAACACCTAGTGTAGGTCAGGTGGGTTGCCTTAAACACCTAGTGTAGGTGAGGTGGGTTGCCTCAAACACCTAGTGTAGGTGAGGTGGGTTGCCTTAAACACCTAGTGTAGGTGAGGTGGGTTGCCTTAAACTCCTAGTGTAGGTGAGGTGGGTTGCCTTAAACAAACCAAAATTTATGTTATTTTTATGTATACTCATAATTGACAAGAGACGAAGATTTTTTTTCACCAACAATTAATCTATTAAGGACTTATAAGGCTCAGATGCGTTTATACCAGGAAAGAAAGGAGTAATTTTGACGTTTTCATGTTAATTATATTATTGATAAACTTCATGAAATTAATTATAATTAATTCAATTGTTGAAGAAAGTGTACTTATATTTTTCTTCATCACTATCTAATTCCGATCCTACATTACACATGTCATGTGAAGTATAGTGAATAAATTAAGTTGAATACTTAGATAAATGTAACAATAGCGTCAAAGATAACACAGGATAGAAAAGACAGGAGAAAAATTGATCATGCAATCGACCAAAATGGTCAAGTCATAAAGTAACTGTTCTCAAAATCTTGAGTTGATGTTATGTTTTTTTTTCTTGAATAAGTGCGTGAATGAGTAAATGTATATTTTGTGAGATGGCAGGGTCATAACCGCCGCTATTGACATTGTAGAAGCGAGGTTACGGTGGAGTTGGCTGCGCGGTGCGGTGGATAGCCCTGAGCACTGGCAAGCTACAAACATGTCTATGTGATCAGTTCCATACTTAGGCAAACCAATACTCTTATATGCCAAGATACACCATATGTGTTAGCATCAAATCACATTAACGATATTAGAGATCAATTGGACATGTATAATATATGATGAACGAAAAAAATGTTTTGGACCTCAGCAGTTTGCATGTATTCAATTATACACAAGCATATCTCAACCGCTGACTAAATTGCGTTAACTTTCTGCACTTGTTTTGAGTTGTGACAAATAGCAATTGCATTTATCGTTTAAAGGGGCAACCTTTAAGCTGAATCGTTGAACTTGCCATGTTAATTTCTTATTGTATTGCATAATACTTCAGTCGCACACAGTGTTATTTCCTTATTGTTGTGTGTTAAAAGGCTTTATGTGAAAATCTAGACTACATAGATCCTTTTGGCACCTCTTATGATTGAGTATTTGCCGTAGCTGGTCTTGGGACGTCGAATTGTCTGTCTTTTAGTGTTGGGGATATGACAAGCCTGTGCAACTTGAGCAAACACTTAAGGACAACTCTTGGAGGTATCAAAATGTATGATTATATATGAATACTACACACATATGTTATACTTCACCTAAAGCTGAATATATAGTTGAGAAGATCTATGAAAGTTTCTTTGTAGAAAACTTTCTCCGATTTTCTTACCAAATATAATTTTTTGAATGCCTACAGATACGGAAAAGTACCTAATCCAATGACAGCAGCCACTGCATTACTATCGTTACGCTCAACTTATAATTATTTATTTTGTAATGGATTTAATCTGTCAAATGTGGGTTCGAGTCCCAAGTAGAGTGCCCTTGAGGGGAATTTGCTCTGTAAACGGCGTTGAATAAATTGTCATTTTATTATTATTATCGGGAATAAAACCAAAATCCTATAAATAACTTATGATAATGGTGACTATAAATTACTTAAACGTGTATTTACCAACTATTGTCAGAAGCCCCACAATATGCATCAAAGAGGTAACCCACATTCAACCTGTTATGACATCATATGACACCTAGTACTTGTACGAGATAAGATTTTTAAATTGAATTTAATCATCATATTCGTATTCTATCGTCCTATTTATTATCAGTAGCCCTATAATATGCATCAAAGAGACAATCCACATTCAACCTGTTATGACATCACATAATACCTAGAACTTGTATAAAATAAGATTTAATTATTAAATTTAATCACCAGACTCACATTCTATCGTCCTGGCACAGTAGTCCTACAATACGCATCAAACAGACAACCAATATTCAACCTGTTATGACACCTAATACTTGTTTGAAATGAGATTATTTTAGATTGAATTTAATTATCAAATTCATGTTTTATCGTCCTGATACTCGTATTTATGCGTCTTGGAGAAAAACATTCTAAGTATCAAAAAATATGATTATATGAATAATGCGAGTATTCTAATCAGAACAAAAATCACTTCGAAAAATTTCCCCATACTCCTAATTAAAGAGTTGCAGACCTTGGTTCTCGGATCAGATCTACAAACGGGACTACGTAAGAGTATGCAGGTATAGACAGACCCGTATCGGTTGCATGACATGGCGTTGGTTCTCCGTGACCTTTTCAGTCTGTTCTGACCTCATCAGGTACAGCCTCGACTCACTGCGGGACTTCTGCAGCATCATTGGTAACAATCATTTCACTTTCATTGCACTTTGTGCATTGAGGACGAACCAATAAAAAGGACTCGAAAAAGTTCTTTGCCAAAGCCTTAACTCTGTAATGTTGATATAGAACTAATACTTAAAGATTATCTTATGTTACACTTTTGTTGTTAACAAAACAACTTTGCGGACCTATTTGCTTTGTGTTCATTTTATTTTGTTGTTAACAAAACAACTGCGGACCTATTGCTTTATGTTCAATTTATTTTGAACCACATATTTAATTATGTTTTTTATATTTTAATCAACCACGTGATATACTTGACTAAGAACTCTTATTGAATTACCCCCGCCTTTTTAAACCATGTGAAAAAAGGATTATATTCGATTTGATGTTACTGTGTAAGGTTATTCACAATATCGTTGATGGTTCTAATATATTGTCTCAAATCGGTTTCCACACTTGTTAGAAATACACAGAATCTTGAAAAACTCTAATGTAGCATTAACATTTTACTAACGATAGTTGTACGTTGTACTCCATTAATCATAAGAACGAAACAGTTGGGTAACTCCATATTTGGTGAATATTTTTAATGTAGAGGTCGTTGATTTGTGACTTCACCTTGGTTGTATAATTTATATACAGATTCATGTGATCTAAAATATGACGGGAGAAGTGAAACAATGAGAGAAGTAAATGTAGGTGGACCTCTTTATATAGATAATATGGTTTTTATAATAATATTCTGAAAATGAAGGCGATTTAAGGGTTATGATAAGTGAGCAATATTAGAGATATTTAGAAAAGGTTTGAAAATTATTGTAGCGAAATCAAACATTATGGTTATAGAATAAAGTTTAGAAAAAAACTTGATGAGTTCTGTTATTTGGGCAGTATGTGATGGGCGAGTTGAAAGGATGGCAGCGACAGTGAAAAAGGTAAACGAAGGACTTAATGTTATATACAACAACCGCCCAATAGTAGCAAAAATGACAATACATAATAGTGTGTTGGTGTCCACCGTGACGTATGGAAGTGAAACTTGAACTTGACAGAAGGATAAAAGTAAGATTAATACTGTAGAGATATGTATACTAAAGAAAATGTGTGGAGTGTCAATGTATGAAAAAAGGTAGAATGAAGACATGAGAAATGAATGCATGAATAAAATGGATTTTTTAAAGTAACATGAAGAAAAAAGCCTTACGGTGGTTTGGATATGTGGAGAAAATTATGGATGAATAACTAAGAGAGGATACAAGTCGCAAGTTCACGGTACGCGTGAAAAAGATCGACAGAGAAAAACGTAGCTGAATCAAATGGAGTAGATTATGAAAGAAGGTAAAGTGAGACGTATGAATAATAAAAGACTGTGCATGACGAAATGTCTGAATGTGGAGGAGGCGAAAGTTATTAGCTTGGATAGCGATATATATATAATATTATATTATATCGTTGACAACCTGCGAAGATGAAACTTAACATACAATGATGAAGAACAATTCAGCTCAAAGGTTGCCCTTTCAAATGATAAATGCAATTGCTATTTGTCACAACTCAAAATAAGTGCAGAGAGTTAATGCAATTTAGTCAGCGCTTGAGACATGATTGTGTATAATTCAATACAGGCACACTACCGAGGTCTAGAGCAACTGCAGCTTGTTGAGGCAAAATGAACATTAGTAACAATTTTAGAATTAATTTTAGATAAAATACCAACTTACTTACACTGATAAATATGAGCACGCCATGTTCCTCGCAAGGTAAACCTACAGAGTACATTTAAACACTCTTCAATCCAGAGACGTTCTTTTATTCATTTTAAAAATATTCGATTAAATAAGACATACATGATTGTCCTGTAGATGGTAGACGACTGTGCGTGTAACAGTTCATTATATGCACGATGTTGAACTTTAGCAAATACAGTCTTGACTAGGGCACGCTTCCAAGATACTATGTCATCAACCCATGCCCCTTTCAAGGAATGCAGTGAGAACAGATTTCCACACTCTTCTCTCAAGACATATTCTTTTCACTGCATCAAAATTTATAAATCTCGTCATGTATTCATATATCATCAAACCGTCTTTCTTGCCGGGAAGGTAGAGAGAGCAGACATCCAAACTGTTTTAAATAATGGAAAAAGAGTATAAAATTCATTCATTCGTTCCACTCATCCAAACCATCTCACACAGCTCTTTTTCATTTTACTCAAAACATCAACCTTAGATTCACAATAATTCCTAATAACTTAATTCCGTATTCTATCATACATTGTCACCTCATGTATTCTTCGAAGTGCACGCATTTCTACAGCATTTATTCGGTTATTTTCAGTCTCATTTCACTCCCATACACGTATATCAAAGTTGGTACTAAAATACGCTTTTTAACTATCATCTTAGCAGATTTTGATACTGTCCGATTCAATATATGTTTTAGAGATCCACTGACTTTGTTTTCTATCGCTACACACCATTCAATAAATCTCGTAACTCTGCACCTATTGTCAGATTTCCAAACCCCTTTTTTTTCAAATTATTTTCCATTTAGCTCTACGAGTAGGTCCATTGTAAATTGTGCGTAACCAATTGGTCACCGATCCGTGTTAACAGCTATTTTGGAACTGAGAAGGAAATCACTCGATCATTCAAGTTGAACCTATTCAATTTCTAAATTCACCGGTTCAGAATAAAAATCAAACAATAGAAACAAAAGTGATGTCAATAAACACTTTCACGGAGCTTGCGGAGGCGGAAGTCAATGAAGTCGAAACAAAAGACAGAAAGAAGTTTATTTTACATTCTTAACCGAGTTGAGTGATTAAAGAAGTTAATAACATAATTAAACCAGATTTAGTAAGAGATAAAATGTTAACACAAGCAGACAACTCAAATAGATCAAACTGTAGAAGTAGCAAAAAACATACGTGTATTCGGTAAGAAACCTGTTGAAAACTTACTAAGGGAAGACAAACTACAAAGATACCTTCGGAGATCTTTTTAGGAAGGTAGTGGCTGCGGCTACTAGATTAGGTACTTCCAATCGCATCTGCCAAGGCATGAAAACTTACCAAGACAAGAAACATACCTTTGCAGATCTTCCGATATGTGATAGTAACACATTCGACTTTAGGTGGAGTGTAGTATATGTGTACTTCCGGCAATTTTTCCGCCTAGTATTCGAAGATATAAGGATATAACTTCGGTCAAATTTATTCTTTCAAAATAAGAGAAAATATTGTAAAGTGAGAAGTATGAATATTAAAAGATTTTGCATGATGAGATGTATGAATGTGGAAGAGGTGAAAGTTGTGTGGATAGAAAAATTCGGAGGTCTGTTCTCTCTGCCTAGCCCGCAAGGGATACGGCGTTATATGTATGTATGTAGGATATATGTAATATAAGGGAGGTGCATGGCAGTGCGTTAACGCCCTGGGTCGTCGGTTTGAATCCCTCACTTTTCTACTCCCCTCGAATGTCACAGACACTTTTTCAGCATAGTATTCGGGAGAATAAGGATACATATGCCTTTGGAGTATAAAAATACATGTGCCATCGGATCCAGTACAGCGGTGTGACTGTTGAGCTTGATAATGCGCAACTGAATTGACGTTACAATGCCAAGGGGATCCTGAGCTACGAGGCCCAGTAACGACGATATTTTATTATTAGTAAGAGGCCGGCCTTCCAGCCTGGGAGTTTTGAGTTCTGGTTTTTTTTTTCTATGATACCCGAAAAAAAGCCCCAGTCTGGTTAAAGAGTTCGTCAGCCATCACACACACGCGGTAGACGGTGTGAATGTTATTGACTCTATATGTCAGGTAGTATTGCTAACACGTGTTTCGACGAACTGGCTTAATGTGACGAACAAAATTATTATGTTTTTAATGTGTATAGTAGATGAATTAAACGAGCGGATTTTCGTTTTTTTTTTTAAACGGCTTTCATACAATTATTTTTTGAGAATCATTCTTGATAGATTAAACCCAGAGACCGATTTTTTTTTCTATTTTACTTACATGACATAAGAAATTTTATAAATATATATATATTATGTGAAAAAACAACAGGTAAATTAATGGGGGGGGCACACATTTTTATGGATCTGAGTTTTTTGTCTTTCATTTGCCGTGTACCCAGTAAACTAGGATTTTGCCTGTATCTTACTGAGGACGTTGAAAGCATAGCAATAGCAAGGAGATTAAACTTCCGAGCTGATTGGAAGGTTTAATCTGCTACAGCATTACTAGGCAGTTATATATAGCGCTGTGTTTGTGTTAATTTATAGAACTATTAGAAATTATGATATGCAGCATATAAGTTACAGAAAAACACCAATTCAGATGTAAAATGGTCTCAAAGTAATACCAGCCCGGAATTGAATTCGTCAGGAATTAAACCTGGGGCGCCCGCTTGATTAGCGTGAAAGCTTTCCATTGAATCACATGGTCGACTTTTTTACGATTATTTTAATTGTCGAAATCGATCATACATTATGAAAAAAAATAAAAGAAATACTTCTTCTTCTTAGACTTTCTATAGACTCAAGATTCTGTTACTGCAAGATTGTCCTCCTGTGATGCTGAGTTCCAGCTATCTCTCCATCGTTTCGGGGGTCTCCCTGGCGGACACCGTCCATCCGGCACCCCATGCAGAGCTATGTATGGAATTCTTGTGGAATTCATTCTCTGTACATGTTGGTACCAGTATTGTCGACGCTGTCGTTCCCATCTGACCACATCTTGGACCTCACTGACCACTCGGATTGTGGTGTTCCTTACACGATCACGCAAAGTCTTCCCAGCAATAGCGCGTCGAGTTCTCATTTCCGTTGTCCTTAGTATACTTTTTGTCCTGACAGTGTCCGCCCTCGCTTCGATGCCATATGTGAGGATAGGTCGCACACAGGTCTTATAGATGCGTACCTTGCTATCCGTTCTCATATCTTTATTCCTCCATATGACATCTCTCAGGCTGCCCGCCACAAAATAAAATACGTATTATATAAAGTGTTTTCCTTTCATTTTATCTAATTATTTATTGACATTTTTTCTTAATTAAGATTTAATTTATATTATCGAGAAAACGTTTTTATTTATTAAAACACTATTTTTTTAACCAGTAAAAACCGTGATTTATAAAAAAGGATTCCGTCCTGGTTTCATTTAAGACTTGTTTAAACACATGACAATACAAAGGTCAAGTTCTAGAATGTACAATAAAAATAAATACAATAATGTAAAGAAGTAGAGAAGATACAAGACATGTACTCGTATATATATTTTATTTACGATTGACCGTTAAGGAATTGAATTTATTACATAATTGTGTATCCAAAGTTTTTTGTAATTGATATAAACACCAATGATTTTGTAATTGATCTAAACAGCAATGATTTTGTAATTGATATAAACAGCAATGATTTTGTAATTGATATAAACACCAATGATTTTATTTTATTTGAGTAAATAAACCCAACACGACCTTTCTAGCTGATTTGTTAAGAGATTAATCTTTTGACCTGGGAGTTGCGGTTTCTATTACCATTATTATATAATTTTATTCAAAAAAGTCTTTTTATTGCCATGTGGCAATCTCTTCCAACCAACCAGAAAGCTGTTTTTATGCCCTAAGTGTTAACCAGACTGGAATCCTATTTAAAAAAAATCTGGGTTCCAGCGGGGATCCAGCCCGCAACCTCTGGATCGGCAGACAAGTGTCTTACCACCAGGCCACGGAGGTCGTCGGCGTCAAAAAAGGGTACTAGACAGGTTTCACTAAAGGCCTCATTAACCAATTTATGGGCGGTTGGAAGAGATTATCATATAACAATAAATCGTCTAAGATGTGCTGTATAATCCATAGTCTACTTGGTAAGATGTCTGTCTTTTAACCCGAGGGTTGCGGATTGGATTCTCGTTTGATATCCAGATGTTTTTAAATGGGTTCCTGTTTGGTTTTCAATTAAGGCTAGGTTAAACACTTTTATGGTTGGTTGGAACAGATTGCCATATGGCAATACTGTATACAGTATTGTATACAACGAAAGTATAATAAAATACAATACAACGAAAGTATCGTAAATAAAAAAATAAGTACTTTGCCCACATGTATGTACTCGTACATTGGCCCAGTAACTGTACTGAGAGCAATAACTGGCCCGAGTAACTCGACCGGTGTGGAGCGGAGCCGGGGCTTAATTACCCAAATATAATCACGTGAATATTTACATAACATTACGGATCCGTATAGCATTTCATATTACACATCACTTTCACTTTGTGAACGTAAAAGCGTATGTAATAAGCAATGATACGCTTTGCATTCTACTAAAAAACATGTTACTTGGCCTAATGAACGCATAATAAATTATTTTTCTAAAATAATTTTTACAAATAATCTTTTTTTTTTAATTCTAGTTTTTATAAAAAAATCTAATTTTTAATAAAAATTCTAGTTTTTATAAAAATTCTAATTTTTTAATAAAAATTCTAGTTTTTATAAAAAAATCTAATTTTTAATTAAAAATACGTATGTTAAAAAATATTTTTTTAATTACAAGTTATTTAGTTCGTTTTACCCAAATTTACCCCGATCGTTGCAATTGTTTCATTCTTAAACAACTAGAATACATTATCAAAACTATGAATTGCAAAGATTTGCTTAAAAAGCTTTTTTATGATTATTGGCAAGCATTTTGAAAAATATCAACATTTTAGCACACATTCGTTAAACTATTGTTTTCTTTTTACACTAATATGGCCTCCGAAGCCTGATGATTGAACGCTCGACGTTAATTCAAAATGCGTCACTTTTGGTGGTTATATAACGTAAAATTGTTCAAATTTGTGTAATTTAGTACTCAAATTTGACAACAATAGTTGGCTATTTGCAGTTTTGAGTGCGTAAATTCGACAAATACATTGGATAACTGGAAAAATACAATGTATATTTTGAATAACTTTTTGTTAGACCGTATACAATTATTTCTTCCAGGTAAGATTTCTGGATGAGAGACAAATTAATTGGATTATAAATTGACAACACAAAATTTATAGCTAAAATACGAGTACGTTAATGTTTTTTTTTTTTATTAAAATCATACATACAAGTATTATTTTAGTTCATAAAACGTAATGATGAAACATCGAATCAAAATAACTAAAATTAATTTGCAAAACATTTGTTTGTTATCAGTTATTTTTTTATTTAAAAAGCTAATAAACAAAGAAAAAACATGGAGAATAGTTTAGTGGGATGAAACGTGGATATGGAGTATAAGGGGAAATAATTACAGATAATAAGACAAAGACACCTGCTGGTTGATTTGATGTGGGTATGTAGAGGGCACTTTCCATATTTCCAACAGCCGAAGTCATCGTTGCATAGTCCGATATCCAAAAAAAACAATGTTCCAAAAATCGCACTGTATCCAAAAATTACCAAGCACAAAAATCCACTTTGATATTAAAATGTCAAATATATTTTTAAATATTGAACAGAATATAGAGTTGTTTGACAATAAACTTAAATTTCAAATAATGTTTATAATTTGAACAGAAAAATTAGTTTTATTACTGGAATTGCGTTTAAAGTAAGAACTTTAGTGCCCCCTTAAAGTGGGGCGATTATGTTTAGAGTAAGAACTTTAGCGCCCCCTTAAAGTGGGGCGATTACGAACACACAACTAACTGTTAATATTATTTTAGCCACATTTTGTAATATGAAAAAAAAAACTGGTCAAGGAATACAGAGTCGTCCGGACGGCAAAACGATCCGCACACGATTGGCCCAGTGAAAAACTTTCACCGAAATTTCGAGTTCAACGTTCGTTTCGCAATAGTTTTGAAAAAGAGAGGCGTGTTTTTTTTTCGCGTATTGCCTCCCACTTCGGCACTCCTTTCTTCCGTGACCCGATGCGCGATGTGGTGTTGGTTGACACGTTCGAGACCGTTCTCTTTCTTACGTTTTATAATAATTTTAATTTATCATTTTGTTGATTACAAACTACTTCCATGAAACATTATTACTATGATAATTCTGTACCGGGTAAACAGAGAATACCGAACGCCATTTTTATCTCTCTACCAAATGAAACAGTTCTTCTTGTGAAATTTTTCATTGCAAATCTCTGTCATTTGGTTCAATTACAAGAACATTGGCTTTCCAATACAACATCTTCCACTCCTTTTTTACATAAACTGAACTTTATGGTATAGAGATATATTCGGATAAAATTTAACTAAATAATAGAAAATATTGTTAATATCTCCATAATTTTATTTATTTTTTCTGAACATCTAAAAACTATTCTGCAAAAGTTATATCTCGGAATATGTATATGGTATTTTCCTGTAATAACTCGATTACTTGAAATTGACAGTAACGTTAAAACCCATGAATAATAAATGTGAAAAGTATAGATATATTTTATCATGAAGCGGTTAATAGTTTTCGCTTTGATCCTTGTTAGATAACATGATACATAAAATGTAACCTTGTTAGATAACATGATACATGCAATGTAACCTAAAACTAAATAAACCTTTTTGTTTTTTTTTACCTGGCGAGTTTTTATTGCCATGTGGCAATCTCTTCGAACCAACCAGAAAGATGTTTTTATAGGCCCTAAGTGTTAACCAGACTAGAATCCTATTTTTTTTTTAAATCTGGGTTCCAGCGGGGATCGAACCCGCAACCTCCGGATCGGCAGACAAGTGTCTTACCATCAGGCCACGGAGGTCGTCTTTAAACCTTTCCAAAGTCATAAAAATTTCAATGGGAACGCAATTCTACATAAAAAAATTAAAACCTAAATTACAGACATTTTTTGGTACATAAGTTAATTTTATAAATGTGTTAAATGCTATTACCTCATTATTTTAACTCAATAGAAATCTAAACGTTTTTAGCAGTATTAAAATGTTGATGGCTGAAACATAGTGTTGAATGTACGAGTCTTCAGAACAAGGCTGAGAGGTGACGAAGAGATGGCATACCAAGACTAAGATGAGAGAAAAATATCTCCGAAGACATATCAATACTGTAATAAAAAATCGGACGAGTTGCTCAACATAAAATTAAAGGAAACAAAACTTAGAGAAAACGCTCAATGCCCCAAGAATACTATATATTTAAAGTTTGAACTATATGAATAACTCCGATTAAAGTTTAAGGCCCTTAGATATTTTGTGAGTGATCAAGGTCTATCACGGGGCCCTTGAGGAACGCCAAACTGTCGGTTCACGAAGTGTTACCAGTTTTCACTTTTGGCCGAGCGTGCACATGACCTTTTGCTCTTACTTTCGGCTGCTAGCGGCTATGGCAGCCTCAGCAGTGCCTCGTGACGTGCTGCAAGAAAGTAAGAGTGATTCTTGCGGCGGTATTGTTGCATTGTTCGGCTCGTCATCAACAGCTCGGCGGTTGGGGAAGGGTGAGAAACAAGACGTGAGGATTATCAATACGGTATAATGTAACTGAGGTAACAATTCGTCTACTTTTTCAATTTTAATTTCACTTTGTAATTGATGGAGTAATATAGCTACACTGAATTGTGGATGATCAATTTTGTATGAAAAAAATATATGAGTAATAATGATGCAAGTACTAAGTGCGAAATTTAGAAAAATGATATTTTTTTTAAATATAAAGACCAATGTGTTTTTTATCTGATATTTAAACTGATAATACTATATTCACACAGTAAAAAAAAGTGTAAGTGCCCAGATGCATATATTCTATAATATACTGGAAGAAATTTTAACAGTTAAACTCAACAAACAATAAAATATTAACCGCCAATTTGTGACAAAAATCCGACAGTATATGAGTTATATAAAGCTGTTTTTGAATACTCGACGAATTTAAGAGCATTTGTCTTTTTAATTTATAACGTTACTATCTTCTCCTTCTTAGTGTCATGTCAGGTCCCCCTAACGTTGAATATCACTTGAGAGTAGACATATTTGTCCCCGGCAGCCCGAAAAAGATCTCCAAACGGCCCTTATACTTGTCCAATCACGTATATTACGGAGTCAGGAGATTTGCCTCCTGCCAACACCTCTTCGGCCTTCTATTTTGCCTTGGATGATCAGGTGCAGTAATTTGTACTTTGCTCCTCTAAGTACATGACCCAAGCAGGATACCTTTCGGATTTTAATATTAGTCAGCAACTCTCTATCAACTTTGGCTCTTTGAACAACCCTTGTATTGCTAACCATATCCGTCCAAGGTATCCGTAGCATTCTCCGGTGCATCCACATTTCGAATGCTTCCAGACGGTTCATACTACAACTTTGAGGGTCCATGATTCCACTCCATGCAATAAACACTGACCAAACGTAGCATTTGACTAACCAAACTTAACGTTACTATAAGGGATTTAATTTCTAACATTACTATTTAACGGAAATGAGACCTAAAAAAAGCATTTTAAATAAATATGTTGTTAGTATTGGATGTTTAATTCTCTCATCGATACATCATTAGAACAAGAACGAGAAACGCCGTTCGATATTCCTCGTAACTTTTCTATCACCCGAGAAAATATATTTATCAATACTTGTATATTATGGATTAAAATAAAAGGATACTCAAAATGATGATTTTTTTTATAGTTAAAATTTTATGTACTAAAATCACTTCATAGGATGTACGAGTACGTAAACGTATTTTATATATTTATATTTTGGAGACAAAAAAAAATGTATTCTGTGGATTTTAATGAAAGAAAAAAAGTGCCCGTTGTTTGTAAAACAATATTAAAAACATTTTTAGTACACTTTGTTATGTAAGAGAATATGTATTATCAAAATTTTGTAACTTTCCAGAAAGCAAAAAATCAATTCCCCGACTAAGAAATAGGATAAAAAGATAATAGGCAGGTTTTGCGTGTGAACATGCGTTGATATAATTTGAGACAAAATTTCGTAGTACGATGGGTATATATGAGAAAAAATGCATAATTTGACAATTAGATCTTAATCAATATTATTTCAAAACATTTAAATAATAATTTACACTTTCTATTTTTTAAATACTTTCTAATATATTTCTCATAAAATGTTATTTATTAGGTGTATCAAATTTGTCATTTCTAGTATACTAATGATTTTAAGAATATGTGCAACATTTTCAAGTCAATTGAATATGTCTCCATACAAGCCAATTACCTTTCTTTCTTCAATTATCTTAGAACTGTTAAAATGTATTTGAATCCTTTTTTGCATATTAACGTCCAAATGCTGCTGATATTGTTCCTTGATTTTATCGAAAGTGCAAACCAGTTTCAGAATGAATCGGTTTACTGGTGTGGCGGTCAAGATTACGGGTTGCCAGTTACCAAAATTTATGTCCGAATTATATTATACAACGTCAAGTAGAAAGTTGCGCCACAATAAGACAATGGCATTCCATATGGTGTATTGTTTCGGGATTTTATCAGTGTTTGATTGTAAAAGTGATAACGTTTCTTGTGGAATTAGAATGTAAAGAGGAACCGACCCAAAAAAAACAATATTTTATTTTAATTATGGAATTCCACAAAGTGACGCCGGAGTTATTTAAACAAGTATTATTTATTGTTCTAAAATATTTTTTTTACCGGTGTTATAAAATAGAGCAAATTTTTTTTTAATAATTTTATCTATTAATCAAATAAACGTTCATCAATGCTTTATGTGCAATACTATGGCGTCATTTATGTCATTTATGGCGTCGTTTATGTATATTTCACGATTAATATTTAAAAAAACCTTTAAAAACGCGGCACGATCAAATTAATCAAGTTCTAAAAGAGAGAAGAGTGAAAAGCTTCTACAGTAGAAACGCGTATATGACCAGGAATATTGACTTGGCAGAAACGAAAGATGTGTGTCAGGAAATATGTCCTCTTTACCTATTCCAGTAGGAACATGGCGTGATGGTGCTAAAGATCTACATTGAAAAAGATTCCATATAATTCTATATATTCCATATAACTCTATGTAACATTTTCACAAAATATCTTAAAAGAGGTCAAATATACAGTAGATTCCTATTTCATTGATGTGCCAATATTTTATTGAAAACAATTAATATTGTCAGAAAAAAAATAATAAAGCATACCCAATCAAAGAATCAATATATGAAATGTTAGACTAAAAATAAAATTGAAATTAAATTATAAGCTGTACAATATCCGTTGATATTTCTTACATGATAAAACATTCATAAAAAATATTCGATAACGTTACCTATCTTTCCTGTTTTAAACAACTCGAAAAAAGTTAAGTCAAGTCTATGACCGCACCAATCCCTCTCTCCGACAATCGTGTTACCTTTGATGTTACGCAACTCTTGTAAGCTGCCAACGACGATTGTGCCGGAGGCCTTTTTTACCACCTCCTTACTCTTTTTCTTTCTCTCTTTACCTCTCTCCCCGACTTCTTTGCTTCCACTGTCCGCAAGCGAGTGAAAGTAAGCAAATCCACGTTTCGTACCGTTAACTTACTGACTGACATTTGGACGTACGTATGCGAGATAAATCTAACCCACAAAAATAGTTTAGTTTAGTTAACTATTTATAGTCATTATTGATTTCTTCTTCTTGAGGTGCCGTCTACTATGAAATGTTGTCCACTACCAAGGTAATCCTTAATCAATTCACTGCATCCTGAAAAATCTTGGTAACACCAAACCATTTTTCTTTGATGATCAGTTATATACTCATTTATCTTGTGCCCTTCATAATGTGGCTGAAAAACTGCAATTTACGAATCTTCACAGTTTTCAGCAGTTCTCGGTCGTTATATATACGAGCAGATTTTTTTTCAACGGTATCACAATTTGTCGAGGAATATTGTAGATCCACATTTTAAAAGCCTCAATCTAACATTATGCTTCCTGATTCAGTGTCTACACTTCCATGTCATAGAGGCGAGTTGAAAAGATGTAGCAGCGAACCGTTCACATTCTCAATTCAATACTTAAGTCTCGGTTAGTAACGAGAGGTTTCATTTCAATGAAAATACATACATTAATGGAACAGAATAACCTCCGATAGAAGACGGCAACTTAAAAATAAGAATTTGGGGTTTATCAACTAAACATTTGAGTACTTCGTCAAACTCAATTCGCATAACGCTACCGACAACAAATGATGGATTTGAACCGAGCATTGCGTGAAAAACGACCAGGCTCATTGGTGAGACATCATGTAGTAAACACGCTTACATATTAAACTAAGTTATTACTCTCTATCAAACACAAACGTTTGCCTGCATTCAATGGTCCGATTAGAATGCACTAAGATTGCATAACACACCGCGATGTTACAGATTGTGCATCCAAAGCACATTCTATTCAACGGTTGATGCTCTCCTTTGCAACGGTGCTGTATATTGCGCAATGACGAGATGAAATTGTGCAACATTTTACACACGACGGAGATACTATCAACATTCACCGTATATGTGGATATATGGCTCTGTGCTTGATGATGTATTAGAAAGTTTCTATTGAGTTTGAATGGACGATTACATGTACGAGTATTTTGAATGGGTGACTTTTTGTACTAGAACGACGTTTTTGCGATTATTTTACATTTAGATTTATTTATATACAATTCACTGTAGAATATACAAGACTATATTATTTCTTATTGACGTTGGTGATATGAACTAGTTACAACGCTTACTTCACTTCCCAGGTTTTATTTGGAACGAATACTGGGCTGGTTTAACTTTCAACCATTTTTATTTGATCAAATGTTACATAAGCGCTTTTTATTTCCCTAACTTAAATTCGTGTAGTCGTTTTGTAGAAGTGGTATGTGTAGCAAAACCAGCGTTCTATAATTTTCTAGTTATGTTTTATGTATTATAAAACACACTTCCTAGAGTTAGTTATTAGATGTGTAAAATATTTATTCACGTTTAAAAGAGAATTGAAAAAATTTTATTATACATAACACAAAATATCTTTTTGTCTAAATTTTCCTTTGTTTGTCTTCCTTATTCTTGAACGAATTCCTTTTCTCTAGTCCTACTGTTATTGTCTAAAAATAAGTAATGTTTTACTTGAATTCAATAAATATTTTTTGGATAAATCTATTATATTTTTTTAAAACTTTACGGGTTTATGATATGCTAGTTGGAATAAATTGTTGTACATCAATTAGCCCTCCAGATGCATCAGGTGTAAACATGCACACGAAATAATTGATAAAATAAGTCCTTATAAAACAAAAAATCTAATAAGTGTCTTTAAAATGAGAAATAAAAAACATTAAACCTAATTGACAAATAAATATTTTGGATAAATATAAATGTGGAAAATTACCCATAATACAGCGTTGGAATGGTAAAAGAGAAATAGGAGAAAAAAGAGAGAAAACGCACGAAGTAATGCTTTTTTAGATGTAATAAAGATGTGAAGTTGGATTGGTTATACAATAATTAAATGGTTGTGACGTTGGATTTTTTGGTTATTAAAAAAAATATAACTTTTTTCATTCATGATATACTGGAAAACCAAATGCTTATTTTTTAATGAAAAATAAAAACAAATACCTAAAGGTAAAAGGTAAAAGTTAAAAAAAAGGTTTAAAATACAAATATATTTCAATAGCAAAATATTTAGTATAAAAGATTAAAACTTTACAATGAAAAATACTTCCATTCAAGGGCTTTAAGCATCTAGAACCTAACAAAGCAAAACATTTTCTTTATTTTTAAGCATAAAATAGACGTCATTGTTATACAAAAAAAAAAAAATTGTTGATTGATTGTAAAATTTGTTATAAAGGAATAAGACCGCTTCGTCGCAGACCTTGCCTAATGAAGAGCCAACCATTACAATTTTATAAAATTGGAATGTTGTATTTAGAAAGTAAAACATAAAATTAAAACAAACGATTCAATAAAAAGTATAATATCGAATATTCTGAAAAAAATGTTTAGAATTTTTTGATAGGAGAAAAAGGAAATAAATAACGATATATCTAAGGAAATATCCACAAGACAAGTAATGAAACATCAGCTGTCGCCCAACAAGAACTTTCGATTCAGAACCACTGCACTAAAGGGCAATGACACCTGAGCTGGTCGGTGCAGGAGGTAACTAACAACAGTTAGAAACAGTCACTAACCTAGTGCCTCCGACAAAAGAGAAAGTGGTATCTGATTCTCACGGTCCATGGTTCGATACCTTCCGCATCCCACGCTCGGTTGCAGTCTGCAGAGGTACAGTAACAACAGTTATAGTGGCGGCAATCCATCGGATACGATGACTCAAGCTGTTAGTGACAGACACTCTTCTTTAAGGTTAATTGCTGTTGACTGCCAAACGTGACTGGTGGACAGTGTGACTGAAGTAGACTTTCGCTAATTTTGATCTTGTTACTATGATAATAGTGTGACTGCTGTGAAATATTTTATTTATTTATAGGAGTAATACTTAAAATAATAAAATGGCAACTTATTTAGCGACGTTTAGAGAGCAAACTCTGATCAAGGGCACTTCAACTCGAGACTCCAACGTTTAGAGAGCAAACTCTCACCAAGAGCACTCCAACTCGAGACTCCAACGTTTAGAGAGCAAACTCTGATCAAGGGCACTCCAACTCGAGACTCCAACGTTTAGAGAGCAAACTCTGATCAAGGGCACTCCAACTCGAGACTCTAATGCACTATACACAATTGACAGATTAAAACTATTACAATATAAATATATTTATAGGTTTAGTGTAAGGATACGAAGGTAATAGCTGCGGCTATTAGATTAGGTACTTCCACGCATCTGCCAAGGCAAGAAACATAACTTTGTAGATTTCCGATTTGTGATAGTAACACATTCGGCTTTAGGTGTAGTGCAATATATGTGTACTCTTCTCGAATGACATAGGCCTCTCTTACGTCTAATATTCGGAGATACTTATGACTTCGGTCATATACTCGTATATTCTTTCAAATACAAAACATGTCGGTGAGTTCCGATCGTCTCACTTTGGTGTGTTATTGGATCCAGTACAGCGGTGTCACTGGTGAGTTTGCTGGTGTGCAACGGCTCACTCACTTAAAAAAACAAACTCCACGAGACAGCTTCACCCAACGAAATGACGTTGGGATGAGGAGAGGATTCTCGACTACGAGGCCCAGTAATGATGACGACGAGTGTATATGTGTGTTCAAATACAATTACAAATTTTGGTAAGACCTCTCAAAATTGGTCGTCTTCTTGCGCTTCCTAAAGCTAGAAAGACCATCCACATCATTAACACTAAGAGGTAGACAATTCCACGCCACAGGATCAGTAATAGAGAAATCTTTATCATAGTAATCTGTCATATTCGCTAATAGTAAATTTAGGCTGTTATGGATTTTTGTATACTTGCCTCTTTATCATTTTTATTTTAAGTCAGACCTGTAGTCTGTTATCATCAGGCAGTATTTCTTGAGATGTTTACCTTTCCCGACTATCTTTTCATATTTTTGGAGGTCAACAAACAGCGGGAATTTAATGAATTGCACGTAGGAAATCCTCGTGTTATCTCTGAAAAAACTCTGGGCACCAACGGGAATCAAACCTCCAACGCCCTAGTCGGAAGACAGGTGTTTTTCCAACTAGGTTATAAACGTCATCACTGAGAACGGACACGACCCGAGTATATAAAATCATACAAGTTCAAATACGACTTAAATTTCGTGCTGTTAACACAATGCTTTAAAATATGATTCATTATTTTATGACATATGGATTCACTGAAATGTGAGCAAGGTTATAACGACACGTAACGAACGATTGTTTACAAAAAATGCAATGTTGCGAACCAAGTGTCAACGCCTTTTGGAACAGCAAAGTCAACACTCATATTTCTTGAAATTGCTCAGTTTTACTTATTTCCAATTTATGTATTTATTTCTTGAAATTTACATATGGTTGCCCTGAAAATAGTTTCGTACTTTTTAAGAGAGGTGTCGAAAAAAATTTCGTTCCTAATTTCATTTCAAACGTGCTCATTGTATGTTTATATGAAAGGTTGTTTAAAAATTGTTTTATATGAAACTTTTTCAGTCATTGTTATCCCAAAGTGCTCGAGTGGTATTTTGGTATAATTTTGAATATGGAATAAAATAATTGTAATTTATTTTTATCAAACACTGTTTATTCCACTTTTTTGTGACGGTATAACCCTACCGGTGTCAAGGCTTTCACCTCATCTTCAGGGGAGCGCACACCAGACTGTTTGCGCTCCCCTGAAGATGAGGTGAAAGCCTTGAAACCGGTAGGGTTATACCGTCACAAAAAAGTGGAATAAACAGTGTTTGATAAAAATAAATTACAATGTCTTTAAACCTCCACAACGTTAATGCCTTAACTATAAACAACATATGGAATAAAATAAGTAATTTTTTTAGTGATTTATGCTTTTTTACTACCGCTAATAAGGAAAAACGCAGCACAGACCAAAAAATATATGTCTAGGGTATGGGGTCGATGCAGTAAGCAAACGTGCGTGTCAAACGTGGTTTAAGAAGTCTGTATTGATGAAACGGCACTCAAAGATGGTGTTCACTCTGAAAGGTCAATTACCATTGATGACGACCAATTCAAGACTTTGATCGGGAATAACCAGCGTTTTACGAAATGATATATTGCTAAGATGCTGAAAATAACCCATATCACCGTCCAATGTTACAATTGAATTTATCTTTAAAATAAGAAATTATTTTTTAGATAACCGAATAAGGCTTTATCATCTGCAGAAAATTTGCAGCCATGATGTTATTAAACTGTATACATATATATAAAAGAACTGGAAAGTTTTTGAACCAATGCTAGAAGAGATTTTTGTATTTTTTGAACTTGCATTAAATAGAAGCTGGGGTTTTGGGAGGATATTTTTAAAGCAAATGTTGTAATTCCTACTCTTCATACAAACATCTATATTTTCTCTTTTTCTTTTCGTGTAAAAGGCACTAAATTATTTTCGTTCAGAATGTTGGCATCTGGACAGCACATAAGTTCACCTGGACATTACAGAAGTTTGGCACCCGGGTGTTCCATAAATTAAGTCCTCTTCGGTACAAGACACTTGAGTCCTCGGGCACTGCAGTAAGTGTTGCATGGAATGATCCAAACATAACATTAAACCATGTGTCTTTTGGAGAAGGCAGAAATATCCACCCTTTTTACAAGCACATGGCATTAACCTAGTCTACGTCTATATATCTCAACATATATGCTCTTCTGTTACTCATCCTCTTCCTCTTACTATAACTTTTCTTCAATTCTTTCCCTCTTCCTCGTTCTGTTTTAATTTCAGACGTATGTATTTTATTTGTTAGTCTTTCATAAGTGATTCTCCGTAGTTCAATTAGAAAGACGCGTATCTCCTAGCTAGAGGGTTAGATCCCTATGGTACCAATTTTATTTCAAAGAAGATTTAGTCTTTTCACTAAAGGCATCGTTAAAAACTGTGTGGAGAGTTGAAAGAGATTGGCACATGGCAATACACCTACCAAATTGGACTGAATATAACGAAAGTTTTTTTACAATACAATATAATTCTCTTAATTATCAACCGATACAATAAAAACTTGAATACTTTTATTACGGATATCAGAAATTGAACGCGAAACCGATTAATGGAAATAAGCTTTTTTCCATAGTATTTAGGAAGTTATTAACAATGTACATACAAGATCTTCAAGAACAAGATTAATTTTTAAATTATCATAATGTTAACAACTTGTGCTCTGTAGAACTCTAATAGGCATCATACCGAAGTGGTGATTGAGATATTTTAAGAGCGTGGCAGAGAGACAATATTCTCTTGTCTCTCCCATTTATCGAGACTTCAGGTTTATAACCCATTAAGCAGGCACGAAACTCGTTCGTAATAGCAAGCAATACCACCGCACGTGAAGAGACAACACTAGCAGGAGTTTAGCGCAACCGAGTATTGTTACCAGACGAATGGTTTTACAAACTGTGACTTTTTTGGGTACCATCAGGAATCGAACCCGAGTTCCCAGTTAGAATTCAAGCGTGTTACCAACAAGGTTACTCAAGTCGTCAAGAAAAAGATAACTATTGAAAAAAGAAAATAATTAAGCACGTATAAATACATTAAAAAAGGATAATGTCACATATTACGAGTATATTACTACAATATAATTTATTTGAATATGTTTATGTATGTATACTTCATGAATTAAAAATCTCAAATAATTATTTTTACTATTTATTATTGTTTTGTTTTGAATGCATTTTATTTTCACGAAACCCGCTGTGCTTTTGAAATGAATTCTGTGAAAAATTTTGACTCCGTTGATAAGACGCCTGCCCTCCAATCCGCGCGTTACGGGTTCGACTCCAGTTGGAACCCAATTTATATTTAAAAGGATTCAAATCTTGTTTCCACTTGAAACCTTTTTAAAGACATTGCTACATGGTGACATGTCCGACAGATTGTTGTGTAAATAATGAAAGAGTTTTACGAAATTGTTTTAGATGACATTTAAAATGTACGAGATTCATTTTCTGAAATTAAAATATTAATGAAAGTATATTCAACAAGACCCAGGCGATTGCCTAGTTTGTCAGTTCCTGAAGACTTAACACCTAATTAACAATACCATATTTCACATTACTGTGTTTTTCTAATGTATATCATATATGCCTATATCGTGTATAATTAAAAAATGAATTCCACATAAACTCCTTCAGTTACAAACCAATGATAGACTCGTTCCTTCCTTGGCATGTTTTCAATAGCGATTGAAAAAACTCTTAATTTCTAATCAGTAACGTAACGTGTTTCATTCCCGATTTTTCTTGCCTCTCCAGTTTCCCTTCCCTTTACTTAGCATTCATGATGTTCCATTTTTATTATTGTTTATTAATAATAATTAAAAAGACAATCTATTTAGCGCCATTTAGAGAGCGAACTCTCCCCAAGGGTACTCAAATTCAAAATTATACTAATGAATTACTTATTATACTGAGTTTACAGCCATATGGCAATTTCTTTCACCAAACCTGAAAATTTTTAAAAAGGCCTGAAGTAAAAATCAGACTATATTCATTTATAAATAAATTGGGAATCGAAGCCGTAACCCCCGGGTCGAAAAACGGCATCTTGACTACTAGGTCACGAAGGAAGTCTTTAGTTGTATTGTTCATGAATTTTGTACATATAATAATTAGAATATTTTTTACGATCATGTAATTTTATTTACTTTTTATGGTTGGTTGGAAGAGACTGTCACCTGGCAATACGCCAGCTAAATTGTTATACTATAATGTGTAAAATAAATAAACTCAATAATAATCATACATTTACTCAAATATATCATTTGTAGATTGCGGTTTGGTATTTTATTGCATATACACGTTCAAATTATTATACAGCGAGAAAATTATTACACAACGTAAAAAAAATAAAACGCAAAATCAAGAACTCGACAAAACAAATTTCAAACGAAAAAATCACAATAGTTCCTCGTTTAGCATTGTTTCCACAGCTTGTGCCACGGCAACGTTTCGCAATGTGCTTTTTCAACAACGGCAGTTCATTCAACTCTGCACGGGCATGGTCAGGCGAGGCGCAATCGCGAGCTCTTGCCAATCCGGAGTTGCGTAACCGGTGGATTGAGTGTGCTTGATACTGAGGTTGAAAATTAACCTGTTATTTGAAATTGCAAAGTTCAGAATTTATAATAATACTGAAAAGACGATTACAATGTGTTTCTCTCTCTCATTAAGTTTCCGGTTAAGTTGATTAATTTTGTTAATCTAAAAATTATAACCTACTCACTGGTTTCATGACATGTGGATTCACTTCCGGGGACGTTTTACTTTCAGGTATTTTTCGCCATTGCCAGTAATTTTTTTCCTCCCGTGACGGTGGACCTTAAGACATTCTTTCCACACTCATATATGTGGCTGCCCGAAGGAGTTCTTTTGAGCAATTACTTCTTTGTCACTGCGTAACGTTACGCTCATAATAAATAAAGAATATTTCAATCTTCTAGCGTTGGATGGGATCTTATTTTTCTACCATAACATCATGGATGACATGGGGATCGAACTGAACATTTTTAACTTCACCATTCTGATAAATAACCAATTTGTAAATCTCATAATTTAGGATAAAATTGAAGGATATCGAGGTCCTGAAAGAAGGCAAACATCATGGTTAAAGAAACTGCAACAGTAGTTCAAACAAATATAAGTGCAGCTATTTTGGGGCACAATCCTAATTCTTCTTGTAAAGCCTTGTTCATTAGCTTCAACCTTATAAGGCTTAATAAGAACAAGAGGAATTCATTTACTTCAGCTATGTATAGTTCAGAATGGTGCGATATAATATATTTAAAAAATTCTGAATAAAAAAAATACGTCCATAGCCAAAGAACTCGAAGTAAACTTAAATAATATTTCATGGTTCAGATAATACAATCATTAAAAACTTTGCTTTTCTCCGAAAGATACAATGGGGATATCCCATTAAGAGACTTGAATTCAAAGTTTGAAATCAATCTATTAATGGTAATTAAGCTCATGTAAATGTTTTAGTCGTCGACTCTTACGACAATATTTATGACCACTAATGTATCAGTCTAGTAATTGCATTAAAAATTAACTAGAAATTTACTATAATAAATTCAATTCCAGATCCGACACTATAAATTGATTAATAAGAGTTTTTATCTCTTATGTTGGAAAACATCGACGTACACATTTGAATACTCTAAGATTATAAAATCTTGAAGAAACTGTATAACCCCTTTGCCTGTCAAAAGAGAGTTAACTATTAATAAAATATCAAGAAATTTGCGCTATCTTTAGAAAAAATACTAATGTCCAAAACTGATAACGGAACTCCATCCAGAATATGTTGTTCGCGTGGTGAAAATTCGTTTTATTTGGGTTCAGTTTCAATATATTGACTACCTTAAATTTAATTATTGATAACTTTAAAATATCTGTAAAGGCTGGGCATTTTACTTCTGAACACAATTAATTACTCATGTACATAAAACTCGATCCAATTTTTTCTAATTTGTTTTAAAATTACGATAAAAACGATTTGTTAAATTCATGTAAGTGTAGTTTTGTTATTATTTTTTATTTCAAAGATATATTAAAATAAAAAGTTCTTTAAATTAAATTGAAAAATTCACAACGTTAGGCAACGAGTCAATTGCAATAATTGCATCTTGCAACCATACCTAATGCAAAAAAACCATTACTAATAATTGATGCATTCATTGAACTGTTTCTAAGTCAAACTAAAAGAGAAAAAAATAGGTGATTTCACGCAGTATTGCCTAAAACTGTCTGGTCAACCCGGAATTAGATTTTATAGCAACGTTTTGTGCCAACTTTAAATTTATTAATAGATTATTACACTTTTGGTAATGAAAAATAAACTAGAGTAATAATATACAATAATAATCAACGTAACATATCAATGATAGACAATCTACTCTAGATTGTCAGATGGGTACTGAAAAACACAGGATAGGATAAATACAAGTGCAGTTGCACTTGTTTCAAGGTGGCATTACAGAAAAGATTCAAGATACCAGATCGAGATGGCATGGACACGAAATTTGGAGTTTCCAAAAGACTTTTGCATTGATAACACTTTAGTTGTATACAATGCAACCTGAAAGGTTTATTTCCAAGTGGAAATATCTCATAATCAACCAAAAATATATACATACACCTGAACTGAAAACCAGACTGAGACCTTTTTTTTTTAAATCTGAGTGTTAATTGGAATCGAACCCACAATTGGCTGTCATATCCCATCAATATTACATCTATTGACGCTGACGTCCACCGTGAAGATAATACTGATCAATCCTCGTATTCCTTAAATCCCTCTCAATACTTGATCTCCAGGTACCCTATTAACTTCTTTTTTTCGTCTGATTGTTAGTTTATACAATGTTTTTAGAATATTATGGTCATTTCATATCCATACCATCTATATTTAGTGTCTTTGTATTTAAGTACATTTTATGTACGCGTGAACACAATATTCATTCCTTAAAGGTTTATTGCTTAACAAGAAGGCTTTATTCAGCGATCTGATGGGGCGTAGAAGAGTGAGGATACCAAAATTGAGATGGCTGGATGGTGTGACAGAAAACTGTCGCATACTAGGTATATTTCGTGTCCATACCATCTCAACTTGATCTCCTTCATATTTTTATAATATAATATATGCCAGATCAAAACTAGACCTGACATGTTCATGCTCTCCTATCTTTTCATTGCCCATTCGATAATAGGAAACTTCATTTAAGAAAAACTTCCAGGCAACTAGAATAATGGTAGGATAATATCTCTTTTAGATCTGCAATAGTCGTGAATATGGATGGAAACAGATCTCGTGAGGCCTTTGACCCTATGCAGCAGTGTAAGTCGACTATACTAAGTCAATCCACCGAGCACTTTCACTAGCACTTCCGCATGGATTGCATCGAGCTCTTCCGTCTTGCATCGGCTTTGCAATAATTGCATAGCCAACTCTATACAGGTTGCACATTCTCTTTCTAAGCATACAGCAAGAAAGCAACTGTCTAAGTATCTTCATGTGTACTCGTGACTTGATCATAAAGTTATACGAACTTATTTATTAATTGTTTCATGTAATCTAACTTATGAGTTATCTCATGTAAAGTATATAAGTTAGTTATTTTAAGATTTAAGAGAACACTCTTACTGTGGTAAGATTTCCTTTTAAATTGACATTTACGTACATGGTAACATACTATATGATATTCCTGAAAGGTTTAACAGTTTATCAGAAATTTATTTCAGTATATCAATTAATATTTTTTTTGATCACTTATACCGCATGTAGGGCACTGCCCCTCCAAGGAAATTTTCTTCAACATTATTTTATTCAAATAACTTTACAATGCAGTATTTCATGGTGATATATTTATGGGACGGAATATCATAGTGACCTCATCCGTCCCTAGTGTAAATTTATCTTAAGAATTTGGGCCTTATGAACCCTTAATGTACTCATTTCGGTGAAAGAGATATATTTATCTATTTTCAATTGAGTGTAGGAGCAAAGGGTTAATATGTTCAAATAACATATATTTCGGATAAATATACTGAAACTACTTTTCTCGCGCTTCACTCATCTGCAGGGCATAGGAAGCGAGTCCAATAATAAATTAAGACAATGGTAAAATATTTCGTTTAAGATACTATTGATTAACATGCATCCTAGTGACAAGTCAGGTGACCCTCGAGTTAACTTCATGAACTTGAAAAAAGGGTAAGTATCCATCACATATCAATTGATAAGACTTCTAATTACTTCATTCTACTCTTCAGGACGACCGTACTTTGGTAAACTTAAATATCACTTAAGATACAACGCTGAAAATAGCTCGTTGATTATTATAGAAGTAACAACCTGATATTTGAAGATGCAAGTTTAAAAAAGTTGTGAAAGTGATTATGTAAATATAATTCTTAGAACGCTATAACTAGCCTGCGTGTTGCGCAATGAATCGGCCATGTTACGCAATGTTACCATTCGGTTTGGTTGTTTACTGTTACGTGTGGCGGTCGCAACTGTTATTTATAAAATGATCAATCATTCAAATTAATTAGATGATTCGGTAGTATGACAAGATAACATTTATTTTAATATATTGGTTAGTCACCTTTCCGAGTTCAGCTGGGATCGCGTGAAAACATAATGCAAAATCGGTCGTTATGATGTTTTTTTGAACATATACAGATGCAGGAAAGAACCAAATCTAATTGACCCAGCCACTATTTTCCTATCCTTACACTCAACTTAAAAAAATATATACGAGTATATACATTTTTTTTTGTAGTGTTGAATTGGTCAATTATGATGGGTTCGAATCTTAAGTTAGAGGACAGTCTGCTCTCTAATCGGCGCTATAAACATTTCCTTTTATCATTATTATTATTATTAAGCATTATTTATCTCAAAATAATAGTTGTCTTTACCTTTTTTTTAAATTACCGTCCAAATCCCTCTCCTTGAGACATATATTATATTATATTATATATATTGAACGTTAGAACACCTTTTGCCCAAATGTAATATGCCTATTGGCCCGATGATATGATATTTAATGAGATACCAAATTCAATACGGGCAAAAATGTGCGAATATTTGTGCGAACTCCTAAATGTAGTATGTTTTTGATAAGCGATTGTGCGATGTCTTATTGACTTCTCCGAAATGATGAAGTATGCCAAGCGTTGACTTACGTGGTACATACTTGTAATTAGGTCGCACAACTTATCAACTTTATGAGAATTTATAACAGAGGCATTGAATAATTAATCAACAATAATTTAAAAGAATCAACATATTTTTTAATGTTTATATGTATATTTTCTCAGTAAAACATACGTAAATGTCTAGTTTACTGCGAACACAACAAATGAAATGCAAGAAATACATATTTATATTTATATAATACATATTTATATAATTTGAAAGAATCCACTTTAAATTACTCGATTATTGTTTGATTTTGATATACTATGTATACATGAAATTGCTTGTTATATAAATAAATAAAAAATATTTTCTATAACTAAATTTGACACAATATTAATCCTGAAACTGGTTTATTGGAAGAAATTGCTTTAAAGCTGAAATAACATCGCTGAAATAACATAAAAAGTATTTTATATACTGTATGTTTTAAATTTTAAGAAAAATGACTAATATTAATATCAAAACGTAATTTTATTTATGAAATAGTATTTCTATGAATTTCATTATAATGACATTGAACAGTCTCTGTTGTTTGTCACGACTGGTTACATTAGATAATGTAGTGCCAGTAACATGTTTCGCAACTGTTCTGCTAACCATGTTGTGAACATCTCGTAGGAAATGTGCTTCATACGCGATAGACACAATGATTCATATTAATTGATGAATTAATAGGAAACCGCCTTTATCTCGAGTAAGTAGTAATTTTAAACTTGCGTTGTATCCATTACAAATTGGTAGACAAATCGTCATATGGCAACATGCTCCAAAAATTCCCAAAAATATTAAATGGTCATACAATATTATATGTCCGTTGTATGCGAGTATTGACTACAACCCTACCTGACGACCTCCGTGGCCTGGTGGTAAGACACTTGTCTGCCGATCCGGAGGTTGCGGATTCGATCCCCGCTGGAACCCAGATTTAAAAAAAAATAGGATTCTAGTCTGGTTAACACTTAAGGGCTATAAAAACATCTTTTTGGTTGGTTGGAAGAGATTTCCACATGGCAATAAATTTGCCAGGTTAAAAAAACCCCTAGCATATGGAAATACATTTTATTAAAGGAAAATAATTTCGTTGTATTGTATTTTACTTATGCTATCTTATATTTAGTACAACCAACACTTATATTTAGTACAACCAATCGAACTTGTTGCTAATAATATGCAACTTATTCCAAAAAAAAAAACAGAGAGATATTATATTGAAAAGTATTTTACAACTCCGTTGTTTAGAGTACAACATATATAAATATATTTCAGTTAACAACAATAAAAACATTTTGTTATGATATATAGGTATACAGGCATCCTTCTGGTTCGTTAATTTAATTATAATATGTTAAGATACTGTATATTATGTTTATATGATGTATACTACGTTTAAATGTTGTACTATATACTATATTTAGATACTTTATACTACGTTTTGATGCTGTATACCACGTTAAGATGCTGTATACTACGTTTAAATGCTGTATACTAAGTGTTGATACTGTATTCTACGTTTAGATGATGTATATATGTATATTTATGTGAGCTCGTGAGTGTGGGTTTCTTCTTGTTGTTTTAATTTTGGTTGTTTTTGTATTTGTGTTTCTGTGTATTTTCGTTCGAGGAGTTGTGAGCTATTCAGAATGACTACAAAGATTAGCGTTAAACGTTCCTAACAATTACACTAGACTGCGTCGGTAAGAACTGTTCTCCACCATATACGCAAGAACGGGTCTTCCAGCCGCTATGCCTTTTGAATAGGGCCTCAAATATAAAAATTTTCACCATTTACCAAAAGGTTTTTAAAAGAAAGTATTTTAAGCTTTCTAGTAATGTGAGTTAGTTGTTTGGACTTAACAAACATTTCTTGTAAATTCATTTATATGTCGTGCTACTGTATATGATATTATACTCTTAATTTTTTGTATGCCATTGTGTTCAATCTACATATGTAAGTTTTATAAAATAAATAAATACTATATTCTCTTAATAACACATCTTAAAACTGGTGAAACTTGGGTTAGATCATTTTTCGTACACGTACATTAAAATGTCAAAGTGCCTCTAGTTAATGGGCAAATTAAATTATATATTTTTTATTAATATCCCTCAATGCGGCCCTGGAGGTGAGGGCCGGGCGGGATGTGCCCCAATACAGCCCGCTAGGGACAACGACAGCTAAGTGTGTCAGGGTGTCTATATCTGTGTACATTCTGCTAACTAAACTTCACGGCGCTCTCGCGTCACTCGACTGCCATAGCTCGACTATAATTTTCGATAGCGAATTTATTGCCTTTTATTTACCGAAAGGGCACGGTCAAGAATACAAACGGCTGAAATAAGATAGTTAGGTGAAATTTCGACAGCTATATACAGACATACGCCGAAATGCAGATATCCGTCAGGTAATAGACAACATGCGTGTCCTGGTTGACGTATGTCTTCCATTATAAATAGCCGAAGATCTTTGGTTCGATTTCTGTTGGCTTTTTAATTTTTTAAAAGTGATTTCAGTCTGGTTTTGACTTCTATATTTTGATAAGATAACCATTATGGCCTGGTTGGTGATACGTCTTCTGTATTGGATGTTACAGTTCGATTCCCGTTGGTACTCAACTTTTTAAGAAGAATTCCAGTCTGATTTTGACTTAAGACCTCTTTAACATCTTTCTGGTTGGTTGAAAGCGATTGCTACAACTAATTCGCCAGGATGTACTGTACACGACGAAAGTGTAATACAATCGTGAAATTTGTGTTGAGCTCTTAACTCTTTCAAATACAAAAATCTCAGTTGACTTGGTTGAAACGTGTGATGAGATTAACAGATGATCGTATCCTTAAACTGGTTTTTAAGGTAAGGTTTAGAGAGAAAACCAAAAAAGATGAGGAGTTGACATATGAAGAGACTATTAGAGAACATATCTTAGTTGAACTGGTACCGTTCCCGAGAGGAACCCAGGACAGAAAAGACAGCGCGCTGCAGTCCTGACCCTGATGGAAAAATAATGAGGAATATGTATTGTACCACTCTCGTTGTATACAATTCAACCTGACAGGATTATTGTCATGTGACAATATCTTCCAATCAATAAAAATATATTATGGAAGCTTTAAATGAAAACCAGACAGGAACTTCATTTAAAAAAATAGGTACCAACGGGAATCGAACTCGCAGCCCTCGGGTTATAAGATCAACTAAACCATGGAGGTCGTTGTATACTACAAGATTTTCAACAAAATGTGGAAAAATCTTTTCCATAAACTAATAGTAGGTATCTGGTTTGTATCCAGCTATGAAAACACTTAAAATTCCTTAATTACCAGTTCAAAATCTCATAGTACCAAAAAAATCTGTCTTTTTGCTAAGCCTGTTGACAGGTGAAGTTAAATATGACATAACTTGGAAAAATTAATACTAAATTGTTTTATTATTCCAATAATTACATTAATCCCCACCACACGCGTTTCTACCTCCTGTGTCAAGGCTTTCTTCAAGCAGAATGAAACGGGGATTAATGTACTTAGTGAAATAATAAAGTAATTTATCGGCAAATATTCTTATATGGAGTTCCACAAAGTGAAAGTTCAAATCTTTGATAAATTATAAAACTTCTTATTGAGATATCACTTTCAACTTTACAGACATTGTTTATTGATTCAGGTCGATACAAAAAATACAATATTGTAAATGATCCACTGAAATATTACACTGTACATAAATCAAGTCACTTGTTTTTTTTTAATTGAACCAATAAAAACATAGAAAAAAGGATTGCTTGAAATCGTTAAAATAATAAATACCGACGCATAAATTTGATCGACTTAGAATCAATGTTATAGCAGTGGATTCATTGAAGTGCGTATTTTTAATATCAAGTTGGAGCGATGTTTGCGCACGTGAAAATAGCGTGCGTGTGTGAGGGTCAGCGAGAGTGTGGGTGTAATGCATACACACTTGTGCATGTGTGTGCGTGTGTGAGTAAACCACGTGGTTTTTCTGCGCATTCATGCCTTTTGGTTGTGGAATTTATCTCCTACTGAATTAAGTTGCTCCTCACACGAATACATTTATAACACTGTAGTTGTATATGTGTACAGTACATACTGGCAGATTTATTGCCATGTGTCTCTTCCTACTAAATTTTCGACAACTATAAATACCTGAAATAATAGCTTACTCACTACAAATAGTAATAATAATAAAAAAGGGTGATTTATACAGCGCTGTTTAAATAGTAGTCTCTTCAAGGGCGTTCCAACTCAGGTCTTAAGCACACCATTGTTGACAGAGTAAAAAATCCTTAAAAAATATATGTATGCATGCATGCATGCACCCATACATATATACATGTACACGTACACACACACATATGTTCGGAAAAACATATTTGGTAAGAAAACCAAGGCAAGACAGACTACAATGAAACCTTTGTAGATCTATCAATATGTCTAGTATTTATATATAACACAATCATGAACTTTGATAAGACATCTCAAAAAGCGTTGTCTTCAAGTTCGACTTTAAGCTGTACACGCCACCCATATTGCATTAAGATGTTGACTATTCCATGCCACAGGATCAGTAACGTGTAATGTACAATATCTTCGTATTTTTCTTACTAACTTTAGCAAGGATATCAAAGTTCCATGATGATAGGCATTATAAGAATTTATAATAAGCAACAGAAACACATAAATTCAATGTTAAAAGATCTAAAAGTAAACGAAGTTCGAAAGGCAATCCGCCAGGAATTGAACCACGGGCGCCTGCTTGCGTAGCTTGAATGTTAACCGTTAGACTATGACCGCCGACAATTGAGAATAAACAGCTTACTATGATACGAGAAATTTGTGAGATACTGAAAATATCAATACTATCGCCCACGAGCTAAGTGCAATTTTGCGTTTGAATTTTGCATTAAAATACGGAATTACTTTCCAGGCAAACCCAACCCAGTAGCATTATTGCAATTTTGCATTTAAATTTTGCATCAAAATACGGAATTACTTTCCGGACAACCCAACCCAATATACAAGTATATCAAATTAAATAGTGCCATCAAATAAATAGTGCCATCAAACCCAGATCCATTAAAATTGTGTGTCTGAATTAAATTACCTGTTGTTTTTGTCGCAAATTATGTATATTTCTTGTCATGTGTAAAATAAATAAATAGAATAATAGCACTATTTAGTTTAATACGCACATCACTTAGTAATTAATATATCAAAATAAATAATGCTAACTGAAAGAAGGCGAATAAATGCTCTAGAAATTCGTGTATCAAGAAGAATATATAGGATGGCAATGTATTATATAATAACAGAATATGGAATGAAGTGATTAATGATGAATGTGAACTTAAGAATGATGTGTTGAGTAGGTAGAACAAGAGCACTCTGAAATGGTATGGCCATGCAGAAAAAGTTAACGAAAAAATACTGATAAAACAAATATATAACGCAAATATGAGTAGAAGGCGTAGTAGAGGAAGACCAAGAAAAGTATGGCTGGATCCCGTGAAATATATTTTGTAGAAAGGGAACGTAGTCAGGGAAATCGTACGAACTGTATGATAAAGGATATGAATGTAGAATAGGTGAAGGATGTGTGTCTAAAGAATAAAATCTTACGTTCTATCCTCTCTACCTACCTCGACAGGGAAACATGGTGATGATATGTATTTAATTTTTCAAAAAATACGAAAGTACTTTTCAGACCCAATAACATATGTATCAAACTCAATAGGAACTACATATAAAAGTCAAGTAAAGAAGTAATTTTTGCCGGTATGAATTGATTCAATTGTATGGTTGAATTTATTTAATTGTATTTATTTGCTTTGTTGTGTTGTTCGACTTGTACTGTTTTTCCTACAGTATAACACTGCTTACGAGCCACTGCGTGGTGGCCAGTCACCTTTACAGAATGGGTATTGTAGAGAATCCTGGCTGTGAGTGTGGTATGCATGATCAAACTATAGACCATGTATTTTTCGATTGTTCTTTGCGAGACAGATTTGATTTTAAAAAGGCCGTATCTTCGCCGCGTCCAATGAATGTTGTGTTTCTTATTTCTTCGTGGAACTTTTCCACTTATAGATCGATTGTTACATTTTTTAAGCTTAATCAGTTGAAACTTTAAATTGTCTAGAATTGTTATTTAAAAAAATGTTTCATTATATTGACTCATATACGAGTAATTGCATTATGACTTGAATTTGATGGCACAAATCATTCTGGTTTGGGTGGATTGCGTATTAAAAAAACATTGCTTAAACGTCAATGTTAAATTCTAAAGGGTTTTTCAAATTGAGCTGTATTTTTAATTATTGGATAAAACACAGATGGCGTCGTGAACTTTCCTTGGATCTTGTGACATTTGAGAAGTGGAATGTATGACATTTATAAGAATGGAATCGTATACAATACAACAACGCGTTCAAATTGAGAATTATTTTATGTATTGTAATCTCCGGAAACGGTGATGTTAATTGGCCACCAAGATCATGTGATCTGACACCGTTGGACTATTTTCTCTTCTCTGGGGTCACGTGAAAAACCAGGTCTATAAGAATGTCCCCCGATCAATTCCTGAGCTGAAGGACGAAATTATTCGCGTTATTGGTGAGTTAGAACCGCAATTACGCCAAAATGTTATCGAAAATGTTGCAAAAGAGTGGACATACGTGGAGCTGCAAGAGGTGGACATTTGGAGGATATTGTGTTTGTGTTTAAATGCCATACATTATACTTCAATACCCAATAAAAAGTTTTTTGAAATCAAGGCGAATTGTGTGTTTCATTCAAGAATAAAAAAAAATAGAATTAAAAAAACCCGCTCAATTTGAAAGACCCTTTACCATATATGTTGATGTTTTTTAATCTTTACATCAAAAAGGTCATTTGATCGTTGAAATAAAATAATTACACTATTCAATTTGATATATAAATAACTTTTAGTATGTATGTTTATAACTTATACCACTCGATTTAACATAAGTCAAAACTATTTTGTTATTTAGTTAAATTTAGTGAATAGAAATAGTTTTCGCTGTGTCTGGCACCCGATTGTGTAAGATGCTGGCATGTGATAGAGACAATTTCGTCACTGATGCCGAGGTCAGGAATGGATGGATGGAGCAACCTGCTATCCGCCAATCGGCTTTCCGCTATCCGTTATCGTCGGCTCGCAAAGTGGAGGGGAACACGACACAGCGCTGGTCATGGCATTGTGAGAGACATAATTAGAAGCCGGGTCGAAAAACTTAAGACCTTTGCATTCCTTATCAATTTTCATTATAAAACAATAAAAAAACATTTAAATTCATAAATCGACATTAAGTAAAAAATACTCTTTATATGGTATATCAATTTTTCACATAAACAGACCATCACACCATTTCCATGTTAGGGTAAATATAGATGAGAGAATTCCAGACTTTATTTCCTATCTCGACACACATCTTTGGCCACTTCTACATCCATATACCTTTTCATATAGTTCTTATGATTCCTCTTACTTTTAATATATCCTTCTTTTAGAATATCATTCACTTGATCCATCCATTCTTTTCTTTGTCTTCTTCTACTACACCTTCCACTCACATTTACTATGTACATTCGTTTTTTTAGTATTTCTTCTTCTACATGCCTAAAGACTATCAGATTCATTTTCTTGATTTTACTTAATACATCAGTATTAAGTTCACATTCATCCCAAATCCCTTCATTCTGTATTCTGTCATGAATTGTCATGCCATGTACTATTCTGAGTGTACCCATTTCTACAGCATCTATTCAGCTCCTTTCAGTATTTTTTCACGTCCACTTTTATTTCTTGGGGGAACCTCGACTACAAGGCCCAGCAAAGTATTTTGTGTCATCAATTATTTATTAAAATTAAAAAGACAATTTTATACAATGCTGTTCAGAGTGTGGCAATCTCTCCCAATCAACCAGAAAGAGGTTTATGGGGCCTTAAGTGAAAACCAGACTGAAAAGCCCAGCGGGAATCGAACTCGCAACCTTCAGGTCGGAAGATAGACGTCTTACCAACTAGGTCACGGAGGCCGTCAAATGTTTATGATTATAATGTGGAACTTTACTGTTGAATATTATATATATTTATAAATTGTATTGTACGCACAATTAAGCTCTTGAGAAAATAAAAATACATCTAAGTTTACGTAAAGTAAACCTAACTTCACTCTAACTTAAAACAGAGTTTGTTCGGACTGAATAATAAATTATTTCGTTTTTCCACCCATCACATCAATCCCCGAGACACGTGTATCTTCTACCAAGAAGCTTTCATCAGATGGGATTTTACATATGGAAGCAATGTGTAAGTAATATATAACTGTTTTCATGTTTTATCAAAAGTGTGTATTGTAACATATACTGACTCAAAATATCAAAAGTGTGTATTGTACCATATCATCATCATCATCATTGTCAACCAGGGTCGATCCGCTGCTGGATGAAGGTCTCCCCAAGTTGACTCCAAATAGTTCGGTCCTTTGCTCGTTGATGCCATTTGATGCTGCCATGCTTCTTGATTTCATCCATCCAGCGTACCTTCGGTCTTCTTCTAGGCCTCTTTATGCCTCTTGGGTACCATTGGATTATTTCGGATGTCCATCGGGAGTCTGACATTCTGGCTACGTGTCCGGCCCATTGCCACTTCATTCTTTTGCACACCTTTATAACGTCTTCTACCTTTGTTATATTGCGAATAGAGGTGTATTAATATAATACAGTTTCGTTTACGGTCTCTTTTAGTATATCCCAACATGCATCTCTTCATGCCCCTTTGTGCGGTCTGGAGCTTTTGTGTGTTATTTACTGTGAGCGTCCATGTCTCGCAGCCATACGTAAGTACTGGAAGAATACACTGGTTGTAGACCCTTCGCTTCAAGAATATTGGGAGATTACTTTTGAAGATGTTGTTCAAACGTCCAAATGAGCTCCACGCCAGTTTTGTCCTGCGTGCTATTTCCTCCGATATGCCACCTACAAAGGAAATAAGTTGGCCCAGGTAACATATTCCTGGACAAGTTCTAATGGCTTTCCATCTACGTTTACTGGTTTTGGGGTATCAAAGCCGTTCATCATATATTTGGTTTTTGAAATATTCATTTTTAAACCAACTCCTTTGCAGACTTCTGCCAATTCTTGCAGTTGGTGCTGAAGATCATTCGGGTTTTGTGAGAATATAACGATATCGTCTGCAAATCTCAAATGGCTCAGGTATTTTCCATCAATCGCCACCCCTTTATTTTCCCATTCTAGTTTTTTAAATATGTATTCAAGTGTAGCTGTGAATAATTTTGGGGAAATAGTGTCTCCTTGACGAACTCCCTTACCGATTCGGAAGGTTTCCGAGGATTTGTGGAGATGTATTTTTGCTGTTGCATCCTTATAGACGTTATTGAACAACTGAATGTATGCTCTATCAATGCCTTGTGTCTTTAGAGCTTCTAGTATGGCAGCTTTTTTGACTGAGTAAAATGCCTTTTCGTAGTCCACAAAGGCTAGGTACAGAGGGAGTTGTACCATATACTGACTCAAAATATCAAAAGTGTGTATTGTACCATACAACTATACTGACTCAAAATATCAAAAGTGTGTATTGTAACATATACTGACTCAAAATATCAAAAGTGTGTATTGTAACATATACTGACTCAAAATATCAAAAGTGTGTATTGTAACATATACTGACTCAAAATATCAAAAGTGTGTATTGTAACATATACTGACTCAAAATATCAAAAGTGTGTATTGTAACATATACTGACTACAAATATCAAAAGTGTGTATTGTAACATATACTGACTCAAAATAAATTAATCTATGAGAGGTGACTTTTTCGCAATGTTTTGTAAAAGTCGAAACCTTTGATGCATAATTATTTTTTATGGATTTAAATAAAATTGTAATTATTTTTAAATGAGGTTATTGCCTCATTGTTAAAATGTGTAAATTAAGCATATAACTTTAAGTAACTAAAGCCAATAAGACACGATAAAAAATGTATACAAAATAAAAAAGACAATTTTTTCAATGTTTTTTGATCACACTCTAATTCAACACTTTATATCTGTGATTATTCTTTTTGTATATATAAATAGTCTGTTGTCTCTGGCCTATGGACTAGCAGCTGTTCTTTCATTTTTAGTGTTGTCTGCATAATGGCCGGCTACCAAACCCTTAATATATTTCACGTAACGGTGCTGTTATCGTGTTCTTTTTCTGCATAATCTTTCTACGAAAATGACATCATATCAGGTATTTCACACACAATAATTGATTTTGATGTTCCCTATCGCGCTATTAGAATCAGCGGCGACCGGTCTAGAGGTGCGCTGGTGCGCTGAACCGGAGAAATAATTCGCAATAATTAAATGATATATTCGCAAACATGACTTCCAAAAATGTTAAATATTTGTATAGATTAAATATGTATAAGAATACTGACAAATTTTATAAAAAACGAGTATTTTTATTTAAGTGAAAATTCTAAAAAAAATTGAAATAAATTTAAAAAATATTTTTTTTAAATTGACCAGCCAAGTTGGCCAATACTACCGGAGCGATCTCCAATACGCACCGGACGGAAACGCAAATTCATATAGGGCAGACAGAGTACAGTAAACTGTGAGACAGCTATATTTCATATTCGCTCAGCGTCTCGAGGTGCGTTGGTGCTCAGCGCGCTAGCGCACCTCGGGACCGGCCGCCACTGATTAGAATACCAGTTATTTTCAGCTTACGTTAAAAAATAGTATAGGTTTCATATAACCCAGTAATGAGAATATACCGAGAAGAAATACGAGTATGGTAGCTAACTTAGATGAGGACATATTTAGTTCAACGCTGTCAGGGTTTGGAAGGATAGTAAGTGAATTAACAGAAGGATGAGCATTTTCGATTTACACCTATAATTTTTCAATGAACATGACTAACCTTTACATAATTAATTGAGAGTTGAATCGTAAGTATTATTACAAAAAGTCTGTTTTTTTTTTAATATTCAATGATAAATTTCTTGTAGGTGTTGAATGATGGCCTAGTTAGTAAGACAACTGTCGTCCAATTCGGAGGATGTGGGATAGATTCCCGTTGGGACAAAAGTTATTTAAAAAATCATACAAATTCAGCATATTTCTGATTGATTGGAAGAGATTACCACGTGGCATTATTTACAACGAAAGTGTTGAACATATGTTTTCCAACTGTACTTTGAATAAGAACCGGAACGTTTTACACTAGCGCTGATATTCAGATGCAAAATTCACATGTTGAAAATGTTCTAAAGTATCATTAACTTTCCTGCCACTCCGTCTTATATCGTCAAAAATATTCAGCATCTCTCCGACCATTGACTTCTGCAAGGCTTCAGCAGAGATTGTTTATAGACTTCCCCAATTCATAGGTGTTATTTTTTTAATCATCCTTTGCTGTACATGTAATGATACTCTGACTTAGGTTACCAACCAATGTAAGACTTGCTCCGTTATCGGAATATTTGAAAAACCGTCAAGTCAGTAATGTAACGTCTTTCATTGCCTTCTCTTTCCAATATCCCTTCCTCTTTTCTTTGCTTGATGATATTTCACTTTTATCGTTGTTATTCACATGGTTCATAAATTTTGTACAAATTAATTTGAATATTTTTAGCAACTATTTACTTTCTTTAATTTACGTTTATCTAGTTTAATAAGATATTAATTGTTAATAACAAATAAATATAAATACTATTCCAAATCACTATTTGAAATTATATTAAAGAATAACTGATAAAATTCAAAATAAATCATTCAATAATGTACAATGGGTTGTACTTACGGCTGTATGTTGCATGAGGTGTTGACATAGCTACTGTTTAATAGTTATTATTTGTATAGTATATTATAGTAATTAATATTATAGTATAGTAATTTCTTGGTATCATTATAAGACATAAAATAACAATAGCAAATATTGTATTTATAAAGAAGAGATAATTTTACAATAGAATAGAAAAATATAAATATTAACAAGAGAAATGAGTTTATGAGTGAGAATACTTAATTCTTCTACCATTTATAATATATACACTTTATCATTAAACTCACATACCACTCCACTACCAAATTAAATTGGTTGTTAATAATTGTATAAAGTTTTCTGTCTATGAGATGTATACTGTATTCTGAGTTTCGTTTCATTCAAATTCTAGATTTAACTCAAAATTTAGTTAAAAAATAACCTTTTTTTATTATTTATTTATTATTTATTATTACACATGACAATAAATATACACAATTTGCGAAAAAACAACAGGTAATTTGATTTGTACATACAATTTTAATGTATCTGGGTTTGTTGCCTTTCATTTGTCGTATCCCCAGTAAACTAGCCTTTTGCCTGTATCTCACTGAGGACATTTAGCATGAAAAAAGAAATCTATACTTCTTTCCGATTTTTGATTACACAAAAATAAAACCCCGTTGCACGCTCTCATCAACCTGACAAACAGTGACACTCAACTACAACTGGAAACATCTTGCGAAATTCAAATCCTCACACATCATCACTCCAGAAATATCAAAAATATTCATCCCACAATATACCGCACACAATCATAAGAATAAAAATTAAAATTAAAACAAAAAATACACAGAAACATAAATACAAAAACAACCAAAATTAAAATAACAAGAAGAAACCCACACTCACGAGCTCACACAAATCCTTTCCACTCGTCATTCATCCTGAAAGCCCAAGTGTAAATGTGTTTTAATTGCTTCTGTAAAAAGAGTATTTTAAAATATAATATAATATAACAGACTTATTATTAGGGATCAAAATGATAAGATAGTTTCAAAGTGCTACAACAGCACAACAAGCAACTGACAAGCAAGTGAGATTCTAGAAAAGTAGTAACGTGACAGCACGAAGCAGCTCAAAAACAAACATAGCGTTATATTGAAAAAAAAATGGTTTACTTCAATCATTATTGCTGAATGTAAAATGATTTCGTGCCTTGCGTCCTTAATAGTACTGACATATTTTTTTAAGTCGAGGTCAATGACTTATCAACAATCAAACAAAATTAAATTCTCGAACAATATATTTAACACATGTGTCAACAGAGCACATAAGCACTACATACTCGGGAAAACACTGCACTCAAATTGACTTCTTTTTGCTGTAAAAAATGCGAATGTCAGTGACTCGCAAGGTATGCGGGCGATATTTAGTATCAAAAATAGTAGAATAATTATAATCTAATCAGTCATTTTTAGGTCATCTTTTTATTTCTATGCGAACCACTTAATTGTTATGCTCTTTAAATAGTTGTTATTACTTGACTTGATATTGCGAGCGTGTTGAACGGACTGCAGAAAGAATTTCTCACTATCGGTAACATTTCTACTGCACTCGTGGAGTGAGGTGTTGGTTACCTTCCTTTCCAGGTATCTCCATCAAGTCAGTGATGTGCCTCGTGATCGAAACCCTTCTATTTTTCTTGTTAACTATTGTTTTTATGTATATACTCGTTAGTCTTGAATGAATACGTGTGTGAACCTACAGAAGTTCGTGATTTATGGTTAACAATGTCTATGGTTCCATTGAATGAATTTTCAAATTTAAGAAACACCAAAAAAACACATTGTCTACATACGTGTTGACAACATTAATGCAAATATATAAGTAAAAATAATAACCTAGATGACCTCGATGGCCTAGTTAATTAAACGTCTATCTTCCAACCGGGATTGCGAATTTTATTCCCGTTGATACTCGTATCTAGAGTTTAAAAAAAGTTTAAACCTAATTTTCACTAAAAGTTTGTTTAACATCTTTCAAGTTGATTGGAAGAGATCGCCAGACGGTACAGCCCAAGGATGTGCTGTATACAATGTGTAATATGGGTTCGATCTCGTCAAAAGGTTCAAGTGCACTGAAGAACAGTTTTCTTTCTAAACGGCAACCAAAACTTTAAAACCAAAACAAGAGTTTAGTTTTAAATTAAGGCTTGTTTAATATATTTCTGGTTAGTTGGAAGAGATTGACACATAACACTACATTGCTATAAATTATATTGTATACAATGTAAGTTTAATACAATTTTACCTAAACTACACCTGGACCTTTTCTGGGTACCACTGGAAATATAAATCGAAACTCTTTTCTGGAATGAAAGCGTCTCTAATTTCTCCAACTAGCGTCTTAAGTTTGATTGCAAGTTGATTTTTTCACGACTATTTTTTATTCAAATCCAAATTGGTCAGCATCTAAATTACGGATTCAATTCCTGGTGGTGTCCGGAAAAAAAACAAAAAAGCGTCCCAGTTTGGTAATGGATTCATCTGATAATAATACTCGCATGCACTAGACGTGTACGAGTGTTGTTGATTTTTCAAGTGTATTGACGAACTGTGGTTTTGATTACTAGACTGAAGACAATATTGTTATCCATCAACGTTTTTCAATATATCTATTATGGTATTCTTCAACACATTCAAACTGGCATTGCAATTTGAACTCGTTGAGAAGTACCATATGAAAGACTTAGTGAATGTTACGTGAAAATAGCATTGTATAAATCTGTTCGACAAAAACTACAGCAAATTGAACCATCGAATCATTTTGTGCTTTAGATTACAATACCTGTATTTTTTTTAAATCTCATAAATATTTCTCGAAGATGATGAACTCTATTGAACTTTAATTGGTAAAACACTACTTGTGCGAATGGATTACAATATATTAAAATCATAAAAAACGTTTATTATTAATATTTTGAGTCACAGATGACATATAGTCATAAAATAAATTTTATTTAATAGGGTATATGTTTTCCTTTTGCTTTTATAACAGTTTGAACACGTTTAGCCGTGGAACCAATAAAATTTAGACAATTTTCTTTTATTTTGTCATCCCGAAACCACACCAGAATTCCAGCTTCTATCATCTTTCTCTCGGTGGTGCAGTCCAATTTTCGTATCCTAGATTACAAATCACCCACAAATGTTATATTGGGTTAAGGGCAGATCAATTTCCAGGCCAATCTAAAAGAGTTATCTCTTTATCATTGGAATATTTAAGCATATTCTTCGATACGTGACACGGAGCTGCGTGCTGTTGAAATACAGCTTCACCATTTGGACAACATTTATTCAGTTCTGTACTCAAGTGCTGCTCCAATAGAGCTTTATACTTCAGGCTATTCCATCATTCCTTCTATTGGTTAAGATATTATTCATTCCGCGGATGTATACGAAGAGGTTTTCACGGTGAATTGATTACTGCAAATTACTGTAATTTTCAAGGTTTTTTGTAGTTGTTAATATTTTGGCTCCTTTGCTGACGCTATAATTAGGACGTGTTGTCTCGATAATTGTAGTTTATATATCAAACAACTAATTTCAAGGTAACACGTTATAATAATGGCGCAAGCCGAGAAGCCAAAATATCGACCAGTCACGGAAAAAAACCCAAAAATAACAGAAATGTGCAATATAAAACACCGCATTAATAAATCTATTCACATTTATTTATTTAACGCCCTAGCTTTGACAGACCAAACTGCATAAGCTTAATAACATTAATCAAACTACATAAGATATGACCATAGTTAGATTGTAGGTCATTCATTGTAATCGAGTATAATTGTTCAGTCATACTGTGGATATAGAAGATACTTATACGTATTTTCACTTCAGTATATACATACATAGTCTTGGAAAACCAAACACAAAGTTTTGATAGGAAAGAAATTAATGCTCCAAGACGATTCGCTGCAGCCTTTCGTTAGGTTGAGTTTTTTAAAAAGCGCTATTGTTATGTTGCTTAATATGATTAACAGTATATATGTATATATGCTAAAGAAAAACATAAATAAGTCCGAACCAGTCCGAACGTGAATCTGGAGTGTTAACTTACTTAAAGTGAATGCTAACCGTTAGACTACGGCCGCCAACACTGAAGACAACAATAAGACAGGGTGATAAGTTTTGGTGGGGACTTAATGAAATTTTAAACCTTAAGTCTTCTAATCTTCTAAGAGTGCAACAAATATCCCCCCAGCGCGTCGCATTGCCGACCTTTGCTTTGAGATGTATAATTTCTGTTGGCTATATTTTTCTAGATATTATATTCCATTGTGATAATTTCTCTCGTCCATGATGACGACGAAGATTTCATAAATGGTTCTTTAGTACGGAAATCAAAGATTAAATGAAACACCGCCGAGCAATAAACGTGATAAAATGACAAAACTGCAATGCAAAAAAAAAGCGGAGTGCGTGCTTTAAGTGTCAATATCAAAGGGATCATTAAACTTTAATACTAGCCATTATAATGTATCACGTTCCGTCGTGAAAAATGTATTTATTAAGAATGTTTTTTTTTTTACCGCAAACCACAGTTAACAATAGTTATTGTTAATAATAAGGTAGGCAGGCCCTGAGTACCGCATACAAACCCCATAGAAAACATGAAGCCAGATCTCTCTCCCTCATACATAAACGACTTTCGCGGCTTATTTGATAAGATGCCTGTTTTCTAGCCTGGGGATTGTGGGATCGTTTCTCGCTTAAACCCGATTTTTAGAATAAGATTACAGTCTGGTTTTCACTTGAATCCTCAATTTTTTTTTCTGGTTGGTTGAAAAAGATTTAAACATAATAATAAATATGACGGGATGCAATGAATAAAATAAAAGTGAAATACATATAATACAATACACCCTTGGACGCTGATTTTATATAGCACTGTTTCGTAAAACCTGTATTGTATTGTTTTATATTACACTTTAGTTGTATACTGTACAACTTGGCGGGCTTATTGCCATATGGCAATATATATCGACCAACCACAAGTTTGCTAAAGAGGCTTTAAGTGAAAACCAGTCTGGAGTCCTTTTTTTTAATCTGGGTTCCAACGGGAATTGAACTCGCAACCTCCGGGTTAGGAGACAAGCATCTTACCGACTAAGCCATGAAGGGTTGTCTATTCAAAATAGTTCTAAAAATTTATGATAATCAGCTACATAATACCTATAAACTTTGATAAAAAAAAAACAGCCCGGGACACCAGGCCACATTGTTGACGTAGATACGAAGAAAAAGTAAAGCTAATAAAAATAACAATGTCTAGATAGCGCAATGGTTTTCTTAGTATATATACGTTGTTTAATGAAAAACCTCTTTACTTAGTTTTCATGCGTTGCGAGTTCGATTTCCGATAAGTCTCGAACTGCTTATATATTTGGAACTCTTCATAGTGATGGTCAGTATCTTTGTACTGTTCAATACTATTTTTGACTGCTTATTGTTGATGTGGAAAATTTTAAAACAATAAGTTTAAAATTCTTTGTACTAAAAGACCTGAAGGCGATTAGCAAGTGCATTATTAAGACAAATCATAGACTTTTATGTATGCATTCAGTGATTGCATAACTACAGTGCAGTGTGTTCGAGCTAAGATACAACTGCATAGGTTACAAAGACTCATTCACACAGCAGCTCGAATAATAGTTGACGCCGGTAGATTTTGCCCGATAATTCCGTTATTGGGGGAGCTTTAACGACTCGAATATTCTAAAACGGTGAAGTTAAAGCTGTGTCTTATGATATTGAAAGCCTTAAAAAATTTCTGCATTCACTCATGAAATTCTTTCATCGTACTGAAAAAATGTTTCAGCTTCCTGAATGCTCAGTTTCAGGATAATGAAAAAATATAATGGCTGAACTGCTTTATTTTTCTTCTAGTTTAATGATAACTTGTAAATTAACTACATTGCTTATTTATGTGAAGTGGTTCAGCGCCTTATCTTAAATATATCCAGTCCGAGACATACTTTGATTTATGTTGAAAGAAACCTCCTGGATTAGTAAAACGCGTGTATTCCAATCCGGAGTTTTGACTTCTATTCTCATAAGCACTCTACTTTGAGTTCCAGCATGATTGTCACTCATTTTGACATTTGTGGGGTTGGTTGGAAGATATTGTGAAATGGTAATAAATCCAACAAGTTGTACTTTATATAAAAAAAAACTGTAATACAATAAGATACAATACAATAAAATATGATAGGGCTTGGATAAAAAAATACAAAGAAATAATTAGATAAATATTGGTAGGTCAAAAAATATAATACAATACATATGTTACATATATACAAACAATAAATCTATTTCACTGTAGGAGTAAGCAGAGATGATAGAGTGTCAGACTTTCCCATCTCGACAAAAAAGCTTCGCCTCTTGTACATTCAAACACTTCTTACGATTTTTCAGGCTTTTTATATTTCCTTCTTTCAAAATACTATTCACATGATCCATTCTTTTCTAAGTCTTCATCTATCACGACTTCCACTCACATTTGCACTAAACGTAATTGGTTTGTAAACATTTTTTCAGTCATACGTTCTACATGTCTAAACCATTTCAGATTACTATTCTTCATTTTACTCAACCCATTGGACGTAACGTTAATATATATATGGTTTTAATAAAAAAAAAACAAATACAAATTATTTTTCTTTGGCATCGTTTAACGGCAGGGAGTCCCTTTAGGAGATTTTAAGACTTCTTATGTATAGAAAAGCTTTTTTAAATATGAAAGCTTATAACAATAATGAAAGGATAATATATATAGCGTCGTTTAGAAAACAGGCCCTCCTCAAGGTCTTCCAGATTGTCTTCAGTGGGTAGCTAAAACTATCTCACTGAACAGGTTTAGTACCACAGAAGGGGCTATCGTGAAAATTAGACTTATTTGCTCTCTTCAATTCCCTAACAATATGTAAGATATCAATTGAATAAAACAGTTAATTACTTCACACATGGCTCTACTCTGTACGTGCCAGTATTATCAATGACCAATGCCTCGTTGGCTCGATAACCCGGTTCATAGCTGAAATGAACGTAAAAATCTAAATTATCTCTAAGATCTTAAGTCTATCAATATCTTAAAACCTCTAACCACTGCGCCATAAATATAATATACGAGTATATGAGAAGGCGTGCAAAGAATGCCAAAAAAAGAAAATAAATTGAAATAGTAAAGACCTTTTTGCGTAGTGTAACCGCCCTGCACAGTAGAATAAGCGCGCCCCTCGCGCTCCCCCCTCACCAGATGCTCTGGCTCCTCCACTTTCACTAGTCACCACTAGTTCTAGTCAAGAAGGACCTTCAGAAGTCTTAAAGGCACTTTTAATCGCCTAGTCACTTTTTTGTCTAGTCGTCTTATGACTTTATTATCAAATTGCCTTTTCACTTTTTTATCTAGTCGCCTAGTCACTTGATGATTTAGTCGCCTTGTTACTACTTTTTTACTTAGTCGTCTAGTGACTTGAATTTCTAGTCGCCTTGTCACATTCAAATACGATTCGATGCGAGAGGATGTCATTCAATAATGCGACAAGGGCTAAAACCGAAATCGTTAAAGTTTTGATAAACTTTTTTCAAAGTCACTTTTAAAGAAATACATGGAATTTCTAACAGCTCCAGTCAATCAGTGTTCTTACAACATGAAATTTTGTGACTTAATATACTTGCGACTAGTCAACCTTCGAATGCGACTAGATATGACGCAAAAATTGCCTTCGACCAAGTAAAGCATTTATTTTCAAAGTTCAAATCACAATTTTAAGTTCTTTTACACAAAAAAGTCACTCGAATTAGAAAAAAGTCACAAACACAAAGCTTTGAACTTCGATAAATTATTAATGAATTACGTATATATTCTTTGACAACGACACAAAAGTTAATAAGAATATATAAAAATTTATTTGAACAACACAAAAGTTCTACTGAATCTCAATTTAAATGCTCGAAACTGGCCGTATTACAGCACTTGAGTTTATTAAACAGTCACTAATTTTAATATTCTTCTTTAAACCTCACCAAGTTCTTTGAAATGTCACTGGAATTTAAAGAATTTCTTTACTAAACGAAAAAACACGTGCACATTACAGTACGGTTGTCAACACTTGTTCCTTGACTTTAATATTTGACTTTTGAGTTAAATTTAACTAAAAGTTGAACATAGGATTCAAAATCTAAAGAATTTCAAAAATTTATTTAATGTTTGATTTGTTTAATCAATTATTGATTATAAACAAATCATTCAATGCAAATATTAAATAATTATTAAATTAATTTTAAAAATCAATTCTAAATTATTTCAATATAAATTATCATTCATCAATTTAAGCAAACTGCACAAAAAGAATTTGTATAAAATAAAATGAATTTAAAAAAAAAAATTGCTTTAAATGAATTTAATGAATGAAGTTAATGAATTCAACTTAAAATACTAAGTAAACGTATATGAGAAATATATTAAAAATTTGGGAATATGTCAAACAATTAAAAAAAATATATAAATTAAAATATCTGAATATTAAATTATTCTCAGAATGATTTATTTGTATATTCCAAATTTAAATGTAACGTTTTAATTGTTTTCCAAAATTTTTAATCGTATTTCAAATCCAAAACAAAATTTTAGATCGTATCTTAAAGAAAAATAAATTTTATTCCAAAATCAAAAAGTTATTCCAAATCGTATTCAATAATTAAATTTTGAATCAATCAACAAGAATAATAAATTCGAATCGTGTGTTTCATACAACAAAATTCGCGCCACTCTCGTAATATCGAAAACTCGCAACAATTATAAATTCGATATAATTTCAGAAGTAATAGTTAGCAGCAACGGCGAATCGACATCGCTCGACGCTGTGCACAGCCGTACTAAACATGGCTGGTATCTGGTTCAAAACTGGAGCGGACTTCCCCCTCCTCCGTGGAAAATGGCGACCCTCCCCCCCACCCACTCTCCTTCCCCCCTAAACCATACTCCTCTTTCCCTCGCTTCCCAGGGAATGAGTTTTCCGAACCCCTTCTCCCCACTTCACCCATCCTCTTTTGCCACACCGTTCCAACATGGCGGTTAGGTCACTGAAAACAAGGAACAGGAAATTGATGCACGGCATTGGATATGCAACGAGCGCGCGCGCTTCTAGTATTCACTGTGTTAATTTGAAGTAAGCGCGATTGGAAGTGTAATCTTAAGACTTTCTGCTATTTAGATTCGTTTCAAGGCAGCTTTCAAATATTGAAAATCCCATTAATTCATTCAAAGACATATTTGAAGGTAAAGTTAATTGGACAAATCGTCATTCGATATGCGCAAACTATAAGTTTGTACAAAATGTATCGCTGCGAAAAGACGATGAAGACAAAGAAGATTTATGCACGTTAAAAAAATATTTTCGTAGCGACATATTATTAAAAATGTTGCTATATGTAAAAATAATTGATAAACATAGATTACAACTCATATTCTCGGGTTAATCAACAAAAAATATTTTTTTATTGAATCTATGAAACAAAACTATACAGAAGTATTGAGATAGTTTAGTCACGTAGAAATAATGAAATATTTGAAAATGAAATCTCTACGAGTAATTTAGGGAAACCTGAAAAAAAACTAGAATTAATAAAATTCTGAAAGAGGCAAGATTGACAACTCTTTATAATAGAAAAGTATGTGTGTCGAAGTACTGTACTATATTAGACTTTTGTTATATACAACACAGTAAAACTATTGCCATGTGGCAATATCTTCCAACCAACCAGAAAGATGTTAAAGAGGCGTTAAGTGAACACGTAACTGAAATACTTTTAAAAATATCTGGGTTTCGACGGTAATTGAACCCGCAACCTCCTGGTTGGGAGAAAAGCGTTTTACCAACTAGGCCATGGAACTCATCAAGGTGTATGGATAGGGTAGAAACGAAAATATGTGTTCAAGGATAGAATGATGTGGATAATGTATGTTTTTATCTGCCTACCGCAATAGGAGTGATGGTTATGTAAATTTTTGTAGTTTCATTTCTGACAAAATGATTTTTTTTGAAATTGTGAAAAAAAACAATATGACCGATTAGAAAAATGTGACACGGCCGAATGAAATAAATTTTGAAAAATGAAGAAGTATATAATTTCAGGAGGGACCTTCTATGACATTTCCTAAATCGTAGGTCTTGGCTAGAAGACCTAAGGTTGAGGAAATATTACAATGGTTGTTATGTTTAAATTGTTTTCTTTTGCAATTCAATAATTTGTGTATTTTTGTTTGTATTTATGTATTATTTGAGTATTGTTATGCGAGTACTTTAGATTGATGATTTAATTCGTTGTGTATTTTTTAAATGGTGTTAATTTTTTTACAGATTTTGATCTTTTATCTTTTGTTTAGTAAATTTTACTATGGTTTTTAAAGAACACTTAAGTGTTGTTTATCTTTTCAATAAATGAGTAATAAGAGAATATGCATGATAAGGTGTATGCACGTGGCTATCATCCCCTGATGATTGAAGAAAACGTTAGTATTCTAAATTTTTTGCAAAGATATGAAGCAGAATTGGAATTAGCACTCAAAATAGAATGTAAAGATATAAAATAGAGATTGTAAATATATAGAAGAGAGAATGTAAACATATAGAAGAGGGAATATAAATATATAGAAGAGAGAATGTAAACATATAGAAGAGGGAATATAAATATATAGAAGAGAGAATGTAAACATATAGAAGAGGGAATATAAATATATAGAAGACAGAATGTAAAAGTTGTTTCGGTGTCTGATTTTAAGCCATTGGAATCTGTTCCAATACTCTGACACGTGGTCATAATTATTTACTATTGTATACATTATTTAGATAATAAAAAAACATAAAACTTGTATCTTAAAAAAAACTTACCATAATCAAAAATTTCGAAAGCAGAAAAGGGTACTTACTCACCTGCAACAAAAAAAAAGAAATTAGAATTCATCAATTTATGCGTATAGAAACCCTTCAAATTAGTGTTTCAGAGATATTGAGGAGCGTGTTTGAGAAGCAACATTGTCTTCGGCCTCATTTTCAACAGTTTCTGTTTCAACAGTTCTCCATTTATTAATGTATTTTTTAAGGTTCTTTGCACATTACAGGTTTACCTTATTCGTACAAGGACCAAACATAACATAAGTACAAAAAAAACATGTACAAAACAATTCAAAATTTTAAAACTTGTTTGATAAAAACAATAGTAAAAATGTATATATTACACTAAAACATTTTGACAAAATATAACATGTTAAAAAATATCAAAAAGTATTATTATTTCAAGTGTATTACTAAATTTAAGAGTTTTTTTCATGAATGAGCTTATTGATCGGTATCATACGTAATTAAAATACTACCCCGACGAGAAAAGGTAACAAAACTCACGCATGTCAAGAGATTGAAAGTGTTATTATCAAACGAACTCTTTCACAAGACATTAAACGTTTTGTTTGTTCATTATTTTTTGGGTGCCATCAGAGATCGAACCCAAAACCCCCAGGAAGATTTTAAGCATCTTACTTAGTAGGTTATCACATGATTTGCGTGAATCTGTTACTCGTTTATGATAATTTACCAACCCTCCTTCTGCAAGTAAATTTGGTCACAAGTGACCAAATTATTTTAAACGATTGTCCAACATATTAATTTATTTACTCAACATCATCGTTTGGAGATGATCGAGGAGGAATATTGTCGTGATCAAATTCAACCAGACCAATGTTAAATATCACGACCCTCGATCACGAGGACACGACTAGAGAAAGAGCTAGATCTCTCTCTACATTCGATGTTCAGCAGGAAACTAGTAGATTGTGAGCTATCTATCACGGATGATATGAAAATCATATAAACTTGTCTTTTCTTATACTTTCAAGCACGACTATAGAACACGGTGGTTGAAACTAAATTAATTCTGTCAGATCCACTGGGCTAGTATTTGTTATTGTTGTAAATAAATGTAGTCTTATAGCTAAAAAAATAAATAAAGAAATTCTCGCATCTACACTAAGGGATAGAGTGAAAAATTTCCAAATCCGCACATAGAGATAGAGTGAGAAACTACCAAATTCGCACACAGAGATAAAGGGAGAAACTCCCAAATCTACAAACACAGAAAGAGTGAGAAACTCCCAAATCCGCACATAGAAATGACTGAGATATTCCCAAATTCGCACATAGAGTTAAAAACACGTGTTCGCGCTTAGAGATTGAGTTAGACTTAGAGAGCTCCCGTATCTATACTTTCGAAACGACTTAAAACTTCTGTATCCACAATCAAATGGTTGAAAATATGAATTCTCTCTTTGAGATAGAATTAGGATCTGCCGTATCTGCACTAAGAGATAGTAACAAACTCCCAAATCCGATAAATTTGATGAAAATACATCAGCAATCAAATGTCAATGTTCTGAGAGGTAATTTTAATAAAAAGATGCAAAAATAAATAACTTTTACATCGCAAAATATTTTGATGTCCTTTCATTTATAACACGAAAGGATTAAAAAGATTTTCAGAACTCTTCAAAACTAATCAAACTTTTCGTTCAAGACATATTTCACACCTGAAAACCCTTCACTTAAAATATTTTTCACACCTGAAAACCTTATGTTCGAGGTATTTTTCACATCTGAAATCCTTTTGCCCAAAGTATTTTTCACGCCTGAAATTTTTTCTTAGCCTTAAGTGTCAATAATAAGCTAAATATATTAGACCAACAAAATTAAACGAGTCGTTTTACTTCATTTAAGAGGAGCTGTGGCTTTAAAAAAGCGAAAAATCGATTTGTAATTAATTGCATGTTATAACAATTTTTGTTGTATACAATAAGGATTGGTGAGTTGATTGCCAAGTGGCAACCTCTTACAACTAATCCGAAAAGTTTTTTAACTAACCTTGAGTGACAGTTTAAAAAAATTAACAACTGAAAACGAATCCTCAACTACAAGTTCCCAGACGTATTACTTACTAGGCCAAGGCGGTAGCCCGATTACCTTATGTAGCATCACTGATTTACAATCTTTCAAACTTACGAGGAGAGAGTCTGTCTGGCAAACTTAGGAATCGATATTAATGATTCCTTTTTTTTTAGTTTGACTTGTAATCAAATAGTCCCATTTCTTAATCAATTAACTTGTACCTAATCTAAAACATTGAGCTGAAACATTTACACTCTAAATTCACATCCTCACACATACTTAAATCCCAAGTTATCACATACACAATTCCAACCGCATTATAATTCAACAACCAATTTATTTCACTTTTTCACATGTATGAATCAACTCAGAAAAACTGGAGGTTGGTGCGTTGTTATCTGGGCAATGTGTTGACGTGTGATGTGCGAGTTTATAGGGACATTGAAAATAATTATAGCGACAAGGAACAATGTAAACGCAGCACTTCATACAGAACAACCTCGCAATATGAACATTAGCAAAAGTGACAAAACTTAAAAGTGTGTTGATGCCCACCTTGAATATGAAAGTGAATCATGGACTTGACAGAAGAACGATTAGAGTAAGATGAATGCTGAGGAGAAGCGTTCACTTAGAAAATGTGGAGTGTCAATATATGAAAGAAGGTGGAATGAGGACATCAGAAATTAATGCATATATAATATGGATGTTTAAAGTAAGATGAAGATAGGAGCCTTAAGATTGTTTGGACATGTGGAGAGAATGAATAAGCGAGTAAACAAGTGAGGAATGCAAGCTGTGAGTGGGAGAGGTAGACGGATGAAAATCTGGATGTACCAAATTGATCAGATTTTTAAAGAAGGCAAAGTGAGAAGTATGAATAAATGAAGATTGTAGAAGATGAATTGTATGAATATGGAGGAGGCGAAAGTTGTGTGCTTGGATAGAACATATTGGAGAACTGTTCTCTCTGTTTACCCCGCAAGGGACATGGCGAAATAGTATATGAATGTATGTTCACCCGTATTTAAATCCGAATATGTGAAGCGAATATAATAATAATAAAATAACAAATTATATAGTGCCGTTTTGAGGGCAGAATCTCCTCAAGGGCGTTCTAACTCGGGATTCGAACCCTTATTGTTGGCAGATTAATTTAAAGCAAAAAAAATTTTGTGGAATGTTAGGAAATAAAAGTATATGGCCGGAAGACAACAATGTCTTCGCCACTTTATGCGAGTCTCCATGACTAAGAACGATCAGAGTATACACGTCACTCATCAATCATTCCTACTGACCGCATCACTGCAGTGCATGTTCACATAAGCGACGACCTCCTTAATCCAGACTGGAACATACTTATTTTGAACTAATAAAGAAATATAACTTCAGTGACCCAGTTGGTAAAACGACTGTCTCCCAATCTGGATAATTGCAACAACCTAACATAGCTGAATAGAATCGGAAATGAGTACACTGCAGTTTTGGATATTTTTGGAGTTAGTTCACTGATCTATAAGGAATACCTGAAAAGGCACTTCCGAATATCCAAGCCTTGAACTGGGATCCAGCGTGTCTTTCGAAGACTTTTGAAAAACTTTTTTGAACTGCTTTTTACTTGATTTTTGTGTATTTTTAACTATATTTGTTTCTTACTATATTCAGTGGTTTGTCTTTCGTGTTTGTATTTTTGTGCAGTGCGGCCTGTTCGCTCTGTGTACGGTCGCATATTGTGTTGGTAAAATGTGATTTTGTACGATTTAATGCATGTTTCTTTCTGATTGTTTTTGTTGTAATTGTGTAAAAAATTTTTTGTAATTGTGTAAAAATTTTTTTTTATATATATTCTGTCAATCTTAATGTGTTATTACTTTTGGTATAAATAAATAAATAAATTTGTCGAACAACCAGATATAATCCCAACAACCATATTAAAATCATCTTTAAAAACTTATCGCATGTGTTTAAACTAAATAGAATACTTAACTATATGTACAATTTAGTGAATTGACATAATTGGAGACAGTTTTAATGCTTTGAAAAGTTTTCACAGGGAGAGTTTTTGTTTATTCGAACAATAAATCCAGCACCACGGCGTTACGCTCGTTGTTTTTTTATTGTTTTCTCTCTAAAACTTTCTGAGATCTCTAAAAAATATGTTGAAGTTTTGATATGTCTATTTAGTAAATGAATTGTATGGGAGTGAAACGTGGGCGTGGAACAAGACTGAAAAGAGCTTAATAAATTATGTAGAAATACGAAATACACTTATAAGAATACATGGGGTGACTATGTATGACAGAATATGGAATGAAGTGGTAAGGGATGAGTGTGAACTTAAGGCTGATTTTTGAGCAAGATGAAGAAGATCACTCTGAGATGGGTTGTGCACGTGGAATGAATTAATTGAAAAAAACTAACAACACACATAAACTGCAAATGTGAGTGGAAACCGTGGTAAAGAATACCTAGTAAATATAGTTGAACCAGGTGTGCGATATTTTGAAAGAAGGAAATGTAAAAAGTCAGAGAAGGAGGTGTATGGATGTGGGGAAGGCGAAATATGTGAGTTGCGATAGGAAAGTTGGCGCTTTCTCTTTTTTGCCTACCCCGATAGGAAGACAGTATGTAAATATAAAAATATATGCTTGTTTTATGTTTTCTAAATATATTATTTTTTCTGTGTGTTACGGTACTTGGCCTCCTGAGCCCTGGCCTGTCGGCGTTTGTATTATATGTATGGTAGGCAGTATGCAGTATGCATGTACGTTCTCTTTTCTGATATTTTTGTGTATGAGACATGTTAATATTTGTACTTCTTGTACCACATAGACATTAAATTAAAAAAAAACACCTATAGGAAACTTATCAAGATGATATTATTTATAGTTTATGTAACGGTATAACCCTACCGGTTTCAAAGCTTTCACCTCATCATCAGAGAAGCACAAATAAGACTGAAATAAACAGTGTTTGATAAAACAAATTACAATTAATCAAGATTCTCACATAAAACATATAATGTATAAATAACACCAATGATTAAACTCCCAATTACCAGTGTTCATCTTATGCACAGTTCCGTCAAATTCAGTGAAACTATTACTAATTATATAAAATATGTGGAGAAAAAACAAAACACTGTCTCCTCAGTCAATTCAGCCACAATCCTTATAAAATCTGACAGTGTTGAACTAAATATGTCTACCGCGTTGTATATACCATACTTTCGGCACATTTTTACTAATGAATTATAGGAGCCGATGTAACTTCTAAATGTAGCTACACCGAAGAAAGCAGATCTTTAAAGAGCGCCAGAGAGAGAGAGAGAGAGAACACTAAAATCAAAACGTTCCACAGTCGTAGGTGAGTCCACAAAACCATTCGAGACTTTATAAAAAAATTCAAGATCAAAAGTAAGTCTACGAATTTCAAGCATTGAATTTCGAAGACAATCGTACATAGCACTAAATAAAGTGTTTGAGAACAAAACGTATAGAAATCACATATCTCAGACTCTCGATCTTTAAAGGTAGAAAGAAATTAAAAATACCATGAAGTCACCAAGTTTGTGCAGTAAAAGTCATAAATTTCCTTATCATATCTGCCTAGTGTATGGATGGATGAAGTCACGGTTAACATTAGCATAAAATACATTGTTTGCCACGCCGCTGCTCGGAGAACAAAGAGCTGGTATGGTGAACGCTGAGTGAAAGTTTGGTATTACCAGGCCAAAATTTTGCATACTTCCTACATCTCCGAGATCATCTTTCACCAGGTTAGAAAGGCGAGACACGTTAAAAGGTTGAAAGAAACAAGTTTTAACTTCGCTCCAATAAATTGTTTGATGTAAATGTAACATTTTAATTTATTGATAGTCGAAGTACACTGACTGAAATTAAATTAATACTTTTATTTATTTATTGAAATGTTATTTTTTTATTACTATACAGGAAGCAATTGACGAACTCCTTAGTTCACTTGGTAAGACACCTTATTGTTAATATTTCAGAGTGACAATACCGACATCCGTGGTCTAGTTGGTAAGACCCTCGCCTCCCATATCGGAGGTTGCGGTCTCTATTCCTATTGGAACCCAGATTTTTTCAAAAATGATTCCAGTCTGGTTTTCACTTAAATCCTCTCTAAAATCATACTGGTTAGTTGGAAGATATTGCCAATAGCAACAAACCTGCCAGGTTGTTCTGTATACAACGAAAGTGTAATACAATACAATACATTATGTCCAACGCTAAAAATCCGTACATATATACCCAATTTTTTTATGTAAAAAAATACTTGAAGAAAAAATATTTTTTTAAGTTTAAAACATTCGTTATTATTATATATATATATAAATTATAAGACATTAGTTATTATTATATATATAAATGATAAGACATAAGTTATTAATATATATACAAATGATAAGACATTAGTTATTAATATATATATACAAATGATAAGACATTAATTATTAATATACATACAAATATTAGTTATTAATATATTATTAGTTCTTAATATATAAACAAATGATAAGACATTAGTTATTAATATATACACAAATGATAAGACATTAGTTATTAATATATATATACAGATGATAAGACATTAGTTATTATTATTTATATATAAATGATAAGACATTAGTTATTAATATATATACAAATGATAATACATTAGTTATTAATATATATACAAATGATAAGACATTAATTATTAATATATATACAAATATTAGTTATTAATATATATATTAGTTATTAATATATTATTAGTTCTTAATATATATATACAAATGATAAGACATTAGTTATTAATATATACACAAATGATAAGACATTAGTTATTAATATATATACAGATGATAAGACATTAGTTATTATTATATATATAAATGATAAGACATTAGTTATTAATATATATACAAATGATAAGACATTAGTTATTAATATATATACAAATGATAAGACATTAATTATTAATATATGTACAAATATTAGTTATTAATATATATATATTAGTTATTAATATATTATTAGTTCTTAATATATATACAAATGATAAGACATTAGTTATTAATATATACACAAATGATAAGACATTAGTTATTAATATATATACAGATGATAAGACATTAGTTATTATTATATATATAAATGATAAGACATTAGTTATTAATATATATACAAATGATAAGACATTAGTTATTAATATATATACAAATAATAAGACATTAATTATTAATATATATACAAATAATAAGACATTTATTATTAATATATATACAAATATTAGTTATTAATATATATATATATTAGTTATTAATATATTATTAGTTCTTAATATATATACAAATGATAAGACATTAGTTATTAATATATATATATATATATATATATATATATATATATATATATATATATATATATATATATATATATATATATATATATATATATATATATATATATATATATACAAATGATAAGACATTAGTTATTAATATATATATAAATGATAAGACATTAGTTATTAATATATAAACAAATTATAAGACTTTAGTTATTAATATATATTTGTATATACACAAATGATACAGTAAAATAATTTTAAGTTCTAACTTATGAATTCCCTGATTTATGCATGTTTTTTAAATGGCCATTTTTGATAGTGAATAATATAGTGTGTTTTTTGCCAGGTGACAATCTCGGCTAATCAACCATAAAAAAAAAACAAAAGCTTTAAGTTAACAGTGGAGGATATAAATATCAGATGTACAGTATAAAATATGCAATACTAAAATAATAATAAAAACTAAAAGAATAACTACAAATTTAACAAAGCTGTTAAATGTTCAGGAAAAGGAGATTGGAAAAATTAACAAGATGATAAATGTTCAGAAAAAGGAGATTGGAAAAAAGGATGTTAGAAAATCAGAAAAAAACACGTTGTCACTGAAAGGAGATATAATGTTTTTTATAAGCTTTTTAAACCACGTCATCGATGATATCATATTAACTGATTCTAGCGTTCTAACAGTCTGGACAGAAAAAGACTGCGTGAACGATGAGGGGTGGGGATTTGGAAAAGCTAAAACGACAATCTCTGCTGAAACCTAGCGCAAAAGCGTAACGGAAAGACGCTATACATTTTTAACAAGGTGTGAATGGGTTGCGGGATGGGTAAGAACTTTCGATTTCCATATTTCGTTATCAACTTTTTTGGATATACGATTGTGTGCTCAAACACACAATTAAAAATTACCCAAACTTCGAAACACTTAAAATATAGTACAATGGGGATTTTTTCAAAATGTATTTCTTTATAATAATAATAATATAACGATAATGTACTCGTATATAGCGCTGTTAAGAGAGAGTAAACTATCCTCAAGGTACTCCAATTTATATTAAGCAATTATTAAGCGGTTTATACTTTTCGACAAAATAAAGCGTCAAGGGAGAAGTTTGGTTTATTCACATTACCCAAAAGAGTGGAAACATGAACGCTGAGAGAAAAGGAACGATATATGTTGGATGTTTTTGAGATATGGTGTAGGCGTCAAAGCCTTCGCATCTCATGTACAACAAGACACACCAATGTGTCGATCCACATGCATAAAAAACGCAGCAAATGACATACTGGAAGATAATTTTGCCATACTTGACAAATAGGATAGTTTTAAATTTTTTTTTTTTAAAAGAACTCTTTCAAGAAATTGATCAAGATTTTCCCTCAAAACATATCACTTGCCAGTGTTCATCTTATGCATAATTCCATCATGTCAGCAGGTAAGTAAAATGTTACTAAATGTGGAAAAATATGAATAACTTATTCCTCAGTCAGTTAAGCCAACATCCTCCTAAACTCTGTGTTAAACTAAATCAGTTAGTTCTACATGTAAATATGTGCACTAAAAAAAACATGTCTTCCAAGAAAGCAAGAGATAACACTTAAATCAATACATTCCAGACTCTCGTGAAAGTCCACAAGATCATTCAAGGCTTCACGATTTTAAAGAAATTCAAGATCAAAACTACGCCTATGAGTTTCAAGCAATCAAATATTGAATAAAGACAATCTGTCACTGTACGACCCTAAAATATTAAGCAACCCCTCCCTATGACACAGACACCTCAAAAATCGCCGCCCACTTCCAACTAAACCAACGTACAACATATAGCTTACTCCAGGCTGCTTCATATCGTCGTTGCCGGGCCCCATAGTTGAGAATCCCCTCGCCACTCAAATCTTGAGTGCTCTTCCACGTCGATCATGTGATCTTCTATGAGAAAACTGTCCGATCCTAG